>JAIXHY010000003.1:5289742-5687260 GCA_020449905.1 Globodera pallida | reverse complement strand
ATAGAGATATCGGTTTATATTATTTAGGCATACAACCAGAAACATATAATTGTTGATTCTTTATAGAATTTAACCGGTAGCAAAGAAATATAAATAAATGCTAGAAAAATGGAAAAACCGATAGAGATATCGGTTTATATTTAGGCATACAACCAGAAACATATAATTGTTAATTCTTTATAGAATTTAACCGGTAGCAAAGAAATATAAATAAATGCTAGAAAAATGGAAAAACCGATAGAGATATCGGTTTATATTTAGGCATACAACCAGAAACATATAATTGTTAATTTTTTATAGAATTTAACCGGTAGCAAAGAAATATAAATAAATGCTAGAAAAATGGAAAAACCGATAGAGATATCGGTTTATATTTAGGCATACAACCAGAAACATATAATTGTTAATTCTTTATAGAATTTAACCGTCTATCGGTTTTTCCATTTTTCTAGCATTTATTTATATTTCTTTGCTACCGGTTAAATTCTATAAAGAATCAACAATTATATGTTTCTGGTTGTATGCCTAAATATAAACCGATATCTCTATCGGTTTTTCTATTTTTCTAGCATTTATTTATATTTCTTTGCTACCTGTTAAATTCTATAAAGAATCAACAATTATATGTTTCTGGTTGTATGCCTAAATATAAACCGATATCTCTATCGGTTTTTTCCATTTTTCTAGCACTTTATTTATATTCTTTGCTACCGATTAAATTCTATAAAGAATCAACAATTATATGTTTCTGGTTGTATGCCTAAATATAAACCGATATCTCTATCGGTTTTTCCATTTTTCTAGCATTTATTTATATTTCTTTGCTACCGATTAAATTCTATAAAGAATCAACAATTATATGTTTCTGGTTGTATGCCTAAATATAAACCGATATCTCTATCGGTTTTTCCATTTTTTCTAGCACTTATTATATTTCTTTGCTACCGATTAAATTCTATAAAGAATCAACAATTATATGTTTCTGGTTGTATGCCTAATATAAACCGATATCTCTATCGGTTTTTCCATTTTTTCTAGCATTTATTTATATTTCTTTGCTACCGGTTAAATTCTATAAAGAATCAACAATTATATGTTTCTGGTTGTATGCCTAAATATAAACCGATATCTCTATCGGTTTTTCCATTTTTCTAGCACTTTATTTATATTTCTTTGCTACCGGTTAAATTCTATAAAGAATCAACAATTATATGTTTCTGGTTGTATGCCTAAATATAAACCGATATCTCTATCGGTTTTTCCATTTTTCTAGCCTTTAATTATATTTCTTTGCTACCGGTTAAATTCTATAAAGAATCAACAATTATATGTTTCTGGTTGTATGCCTAAATATAAACCGATATCTCTATCGGTTTTTCCATTTTTCTAGCATTTATTTATATTTCTTTGCTACCGGTTAAATTCTATAAAGAATCAACAATTATATGTTTCTGGTTGTATGCCTAAATATAAACCGATATCTCTATCGGTTTTTCCATTTTTCTAGCACTTTATTTATATTTCTTTGCTACCGGTTAAATTCTATAAAGAATCAACAATTATATGTTTCTGGTTGTATGCCTAAATATAAACCGATATCTCTATCGGTTTTTCCATTTTTCTAGCATTTATTTATATTTCTTTGCTACCGGTTAAATTCTATAAAGAATCAACAATTATATGTTTCTGGTTGTATGCCTAAATATAAACCGATATCTCTATCGGTTTTTCCATTTTTCTAGCATTTATTTATATTTCTTTGCTACCGGTTAAATTCTATAAAGAATCAACAATTATATGTTTCTGGTTGTATGCCTAAATATAAACCGATATCTCTATCGGTTTTTTCCATTTTTCTAGCACTTTATTTATATTTCTTTGCTACCGATTAAATTCTATAAAGAATCAACAATTATATGTTTCTGGTTGTATGCCTAAATATAAACCGATATCTCTATCGGTTTTTCCATTTTTCTAGCATTTATTTATATTTCTTTGCTACCGGTTAAATTCTATAAAGAATCAACAATTATATGTTTCTGGTTGTATGCCTAAATATAAACCGATATCTCTATCGGTTTTTCCATTTTTCTAGCCTTTATTATATTTCTTTGCTACCGGTTAAATTCTATAAAGAATCAACAATTATATGTTTCTGATTGTTATAAAGAATCAACAATTATATGTTTCTGGTTGTATGCCTAAATATAAACCGATATCTCTATCGGTTTTTCCATTTTTCTAGCATTTATTTATATTTCTTTGTTACCGGTTAAATTCTATAAAGAATCAACAATTATATGTTTCTGGTTGTATGCCTAAATATAAACCGATATCTCTATTGGTTTTTCCATTTTTCTAGCCTTTAATTATATTTCTTTGCTACCGGTTAAATTCTATAAAGAATCAACAATTATATGTTTCTGGTTGTATGCCTAAATATAAACCGATATCTCTATTGGTTTTTCCATTTTTCTAGCCTTTATTTATATTTCTTTGCTACCGGTTAAATTCTATAAAGAATCAACAATTATATGTTTCTGGTTGTATGCCTAAATATAAACCGATATCTCTATTGGTTTTTCCATTTTTCTAGCCTTTAATTATATTTCTTTGCTACCGGTTAAATTCTATAAAGAATCAACAATTATATGTTTCTGGTTGTATGCCTAAATATAAACCGATATCTCTATCGGTTTTTCCATTTTTCTAGCATTTATTTATATTTCTTTGCTACCGGTTAAATTCTATAAAGAATCAACAATTATATGTTTCTGGTTGTATGCCTAAATATAAACCGATATCTCTATCGGTTTTTCCATTTTTCTAGCACTTTATTTATATTTCTTTGCTACCGGTTAAATTCTATAAAGAATCAACAATTATATGTTTCTGGTTGTATGCCTAAATATAAACCGATATCTCTATCGGTTTTTCCATTTTTCTAGCATTTATTTATATTTCTTTGCTACCGGTTAAATTCTATAAAGAATCAACAATTATATGTTTCTGGTTGTATGCCTAAATATAAACCGATATCTCTATTCGGTTTTTCCATTTTTCTAGCATTTATTTATATTTCTTTGCTACCGGTTAAATTCTATAAAGAATCAACAATTATATGTTTCTGGTTGTATGCTGTCGAGGAGACCTTTGGGATTTCGCTTGTCAGAGGGGGTGGACTTGTTGGGGCTTGTCCGGCGGAGGAAATCGGGGGAAAAGGGATGAGAGCTCAGACGAGTGCAGACGGAACAGAGTTCCGGAGGGCGGGCGATTGTTTGATGGACTCTTGGACCACCGGTTCGCTAGCAGCTTTATTCCGCACTAAATATTCACAGGACGAGAATATTGGGAGAGTGGTTGAGAAGGGAGAAATAAGGGATATTTTTCCGGGGTTACAATCGGGCTTAAATAGCTAAAATGGGATCAGACACAAGGGGAAAAATTGGGGGAACACAAAATTTACCTTCAGGAAAACAGAGGGAAAAAAGGAAAAACATATCACAAACAAGAGGGATCACGGGAAATCAAAGATCGGTCCTTCCGCTCGCTTCCCTCCGTCTTCTTCTCTCTCTGCTCGCTTCCTCTGTCCTCCCTTCACTTCTTTTCTCGTCCCTTTGCCACTGCACCAGTCGCCTCTGGCGACACTCCCGGGGGACGAGCAATGTCTCGCCGCATCACCGCCAGTCGGAGGCGTGTCCCATCGATCCGCGCGGCTTCGGTTCGGTTCTGCTGTCCCTGGATCACGGCCATGTCCGTGAGCGTGGCCTCGAACACCTCTCCCATGCGCTTGGCCGCCTCTGCCATCATTTGCGCCGTCTGTGCGAACTGCGAGACGCTCTCGCGCAGTGCCGTGCCCATCCGCTTGTAGCGGCTCTCCACCTCCGTTGCCCGGCTCAAAGCGCAAGCCACGTCCCTGCCCATTCGTCCCGTCAGCCCGTCCAAACCGCTCGTCACCGCTCTCTCCGTGGCGTTGCCCACCCACTCGCTGGCCTGGTGCCCGGTGTCTCTTCTGTCGTTGCTCTTCGCCTTTGTCATCGCTGCTCCTCCGCTGGACGACGTCCCTTCGACCAGTTGCTCCATGGCACGCCTCTTTGCAGCTCGCGCCGCTCCTTCCGCAGAAAATTGCCCTCCACTGGCCTGAGCTGCTGCAATCCCTCCGGCCTTGGCCGCTCTCTTCGCTGAGGAGCAGATGACCGGCAAGGCGGTCGGCTGCGTGCCCTTCCGTGCTCTGTCCGCGTACGTCTTGGCCTTCTTCGAGTCCATTTCTGCTCGCCGGCGGGGGTTCATCTTCGGGCACTTCATGGCGTCTCCCTGGCTGTGCCCGATTAATCCGCACCCACCGCATCTTGCTGGTGGAAGCACTCGTGCGTGCTTGGCCGCGGGGCTCCTCTCCTTCCGTGCCGGTTCTTCCTCCTCTTTCTGGTCCTCCTTGCTGTTGTCTTCCTCCTCGCTGCTCTCCGACAGGTGCAGGTCGTTTCTCCAATCCTCGTTGTCGCTTTCGTCGATCGTCACTCGTCTCTCCGGTTTCTGGTCCTCCGCCTCGTCTCCCAGCTCGTCGAACATGAGCTGCTCCAAGTTGTTGCTGTCGTCGTTGTCCATGGGTTGTTGATTTGATTGGAGAAGGCGGAATGAATACTGGAGAATGATTTTTCTCCAGTTTTGGCCCGGCTTATATGCGCCATTCATTTGCTCCTTCCTTCCGTGCGGCGTGCTCATCCCTTCTCGGGATGAGTTCATCATTTCTTCTTTCTTTGTGCACAAATGTGCTTCTTTTGCTGCCGTTCTTCGGTGATTCATCTGACTCACCACCGCCGCTCTCCATTTGAGGCTGCTGTTCGCCATCGCCTCCGGGGAGGAATTCATCTTGGCTGAGGATGGGACGGCCAAAAGATGATTCACATGATTCATCTTGTGCATGGCCAAAATTTCTATTTTTGCCGAAGCATCGATCATCGTTCCTTTCATGGCCAATGTCAGCAGTAGTATTAGGCCCGAAAATGAATAAAAGGCGGACAAAATCCGCACTTTAATCGGCCCTCTGAGCTCCACTCGAACATTCTCCGGAATTTCGAGGACAAGTCCTATCTCTTGCAGGACAGGGATCTCTTCGGCTTGATCCATCCCTTGGACTACTCGCTGAACTTCTTCTTCTTCTCCGGCGGCTCTCGGCTGTGCCCACGAGCAGCATATGGCCTCAAAACCGTCCGGGTATCGTCCGGGTCAAAACCGTCCGGGTACCCCAAACCTATTGGAGGGGTCAGATCCTTTTATCTTGCCGCCTCAAGCCGAAACCTATTGGAGAGGTCCAACTCTTTGAACTCGCCGCCCGCAAAGCCCAAACCTATTGGAGGGGTCGGTTCCTTTGATCTTGCCGCCCAAAACCCTATTGTGGCCTTTGATCATGTCGCCCCAAAGCCAAAACCTTTGAAGGGTACATGCCAAATTTGCGGGGGCGGGCTGAAACCTGTCGATCCCTAAACCGGCCGGGTAAAGCCGTCCTTTGATCGTGCCGCTCAAAGCAAAGTTTTTTTTTTTAAACATTCCTGAATGATTTTTAATTAAGCAATTGCCCCCCCCCAAAACCTATTGGGCCCGTTGCCAAATCCAAAATTCAACTTTTCCCTCTCCCGCCCTCAAGGTCATTTCGTGTCACCTGTCAATCAGACTTTCCTCCGCGCATCAAAATTTTTCGATTGACCTGTCAATCAAACTTTTCTTCGCTCAAATTTCAGTCGATACACAATGTGAGGGACCATCCCTATAAATAATAATAATAATAAATAAATAAAAAAGAAAAAATGTTTAGTGGACCTTTCACACTAATTCTCTCAGGGGCTACCGGAAGCGGTAAAACCCAATGGCTTTTGAAATTTTTGAAATATTATAAAGAATTAATTGATCCTGTTCCAAATAAGATTTTATAATGGCGAAATGAACGATAGTATTTTGGGGTTAATTGGGCAGGGTATAGAGACACACAATGGAATTCCAGATTTGAAAATGATAAAAGAGCAAGCTAAACCGTTGTTACTTATTCTTGACGATTTAATGCTTAACGTAAAAAATAATTTTCTTGATTTGCTATTCACTAGGGGATCTCATAATTGGAACGTTAGCATAATTTTCGTTACCCAAAGCTTATATGGTAAGGATATAAAAACCGCACGAGCAAATGCTCATTATCTCGTCTTGATGCGAAACCCATCAGGACAGCTTCAAGTAAGAACCGTAGGCTCACAGCTATTTCCCAAAAGAATGAATTACTTTATGGAGACATATAACAACGCAACCAGTAACCAATTTAGCTATCTGGTAATTAATATGCACCCAAACGCGGATGAAGAATTTAGATTATCTAGCAAAATATTTCCAGGCGAAATTTTAGAAGTATATTTACCAAATGAATAAAAATCTATAAAAGGAAATTAAATGTCGGAAAATATGAAAATGTACCAATTTAGCTCTCACGTAAAGGAGAATACAGCATTTTTAAAAAAGCTTGCCTCTACCAGATCCGATCAAAAGAAGAATAATTAAATCGAAACGGCAACTACTGATCAAATTTTGGCAATTGTTGAAATTTGTGCAAACATTTTGAGTTTTACATTCAAACTTAATAAAAGACAAAAACAAAGGCTTGTCCAGTACGCTGATTTTTATCGAGTTATTGCCAAATCAAAAACTGAAAAAACAGCAAGAAAAAAGCTACAACAGGGAAGTGGAATAGCACTAGGAGCAGTTTTAATTCCAGTTTTAAGTGTTCTAGCGCAACATTTATTAGAAAAAATTACATCATGAAATTTGCAAAGAAAATGTTAATGGTTCCCGAAACGGAATATTATGCACTGTTAAGTGCCATCCAGGGCGGAGATTATCTTCAAAATGAAAAATCAATGCTAGATGCAAAAATCAGACAGAATTTAGACGATCCAACAATTAAAGAAGATATTAAAGCGAGTAAACATAACTGGCTTTATAAGGAAAGACGGATGTTAAAAGAAATGACAGAAAATCGACCACAAAAGGTGATTATTGAAAATCAAACCCCATCACCAAATATTGCACCGTATTTGGGAGTTAGTCAGCCAAAAACCCAGATGACCGAAGAGCCAAGAAAGGCCATTGTTCCTAGAATAAGGCTCAAAAGCATGCCGGAACCTTCTGAGCAGCAAGCTCCACCCCAAATGGACCAAGACGTATCCCAATTACCGCCTTCTACTCTATCATCTCCAATTTTTAAAACGCCTGAAAAATTTCAAACAACATCGTTAATTCATCCAGACTTTTTGAACGAACTAGTGAATTATGTATCTAAAAACAAGGATACATTTAAAATAACGGCAATGGGCAAAGTTCAATCTAATAGAAATCTACCAATTGATGATAGTAATTATAAGGATGTTTTGATGTATCTTGTCGGTGGGAAAAAAGAAACACCAAGAGGAGCAAAATTTTTAAAGGACCGGCTCTTAAAAGATCCGACAATACGAGAAATGGTTGGCAAGTCAAGCGAGATGTGGGGGGAAGGTAAAAAAGTTGTTGTAAGGTTGAAACCTATAAAAACAATCGGTATCCTTCGAGAAAAGAAGCTTTTTAAACCAACAATATGGGCAAGGCTATAGATAAAATTATATCAAAAGTTTATTACGATCTCAAATCCCCAGCAAGTTTTGCGGGGGTAAATAAAATTTTAGAAGAAGCAAGAAAGGTAAATCCAAAAATAAATATGGAGCACGTTACCAATTTTCTCGAAAAACAGAAAACTTACACTCTCCATAAACCTATTAGAAAAAGATTTCCAAAACTAAAAACAATACCTACCGGTTTTCATACCGATTGGCAATGCGACCTTTGTATTTTTGACCAATTAAAACAATATAACAACGGATATAAATATTTATTAGTCTGCATAGAGGTTCTGAGTCGAATGCTTTTTGTTGCCCCGGTCAAATCAAAGAGGAGTGAAGATATGATAGAGGCGTTTGAAACAATATTCAAAAAGGCCAAGGTTTTACCAAATAAGTTATACAGCGACAGCGGGCTTGAATTTCAGGCAAATAAAATGAAAAGATATTTTGAGGATAAAGATGTAATAAAACGGGTAATGCATAGCCCACACCTCCACGCAGGCGTTGTAGAAAGGGCTAATAGAACAATAAAAGAGCGTCTCTATAGATACTTTACCCAGAACGACACCCTTAGATGGATTAATGTTATAGATGAAATTGTTAAAAACCTAAATAATAGTGTTCATCGAACAACGGGGATGAAACCAACCTCAGTAAATTTTGAAAATGCCAGAGCACTATGGGAGAAGTTATATAAGGAAAATATGATAGCAATTAAGAATAAATTTAAGAGAGGTGATATCGTTCGCATTACAAAAGAAAAAGGAACATTTACAAAAGGTTATTATCCGAATTTTACCGAGGAATTGTTCAAAATTTCCGTTGTTAATCCAACAAATCCAGTCTCATATCGCATTGCAGATTTTGACGATAATCTAATCAAGGGTATTTTTTATAATCAAGAACTTGTAAAGTCCAAAGAAGATATTTTTAAAATTGCAGAAGTTATAAAAACGCGCGTTAGGAAAGGAATTAAAGAGCATTTTGTAAGGTGGAAAGGATATTCTGAAAAATTTAATAGCTGGGTAAAAGATTCAGATTTAGTAAAATAATGGATGATTTTTATATTGTATTACCATCAAATACACCCGTTTCAGGAAACAAAACCTCAAAGTTTATTGTAAGACTACCAGAAACATTAGAATTAGACACAAGCTGGTCAGTTGCCCTTTCTTCAATAATTTATCCCTATTCGTTCACAGCTCTCGGAATAGAGGGAAGAGAATTTATTAACGTCTTTGAAAAAGGGAAGACGGAAGGTTTAAAAATATACCTGCCAGATATGAACTTTAAAACCGCAAGAGGGCTAGAAAAGAAAATTAATGAAGCATTTTCTCATTATTATGATTTGCGAAAAGTGAGAAGAAAAAGAGAGGCAAAATCTAAAGAAGAGGGCACAGATAAGCAAATAGACTCTGCTAAAAGAGCATCCAATCGAGCCTGGAGAGAGACTCAAGGATATGTCCAAAAAGCTAACAATATAATAACGCAAACAAGGCGTCTTATGGCACAATCAAAAGAATTGAGTTCAAACTCACTCGAAGCTCCGGGTGTGAAGGAGTTGTTCGAGAAATTAGCAGAAAAGAGTACCAAATTTGAATCATTGTTTGAGGAAATTAACACACTTTCAAAAGAAGTTGAAGGTGCTCAAAATAGTACACTAGAATGTGTAGCTAAGCAAGATCTTAAGGGAGCGAAAAAATTTGCAGAAAAAGCAAAAGTTGCTGCAAGAAATGTAAAAACCAAGCAGCTGGAAATAGTTAGAGAGCATGCAAATATTACTGAAGAGGGATTTGCCGGACTTGTAACAAGAGTAAATAAGTTGATCGGGGATTTCTTACAGCCACAAACACATACCGAATCAGAAGATCAGAATAAAGAAGCACCGCAGCAGCACGAAATTGATCCAATCGAGTCACAGAGAGAAGAATCCGACGTAATAACAGGTACACAGAAAGAAGAAACAAATCCAACAACTGATGAGGAAATTGAAGAGCCAAAAGAAGTGCAAGAAGGGGAAAATTTTTCTGCAGAGCTGATACCCGAACCAAAAATATCTATCGCAGAAGATTTCGGTAAAACCCCGCCTAGGCCTATAGAATTTAGGTATGACACTGTTGATCAGAAATTTATTGTTCATCTAGATGCCGCCATCCCACATATCGAGTTGTCAGAACATTTAGCCTATGTATTAGGGTTTAAAAAACTGCAGCTGCATCATGGTGATGAGGCTCCTTATATGCCAGATTTGACAGGTGGAGTAAGACAGATATATATTTATGCACCGAATCTGGTGGAAAACACCATAATAGGCAACCGATTGGCGCCGCTTTTACGAATCATTAATGTTGTTGGAGATCCGGGATCAATAAACGAGGTTATATATAGCACCGAGTATTTTCATCGTTTACAATCAAAACGAATCGCCGAAATTTCTGTAGAAATTTATACACCGTTTGGAGAATTAGTGAAATTTCATTGGGGAACTTGTATTCTCACCTTACATTTTAAGAAATCTCTATTTTAAAAATGACACATGTATTCTTTGATCCTCAGTCGGTGGATTGGTCATTATTTTTAGAAACTCAAGTAGGAAGAGGACAAAAACAATATTTTGTCGGAAGCAAATATCAGCGCGGATTTGGATTCCTCGACAATGTTGTTCGCTTCTTAACGCCAATAGCTAAAAATATTGCAACAGCTGCAGGAAACGAAGGAATAGCCGCAGGCCAAAGGGTTTTAGGTGATATGGCCCAAGGTAAAAATTTAAAAGACGCACTTAGGCAGCATTCAAAACATGGGCTTGAAAATCTCTCAAATAAATTCCAGCAATGTGGAAAAGGCAAACGGAATAAAAGAAAGGTTATTGATCAATTAAGTTTCGTTTGAAAGGTATAAATAGAATCACCTATCTAATAATTAAAAGCCGATGGCGACTTTAAAGAAAATTGACAAAACAAGTGAAGATGGTCTCGAAGGAGGTCTCGCACTATTCGATATTCCTCCTACCAACGTTGCGATAAACAAATCCAGCGTTCGGGAATTGCTACAACTATCCGCTATAAATCAATCTGGCCCATATATTTTTAGATTATTTTCGGACAGCCAATTTTGTGATCTTAATAAAACCTTTTTATTCCTATCAACATCAATAGAAAGAAAACAAAATAATAATTGGATTCCAGTTACAAGCGCTAGCGACGCTGACAAGCATGCCGGGGTAATTCAAAACTTTGGCCACAGCTTTATAAAAACTTTAAAAATCAGCGTTTCCGGTGTAGAAATATATGATTCGGGCGTATATTATGCATACCGGTCATATATGATGAATGAACTAGGATTTTCTGATGTTGTAAAGAGGGGATTATATGAAGCAAATTGTTACTATGTTGATGACGCCGATCAGAATAATTTTGAAAATGAGGGATTTAAAAACAGAGCATCTCGATTTGCAGACGGCGCTAATTGTGAAACTATGGTGAAACTCAATTTCGATTTGGGGCGGCAACCCAATTTACTATTAAATAATTCCGATGTAATATTTAGCATATATCGTAATAGTGATGAGTTTTTAATTTTGGCTCCGCCTTACAAACCAGATAAAGAGATGATGCAGAATCCTCATGAATTTCGGATTAGAGTAAATGACATTAGAATTTATGTGAAGACCGTTGATGTTGCTCAATCATTAAATAATGCTATCAGTAAGCATCTGGAGATTACCCCGGCAAAATACCCAATGAGAAAAATAGAGATTAGAAGCCTATTCCTGCCCGAAGGTACTTCCGACCTATCCCACAATGTTTTTACAAGCGTCGTCCCGAGGAGGTTGATTATTGGGTTTGTTTCCACTGACGCCTATACTGGTAATAAGGCTCTTTCACCTTTTAAATTTGAACATGCAAATATTCGTTCGATTACCATTGAGGCAAATGGGTATACATTTCCCGGAGCACCATATTCATTTAATTTTAAAAATAGCAAATATGTAAGGGCTTTTGTTGATATGTACACCGGTCTAGGCATGTATGATGGCGACAAAACAATGTCAATAAATATGTCTAAATTCTTGGGTGGTTGGTGCTTCTTTGTAATACCAATGACTTCTACCCTTGATGACACCCCAGGATTTGAGCTCATACGAAACGGGACTACCAGTGTCAAGGTTCAATTTACTGAACCTATAAAAGCTGGTGGCTATGAGATGATTGTTTTGGGAGAATTTGATTCAATATTATCGATCAATGCAAATCGCGTTATTAGTAGTGACGGAAGCATCTAATGAATTCTAACCAGCTAAATCGTATCTTGACAAACATTAAAGCGACTGAAAAATATTTTATTGGCGTTTTCGCCTCCAATAATATTCCCAAACCTCGGAGCAGAAAATACCCATATTGTTTTGTGGCTAATACGGGCAAGGCTGGCACGAATTGGCGAGCATTGGGTGGCCTGCATTGTTAGCTCGTATACTCAAATAGAGTATTTTGATTCGTTGGGTGAGCACCCAAATGAAGATTTGGGTGACTACCTTAAGCAATTTGACAAAATTTTGTTTAACGAACGTATTATTCAGCATCCGTTTTCAGATTCATGCGGTCATTTTTGTATTTATTTTTTGGCTGTTCGCTGTTCAGGGGTTTCATTACTGCAAAGTCATGGATAACTTATATAAGACTCGCGCAATAGCTGATTTATTAGTTAAGAAATTTGTTAGATCATTATGTTATCGTTAGTAATTTTTGTCACAATATTTGTTCCAAACTTCGGTGAAGTAATTAATGTGAGAATTTCCATGGATAGACCAAACTTTTTGACAATAAATATATTACAATTTCAAACCCCTCAACACTTGATAGATTGTTTGGTTTCGACCAAAATAGATTGTGTATGATAAGCAGAGACCTTAGATTGGGATGGGCAATTTCAATTCAGAAGATAAATTCTATTGAGAGAATTGGACCGACAAAGCTTGAATTATACCAGGATTTTAGAGTTATGAAACCCAAGGCATGTTTTTACTTTAATGAACACACATACCTTATTTTTAAAAATATTAACACAAATGAAACATCTATCATACGTGGTCATTATGAAAAAGTCTTTAAAAATTTTCCAAACGGTGACATAAGGTTTGATCATGTCGGAAAAAGGCTCTTCATAATTAGAGATGACAAAATCGATGAAATCAACATGAGTTCGTTTGAAAACTGGTGGCTTCACGATAGTCAAAAAGACTTTGAGAAATTACATTTAGAGCCGATTGGTGCAATGCCTTCCGAGTACACTGATTTCCTAATAGTCGAGAATCAGATTTATTTGATCAGCAATAGAAAAGTTTATCGACATGCTCTAGGATCTAACGATATACTTCCAAAATTAATTTCAGCTTCAAATTCAGACAAGTTCAACATTATGATATTTAAAGAGTTCGAACCGATAAATATATCTAGCTCAAATGCTTGGGTATATTTATTATATGCTTTTGACGTGTTAATGTTCTTTCTTTGTATTTTATTATTAAAAAGTTGAAGTTAGGGGAAAAAGAAGCAAGATTCTTTAAATTCCTCTGTGTTTTATTCATCAGACGATGAAAGAGTATATAAGGAAGTGACTGAGGCAATACGCCCGCCCATGCAAAATGTGCACCAGTCTCATTGAAATCTTATGCGAATTTAATAGGTGTGAGCCCCATGAGCTTGCCCAAATTTTAAAGAGACGAAGAGTTGAAAACCTTAATTTTCTGAGAAATAACCCACTGGTCACCATACATCTTAGGCATAATCAATTTGTTTCACCGGACAACATCACTTTTATTGGTGCAAATAGGTTATTTGCATACCGGGGGTTTCTGGGCGTAACAGTTGAGCAGCATTTGTACTCAAAACACCGAGTCAAATTAGATTATCCTCAATTCCCCTGCATAGTGATGTACCAAAATAGTGGTCATCGAAATTATTTTTCCCCTGGAACTGTTACAAAAATATTGCGGCTAACAGGTGCGGGCTTTCACTTTAGGCCGTTCCACCCCTGCTAGTCCCAATATCATTTAATTTTTTTATATTTATCTTTATTCAACAAAAAAAAAATCAATCAAATCCAAATGGCAAAACATTAAAATCCTCATCGACTGTCCCCTTCTGACATATCGGCATGTACTTCTTGTGTTTCTCCCTCGTGACGACCTTCGACTCCCGTGTTGGCCTAAAAATAAAATTTTAAAATTGTTTAAAAATTCTAAAAAACGTACCCAAAATCGTTCTTGTATACAAAGAAGGCGGGGTCCATCTCCTTTCCGTAGCTCATCACCATCTCCTTGAACGCCTCATAGTGCAGTGTCTTGTGATTGTCCACATCAAATGTTATCCCTCGAATCTTCATCACGTAGTCCACTTCCCCGGTCTTCCTGTTCCGCATCTTCAGCCCATACTGCTTGGCACCACCACAACAAAATTCTTCAAGTTCGTAGCCGCCATACTCTTCACTCATCTGTCCCAGATACTTTCCCGTCGTAATCGGCTCCACATCCCTATCGTGCATAACAAATATACTGTCCGTATCCGTAAATTTTTAATTACCCCAAATTATTTTATAAAGTTTTTTTCTTACCAATTCAACACTTGTATACGTGGCCACATATCTCCGCTGAGCTTCATCATGGGGGCACTTGTGCTCACATCTCGTATTCTCCTTCTTAAAGCTCGATGCACACCTCCAACACAGCGGAAACAATAGTCTCTCATCACACTTCAACTGCAGCACCAGTATTCTGAGCCCCTTCGGCGGGTTGACCCTCACTTTGTACAGCCCTTTGTACTTCAAATCCTCCGGCTTTGTCCAGCTCACGTCAATTTCATCTCGCGTCGGTATAATAATGTCGGGTAGTCGTGTCGGATATGCTGTTTCGTAGTTCACTGCCGGGTACAAGCTCACAATATCGTAAACGGAGATCTTCTTCTTCTCATCAGCTTTTGCAAATAACTTCATCGGTCCCGTCCTTCCTCCTGCATACGCCATCCTCGGATCAATTGGCCCCTTCTCGTTCCCTCTGTCATCAAAAAATTCTTTCATCTCAGCCTCCTTTTTCAACTCTTGCTCGATTTCACAACACTAAAATTATTAAAATGGTTTTTTTAAATATTTTATTTATTAACATACCCAAACTTCCTCAACATCCAGCGTTTCCCGCAGCTCAGCCAACCGCTCCTGCGTCTCATCATACAAATCTTGCGCCGCTCGTCCTCCAATCAATTGCGCCGCCGGGTCATAACATTTCATACATCCGTGGATAAAGCACCCCATAACTTCAATACACTTGCTTCTGCCGCTCCCAGTCTCAATGTATCCGTCCAGTTTGTATTTTCCAACTTGCTCTTCTCGCCCATTGCCCGCATGCTTAATGTCCACATTGTCTCTTTTGCTCCTCCACTCCAAATATTTGATGGCGATCACGCTGGCCCTGTCACAGCGCTCATATCCCCGCTCCGGCACAATCGATAACTCCTCCTCTTGTAAAAACATGGCCTTGAAAATACTCATCGCAACACCCGCATTTGTACAGCTCCTTGGCAGCGGGTCGAACCCTCCCGTAATGTCCTTGACCAAGATCCTCCGGAATTCAATTATCGACTTCAACAAAATCTCCGTGTCGTTTCGGCAATAATTCTTCAGCTCCTCAGGCAAATAAAACGGCGTCTCCTTGTTCTCGTTGTACCACTTCTCAATTTGTCGAACTTTTCCTTCTTCATCGATCCTGGCGAATAATCTTCCATGGGCGGCAAGTGGGGCAGATGTGTGTTGTAATTTTCCTTTTTGTTGTAGTAGTACGGAAAGAACGGCTTCTCCTCGCAGTCCAAATTAAAAGTCGCCTTCATCGCCTCAAGTTTCACCGGCATCAGCAAGCATGAGTCCCTCCATATCAGCATCGAGTGTTTCTTCGAGTTTTGCACTGTAAATTCGTAAATCTTCAGCCCATTAATCAGCGGCATCGGGCTCTTCCCAGCTCGGCAAAGGTAGTTAAACACGAAATGCCCATCGAATCTCCCGGCGTTATGTGCGAATAGGTAAGTCTTGTACTTTTTATCAAAAGCCGCCAAAATCCACTCCAGAAAGTGTTTGATTGGCTCCTGTCCTTCCGCTTCGCTCCAGTCCTTTTCTCTCTCAGTACCGCAAATCCGACAGTCCATCCTATTTCCATCGTCACAGCATTCGGTGCATGTCACTCTCGCCGAAATGTAGTTGATCACATGTTCCTTTTGCTCTCCCTTATAAGTCTTGTCCTGTGACGTCTCCGAATCCTAAAATTTAAGAAAGTTTTCCTGCCCATTGGCTTATTATTGACTTACCCAAACCACTATCCTGTAGATATCCTTCTCCTCTTTGACCACGATTGGCTTAATAAAACATCCTCGCTTCGGGTCATGGCAAATCCCACATGATCGGCAGAAAAGTCTCCCCACATTCAGTGTTCACTCTTCGGATTGAATAAATAAGTTTTGTTGCACTCCACGCACCGCTTCCAAATGTTGCAAGTCTGCATGTCCTTGATGGTAATTGTAGCATTGGTAGTTGTAAAAGTAATCGGCGGCACTTGGGGCACTTCAATTTTCACTCCTCTTTCCTTGATGCACTGGCATTCCTCCGACTCGGTTGCAAGTAATAACATCTGACCTTGCACTCATAAGTATGATCGAACGGCCTTTGTCGTAAAAACATTCACAGTCGATGCAGAAACTTTCTCCCTTTGTTGAAAAAGCACACGTAATTCTTCAGTCCGTCCCAGTGATTGTCCTCCAAAAATATAGGCACAACAGCTTCACGGCCCCATCGGCCCCTTCCAAAGCACACGAATTGATCTCCTCGGGTCAGCAGGATTTCTCAAAGGCCGCAATTCGATATTTTCCCGGAAAGGATTGATCCTGAATTAAAAAATATATATTCTGAAATATTATTATTTTATTATTATTACCCAATATTTCTGAACGGACGACAAATGCTCAACGCCATAACTAGTTTCCATATCGTTGATTCCCGATTTATGCAAAAGTTCTAGTGCTGCCTCCTTTTGTCGCGTCATATTATTCATAAACCGGTGGAAACTGGGCCGATGTAGTTCCAGATAATTCTTCGACGCCGCCAGCGCATAGAATAAACAAAATTTGTCGTTGTTGTTGACCCTAGAAAAATTTTTTGTTTGTGTTTTTTTGGTTTTTTTTTTTACAATTTTTTGTTTTTTAATATTCAAACTCACTGTATCCGCTGATGCTCCTTAAATCCATAGTCGAACTTGTGAACATTTCGTGGCCCCTCTCCAGCTGGCAGCGCAACACACGTAACATTCATTTGCACCGGGCGAGAAAGTAAAATCGTCCGCTTGTCGTCTCCATTTTCTCCTCCGCTTTGCCCCAACTTGTTAATTTCCTCCATCACGACGTCCGCGTTGTTTTGTGGATAGGGTCGGATACGGCAAATAGACCGGGTAGCCAAGTCCAGATCCCGTAAGCGTCACTCCAAACATTTTCACCTTTCGTCCCATTGTCTCCTCCGTCCGTTTGAAGGCCCTCTTAATCATGTCATCAATTGCATCCCTCATTCGTTCATCCGGGTGCGGCGTAGTCCGGGTTGATGGTAAATTCGGTAATGTTCTTCATAAATCCATACTTCTTGCAAGTCTCCGTGCGGTGATCGTTCAATTTATACATTTCTTCCGAAAAATTGTTTCTAAATAAAAGAGTACTTATTTATAGAATTTTTATTATTTTATAATTCTTACCCAATTGTTCGGAAGTCCCATTTTTTGGCCGATGGTCCGCCGGATTGGTTCACACGCTTTTGAAGTCATTTTAATAAATTAAAAAAGTTTTTAATAAAACTGCGCAGCATGCGAATTTTAAAAAGTTTTGCTCAGTTAAGAGTGAATGCGGAGGCAGATCCACGCCTTATATAGGGGGAAAATGGGGCGTAACCAATTGCGAAATACCTGTCACCTGACTAATTTGTCTGGCTCAGATTACGAAATAAGTCTGCCAAATTGCAAAATATTGAAGGTCATCAATCATTTTTGATTGACAGGTGACAGATTTTGAAATAATTTGCGCATTTTGATTGACAGGTGACAGATTTCAAAATAATTTTATGAGTCATCAATCATTTTTGATTGACAGGTGACAGATTTCATAATTATTTTGCGAGTCATCAATCATTTTGATTGACAGGTGATAGTTTCAAAAATATTAAAAGTGACAGCTTGCAAAATAATTTGCAAGTCATCAATAATTTTTGATTGGCAGGTGACAGATTTCAAAATTATTTTGCGAGTCATCAATCATTTTGATTGACAGGTGATAGTTTCAAAAATATTAAAAGTGACAGCTTGCAAAATAATTTGCAAGTCATCAATAATTTTTGATTGGCAGGTGACAGATTTCAAAATAAATTGTGAGTCATCAATTATTTTGATTGACAGGTGATAGTTTAAAAATAGATTACAGATTCAAATTAATTTGCGAGTCATCAATCATTTTGATTGACAGGTGAGAGTTTCAAAAAGATTCAAGGTCATAATTTTTTTGAATGTCTGGCATGTGATCATGACCTATTTTTATGTCTAATCAATTCATAATGCGTCCTTGAAAAATTTGGGGTCGGTATGTCTATATAAAGGAATAAAATCGATTGATTATTTGGTAACTGTTTCAAGATGCAGAAACCTATCATTGTCAATATCGTTGCTGTCGCTAATTTGGGAGTTGAGATTGACTTCTCTTCATTATCGATTAATGATTGCAAATGTAAGTATAATCCCCGAAAATTTAAGGCAGCAATTTTAAAATCTGAAAATCCTATAAAATCCACTGCTTTATTATGGGAATCGGGAAAAATAATTTGCTTGGGTACCAAAAATTTGGAAGATTGCGAAAAAGCGATAAAAAAAATTTGTTGAAATTATTAAATTCTCTGGATGCCCCAGTGTATTTTACACCGGGCATTTAATTGAAAATGTTGTTACCTCTTTTAATTTTGGCCGGGAAGTTGATCTAAATGAATTTCGAAAAATTCGTCCCAAAAACAGTTTTTATGAGCCTGAAATTTTTTGTGGTCTAAACTACAAAAGGGGAAAAAGTCTGACGGCCTTAATTTTTTGGACTGGAAAAGTTGTAATTACGGGAGGCAAAAATATTGAGGAAATTCATGAAATGTACTATCACATTATGCCCTATTTAAAAATGTCACAAAAATGAAATCGATTTGCCCGAAAATTTTTGTTGCAAAATTTGAGCGGCGAGTTTGATTGACAGGTCAATCGGAAATTTTGATGCGCGGAGGAAAGTTTGATTGACAGGTGACACGAAATGACCTTGAGGGCGGGAGAGAGAAAAGTTGAATTTTGGATTTGGCAACGGGCCCAATAGGTTTTGGAGGACCAATTAGATGGCTTGGTTTGTGTGTTAATCCTCACCTTTTTAACCCCGCTCTGTTGTGGTTGGGACTGAATTGTCTCGCTTTTGGGGTCAGGTTTTGGTTTTGTGGGCGGCGAGTTCAAAGAACCAAATATGTTTTGAGTTTAGTGGCGGCATGTTCAAAGGACCCGACCGACCCCTCCAATAGGCTTTGGGCTTTGCGGGCGGCATGATCAAAGAGTTGGACCCCTCCAATAGGTTTGGGCTTTGTGGACGGCGAGTTCAAAAGACCCAATAAATTTTGGGCGGCAAAGATCAAAGGACCCGATCCCTCCAATAGGTTTGGGTACCCGGACGGTTTTGACCCGGACGATACCCGGACGGTTTTGAGGCCATATGCTGCTCCCACGCTTGGTTCTCCGGAGTTCTTCGGTCTTCCGCTGGACTCCCGTCGCCGTGCTGCTCCGGTGGGTCGAGCCACCACTGCGGAGCCCCGACTCCGTCTGGTGCTCCTCCGCTGTTGGCTTCCGCGGGCTCCTCCGTGGGGACGGAGGCCCGGTGTTCGGCTCGGGGGACCACCTGGATCAGCTCCAGGGGAAAATAGGACACATGTCCCCGTCTCCCCGGCTCCTCCAGGCATGGAGCTCCCTCATACTGCAGCCGGACGCCGTGCTTCTCTCGATAGTATTGGGCGACCGTCGGGCCCACTCCGTCGTAAACTCGGATCTGGCAGGCGCTGACTGCCGTCACCGTGCCTCCTTGGAGCACCTGGTTTCTTTCTTCCGGTCGGAGGTGGGTCGTCCGCAAAATGGCTCCGCTTCGGTAGATCTCTTCGAGCTTCTCTTCCACCTCGGTCATTTTTCCTGGGGCTCCACGGACTGCTCGGGTGAGCAGGTGAGGCGGAAACCGCCAGTATCACTCCGACTATATTCGGGAATCCGAGCATGAATCGTAGGCTCTCCAGCCAATCGAAGTTGATGTCTGGCCAACTGATTCCTCCTGGTCCTTCCAGAGTTTCTGATATCCGGGCTCCCATTTCTGCTTGTTGCTGCTGTGGGACGTACATCAGATGTCCTTTCAGTCGGAATTTCGATTTTGCGCCGCTGCATACAATTGTACAATTCGTATTCACTTCTGCTTTGCCGAATGCCAGGGTTACATTCTGGTCTTCCGCTTTCGTTTTTTGCCTGCATTGGACCGTGAATTGGGTTCCGTCTTCGCATCGGACTTCCGCTAAAGCTGTTCCATACTCTGTCCAGCAACTCAGTCTCAAGCGAGCTCCAGACTGACAGCGATAGCAGCCCTTGAGGCTTTTAGGTTTTGCCCAACATTTCGTGAAGTCTTCCTCGACTGCCAATCGCAGACCTTCGAACTGCACCAGCAGCTGTATTGGTGTGTAGTGGGTGTCCAAGAATATTTCTCGGCCCTGGTACCGCAGATTAAGGTTGTTCACCGTCAGCGGGAGTTTCTTCTCTGGGTCTCCAAATTCCCTTTCGAGTGTCGAGTCGCGACATTGGCAGTCGACTCGTTGGGCTTCCTCGTCGACCCAACACTGAGGACATGCTTCTTTGCCCAGCTTGCACTTGTTGAATCCCTTGGCCGTTTCCTTGTCTCTGCAGTACAAATCTGATTGCACTTCCTGTGTCATTGCCACGGATTCGCCGTCTGATAGAAATTTTCCGGCTAGGATTGGGGCTGGTGCTTGGGAAACCGCGATGGGCGTTATGCTCAGCTTCTTCCATCGGAAGGTGATTCCCGGTCTCAGGATCACTTCGGTTTCTCCAGCGAAATTTCCTCCAGATTCTGCTTTGAACTTCGTGCCGATTCGGTATTCCCATGTTGGGCAGGAGATCAGTTCATATGTTTTCTCCGATGCTGGAACCGCGTGCGGTCGAAAAAAGATGCAGCTGGCCGTCGGCAATTTGCATCCGCAGTTCCAAAAGGAACATGCTTCTCGGCATCCGGTGAATCCTGGGGCCTCTTGGACTTTTTTCAGTTCTTCGACGAAGGTGCTTCCTCCCACTATCGAGTCTCCGTGCACCTTCCGGCAAAATTTTCCTACGCAACTTCCTTCTCTTGGGCAGCTCTTCACCGATGTTACCCTAACCTTGTAGGATCTCAGCCATCTTTCCGTGCGCGGGATGCACGTGATGCTGAGTGACTTCATCGTCATCTCGACGACTCCCAGCATTCGCTAGCAGCTTTATTCCGCACTAAATATTCACAGGACGAGAATATTGGGAGAGTGGTTGAGAAGGGAGAAATAAGGGATATTTTTCCGGGGTTACAATCGGGCTTAAATAGCTAAAATGGGATCAGACACAAGGGGAAAAATTGGGGGAACACAAAATTTACCTTAAGGAAAACAGAGGGAAAAAAGGGAAAACATATCACAAACAAGAGGGATCACGGGAAATCAAAGATCGGTCCTTCCGCTCGCTTCCCTCCGTCTTCTTCTCTCTCTGCTCGCTTCCTCTGTCCTCCCTTCACTTCTTTTCTCGTCCCTTTGCCACTGCACCAGTCGCCTCTGGCGACATATGCCTAAATATAAACCGATATCTCTATTGGTTTTTCCATTTTTCTAGCCTTTAATTATATTTCTTTGCTACCGGTTAAATTCTATAAAGAATCAACAATTATATGTTTCTGGTTGTATGCCTAAATATTAACCGATGTCTCTATCGGTTTTCCATTATTCTAGCATTTATTTATATTTCTTTGCTACCGGTTAAATTCTATAATGAATCAACAATTATATGTTTCTGGTTGTATGCCTAAATATTAACCGATATCTCTATCGGTTTTTCCATTTTCTAGCATTTATTTATATTTCTTTGCTACCGGTTTTCGTCGAACCCTCAGTTCGACATTCAGTAAGTCGGATTCTCAGTTCGACATTCAGGGGAAAGTTTAAAAGCCCATCCGGCAGCCGTCAAGTCGAATTTCTCGTTTCGACAGTCACAATTCGAACTCTCTGTTCGAAAATCACCAAATACGGCGTAGCCAGGGTTGCAGAAATGTGTTATCTCATAAATCGATAAACGCCGCTGCATAAAGGCAACTCCGTTTAAAATCATCTCTCTCTGTGCAGTGGTAACTACATAACCGCACAGTCTTTCTGTCTCAAGTATGACTACGAAAGAAGAGATTAAATTGATTTTGGAGGCGCAGAACCGCCAGTTTATGGACTTGTTATCAAAAGTCCTTCCCCAAAACACGGCTCCCAGTGCCGTCAGCAATTCGGATTTGTATTCGAAAATAAACGCCGCAAAGGTTGGGAGATGGGAAAAGCAAAAAGAAAGCAATTCCTTTTCAACGAAATAATGTGGGCCAGGGAAATCAACATGTTGAACAATCCAAATCAAAAAGATTTGCAGAGTATAAACCCCCGGAAATGGGCAGAAAACCCCCATGCAGTCGCTGTGGTCAATCGCATTTTGTACAGTGTTGTACCTATCCGCCGGATGTTCAGTGCTATGGCTGTGGACAGAAGGGGCATATTAAGCCTGCGTGTCGCCAGCGAGGGCAGAACAAGCCGAGCTATCGTTCTACGGCCCAGGCGCATGCGATTTTCTCCACATTCAGCGCAAATTCCACCTTTCGAGACTGGATTTTGGATGGAAACGTCAATGGAAAATTGATCCGGTTGGCAGCGGATTCGTGCTCGCACCTCACTGTCATTCAGCGTCCAGTCTGGATACAGTTGGGGAGCCCAAAACTGCTAATTCCAGGGAAGCGAGTTGGGTCATTTTCGGGGCGTTTATGCTGTTTCTTTGTATCACAATTGTTCTCCATTTTTAGGAATGAAAATTACACACTCTTCGTCTTCCTTAAATAGGCCAGTGCGCATGCGTAACACGGGGTCTGAGGAGGCGCTCATGTCAATCACCAGATAACCGTAGCGCTGATTGGTCGCTTGACGATACGCGTCAAGGAAGTAGCCAAGCTGCCGTGGGAAAAGCTGTACACCAAGATTGCGTACAGCAAGCACAGAGTTTGGTGAACGCATCAGCACCACATACTGCGCATTTTGACGAGCGACCTTGATTTTTCGTTCAAACAAATTCTGTGCCACAAAAACAACCGCAAAGTTCTGGTGGTGCGACTTTTTGGTGAACAATTCCGACAAGTATTTTTCGTCGATGGACATCCGCAGATCATCGAGGATAAGGAGAAGAGGTTTTGTCTGCCGACGAATCAGTTCTTCTGGGGGAACACCAGCATACACGGATATTCCGGCCTTCTGCAGAACCGGCACAGTGGTGCTCATCTCGCCGAAGCAATAGAAGATTGATGCGGGAGTGGGGTCGATCAGCTCTCTGTTTTCTGCCACAAGGTTGAGCAGAAAAGTCCTTTTTCCTGATGATGAAGGGCCCGAGATAATCATACCAAAGGGTAGTTTGAATTTAGATCTTGGTCCGAGAAAGACGAAGTGTTGCTAATCATATTTACTTGCTTTATTTAACGTTTGAACGCAATGTGTATGTGTGTGTGTGTGAACAACGGTGAATTCATCCTTTAAATACCCCAACAATTACAATCATTCACTTAAATTGATATTTTGAGTCTGCTCATGGGTTTTCACCGCATCTTCCTCTTCTTTTTCCGCCTCTACGCTCGGCTTCCTCTCCCCAGGTTCTTCTTCTTCGCTACCTTTTGCTCCTGTTCCTTTGTGTATGACTCAACCGCTCGGGGTGGAGCTGTTCGAGTCTGAGAAGGAAGAATAGTGGTAGCCGCTGACAGTGCGTCAACAAAGCCTTGCATCTCCTCTACCTGTTGCTGTTGTGGTTGTTGCTGTTGTTGTTCAGTAGCGTTAAAATGTTGCTGTTGTTGCGAAGGAAGGAGTGTGGCTGCTGCTGCCATTGTGCTGACCAGCTCATCAAGCAGCTGCGTCGTTAAAGGTGCCTATGTTACCTGCGGCTGTTGTTCAGCCGAGGAATGTGGAAACATCCAATAAAGTGTTGCCAAAGTCTTGAAGCTGGCGCGGCTGCTGTTGCTGGTGATTAGCTTCTTGTACTGTGTGGGTGGGTGCCAATAAACAATTTGCGTTAGAGATAAATTATCCACCAGCATGGACTGTTCCACACTCTTGGGCTCAGGCGGTACAGTAAGCTGTACTGCAACCGGTGCGCAAACTGTTGGTGCGTGCTGAGCTTGTACATACTTCACATCAAACGCCCTTCCCTTGTTCTTTATTTTGAAGAAGGTGTGCCCCGGAAGATCGTAAACAAAGTCAAATGGTATAAACGCTGGTCCGTTGATGCGCGTGCACCAAACGGTCACACCCTCCTTTGTCACCATGTAATCCATGTCCCCCTCCGTTGACTTACAGTGACGACATTTTCCGGGAATGTCAAAGGGTACTACCCTCGGGGTTGACAGGCGTTCGCTGGACAATGTTATAGAGTTGGATGTGATTGAGAAATTAACACTGGGTATGATCGAGTCAAAGAGGGAACGTTTTCGTTAATATTAAAAGCCATTTGTATTGTGTTTTTTTTGTAAAAATTGTGAAATGGTGAAACGATTAACAATTACCACCTTTTTATACTCGACTAATCTGAGATCAAAGTTTACACACACGCACACCCTTTTTACACACGCGAGCACCCCTTTTACACACGCGCGCACCCTTACACACACCTGCGTACATTTGATCTTTGTAACAATTTTTACAAATTGTGTCTTCTATTCACTAATTATTAGGGCCGCTAATTATATGGATAAAAAATCTCGAAATATGGCCATAAAATATGGATGAAAAATTGCAAAATATGGACCAAATATGGGCAAAATTGCAAAATATGGACGAAATATGGAGAAATTTTTTTTATATATAGCAAAAATAGACAAGATTTTCCTAATAGAAGTAATAAGAGCAATAAAAATTTTTATATGCAAATTAACAGAAACAAATTTTGAAAATAAGAAGAATTTTAAAAATTTTAATTATTGTGGCAGAATTTTTTGTACGAAAAAGTCAATTTTAGGGGTGCATTTTTTGAAAATTGAAAAAGTCGATCCTCAGGGGTGTATTTTTCGTTTTTATTGCATTTTTGTTAAGGAATTTTTGAAAAATGGCGAAATATGGAAAAAATATCGAATATGGATAAAAATCGCAAAATATGGAAAAATATGGAAAATATGGATTATAAAATGGGCTCTTGAAGCCCCAACCAAAGCTAAAAACATCATTTATGGCATTTATACGCTGTTCCGAGTGCGCAAAAAAAATATGGATTTCCATATAATTAGCGGCCCTACTAATTATGCACTTTTCCGCTGTAAAACAACACCTTCCACACATTAATTTTGCATCAGTTTTATCTTCTATTTTTTACTTTGTAATAAATATAATCCGGCTTTCTTATTTTGCTTGAACATCAAAGGAGTTTACCGATCGACCTCAATTTTTAATCCGTAATGTAAACAGAAGTGTGTAAATATTAAGGAGTTGACACCTGCTCCGAGAGACGTAGAAAATGGAAGAGAAATAACGGAAAGAGAGAGAGATGTAGAGGGATAGGGATGAAGGGAATAGCAAAGGAAGAGGGAGAGAGAGAGAAAGGAAAGAGGAAATGAGGGGAGAGAGCGAGAAAGGGACGGGGAGGAAAGAAGAACGACAACGGAGACGGAAGAGAAAAGGAGGGGAGAGAGAGAAAGAAAAGGAAGGGAGAGAGAGAGAGAAAAAAGAAAGAAGTGAGAAGTGACGGAGAAGGAGGTAAAAGGAAGTAAAGGGTAAATGAAGAGAAGGGGAAAAGAAAAGTCCACGATGGGACGGGAAACCCCCCAATAGGTTAACGATGGGACGGGAAACTGACTCGAACCAGAACCAAACCCTTTGGTTTGCGATCCAAAATCCCTCCAAACCCTTTGGTTTCAAAACCCAAACCACCCAAAAGCCTTTGGTTCAAAGCCAAGACCTTTGGGTCGAAACCCAAACCCTAACCCTTTGGCCCAACCCCAAAACCCTCTGATTCAAAACCAGTTCAATAGGCTCGCGATGGAACGGGAAAACCAGTCAATAGGTCCACGATGGGACGGGACTCAATAGGTCAACGATGGGGCGGGATCCCACGAGGAGGGGGGGGGGGGGGGGGGGGGGGGGGGGGGGGGGGGGGGGTGACTACCCATTTCCGCAGTGGACATTTCCGCAGTGCCATTTTTAAATTTTATCTATTTTTGGCCAATCTACAGTATTTAAATACTGAATAAGATTGAATATGCATTTTCAAATTCAAAACTATGCATTGAAGAAAATAAACAAAAAATTTACATTTTTATGTTACCTAAAATTTTACAGAAAAAACTTGGTCCTTGCGCCGGGCTAGGGTATAAGAAAAACCAGGAGTCCAGGCTTTTTATGGCATAAGATTTTTTGCAGTATAAAAAAAGGAAAATACTTCTTATTAAGAATTTTTGTACTTAGGCCTGCTATTTTTAGGTAAATTCCTATTTTTTCTGCAAGCTTATACTGTAGATTGGCAAAAAATAGATAAAATTCAAAAATGGCACTGCGGAAGTGTCCTGAAGCAACAAATAATACTGACCGAGTTGAATTTCAGAAAAAAAAAAAATGACTTCAAAGAGAGTTCGTTTTGCGGAGGAACAAAATGAGCAGTTTTTGTCCTCATCAATGGAAAACAGAGTGAAGAGAAGCGAATCGAAACGGAGGGCGCAGTTAAATTGGAAGGTGAGCCACTTCATTGAGAGAAAAAAATTTTCAATAAAAAATAAATGTTGATTTTTAAAATTATCTTTGATCGAAATTATTGAAATATATCTAATATTTTTTTACAATAAAACATTTAGGAACAGTTAAAATCAAACATGAATCACCGGATGATCTTGATAAGGACAATTCGATGGAACATTTGTATGATCAAAATAACTCAACTGATCAAGATGAGAGTTTTGATGAACAGCAAAATGAGTCCAACGAATCTGAAAAAATTGAATCTGATCAGCAAAAACGTGAAATTATTCAAAAATTCCGTGAAATGAAAGATAATTATCGGGAAAAAAAGGAACGCGCGCATTCAACCAAAGAATGGAATCAAATTGAGGCAAAAATATCAAATGGTTTGGGTGTAAGTCGCAGAACAATTTATAAATGGATCAAAGAATTGGGTCTAAGAAAAGAAACAAAGCCAAAGTTTTCTGAGTTAGAAAAGCGCGAAATTTTGAAACAATTTGATCAGATTAAAAGCAAATGTAAAAAGGCAAACCTCAAAAACATTTCAATGCGTGAACTTGATAAGAAAATTGCAAAAAAATTGGGCGTTTGTAGAGCAACAATTGTTAGCTGGAAGCGCAAATTTGGCCTTTGTGTCCGCAATAAAATTTCTGATGCGACAAAAATTGAAATTTTGAAGAAATATGCCAAAATAAAAGGGAAGAATCCAAAAATGCCAAATGCCATTATTGCTGATATGTTGAAGATTTCAACAGTGAGCCTATATAATTGGAAAAAGCAATTTAAATAAGAAATTAAGAATCTTTAAAAATACACGGACTTGTTGGCTATTGACTAACGCTCTTGACTAACGCCAGATGTTATTATTGTTTGTAACGCATTATTTGAAATTTTTGTTATTTCGGATTGAATTTTTATGTACAAATGACAAATTTTATTGTATTATTAAATGTGTTGACCAGTTGCTGTTCCAGCTTGTTCTGTTCTGTTTTAGGATTCAGAACAAACAGGAACAAATTCAAAATTCTTGGATCAGGAACAGAAATCAATGCTCCTGTTTTTTTGGAGGCGAGGCCCTCGACTGTGCAACAGATTTGTCGTGTTTCTCGAAAATTACTCCTTAAAACTATTTGGGCGTTAAAATTAAACTAATTTCCAATGGCATATCAATATTCTCTTAAAAAAAATAAAAATAACATAGTAAAAAAAATTTCCAGCATCCGGCCCCAAACAATGATAACATTTTTGTGTTGAGTTCAATGGCATACAAAGCGCGAATTAAAGATTCTTAATTTCTTCTTGAAATTATTTTTTCCAATATATTCAAAATATCAGCAATAAAGTCATCACTCAACGGATTCTTTCTTTTATTTTGGCATATTTCTTCAAAATTCCAATTTTTGTTACATCAGAAAGGCCAAATTTACGATTCAAACATTCTTTTACATAAAAAAGATTATAAACAAAATCAATCTTTGCTTCTTTGGCCTCATTGCCATTTTACATAGTGATCGGCCAGAAGGGTCGGTCGGTACTTTTCGGTAAAGTACCGAAAAAGTACCGGTACCGAAAAGTACCGAAAAAGTCCAAAATGTTTCGGTCGGTACTTTTCGGGAAAGTACCGAAAAAGTACCGGTACCGAAAAGTACCGAAAAAAATTGTCGGTACTTTTTCGGTTTTCGGTACCCAAAATTTTTTTAATTAACTTTTCAACAAAAAATCTTTTATTTTGGAAATCTTGGCTTAATTAATATTTTTAATTGAGTATTGGGAGATTGCGGTTCAAGCAAATTAGCATTTCGACCTTTTCCTTTTCTGTGGCAAGATTTTTAATAGTTTGAGATCAGTTTGAAGGGGGAGGGAGGGTCGGCGGTGCCGACAGGCGCCGCCGAGAAAATTTTAAATTTTTGATGGAATTTTAAAGAAAATTATCCAAAAAATGCATCGCGGAAAAGCGAAAAAATGATTTAAAAAAAAATGATATAAGATTTCAAAATTTTCTGGACATTTTTGAAATCCAAATTCCGAGTCTTGACTTGAGACTTTTTCTTAATTTTAAGTTCAGAAAACTAGAGAAAAAGATTTAGCCGTTTTATTAGGGATTTTTGTAGGTGAACGGCGATGCCGGTAGGCGTCGCCGAGAAGAAAAAATGAAAATTCTTACGATTTTATTAAGAAAACTTGTCCAATTTCGATAACCTCGCATTCAAGAAGTTTAGAATATTGCAGCAGATAAAGCAGTCATTCTTTTAAAGGTCCACCTGACAAAATGTCCCCTTTCCCACCTATAAAATAATTTTAGTATTTTATTGAAAATGATAAAACCTAACGCTGAAATTTTGACACGATATCCGCGTACGGATAATGGGCATTAATGTAGAAGTTCAGAGCTATCAAAAATATTTTCAGGATGTTCTAAAACCAATCGGTGCCCGGACGGCAGTAAATGTGTGGCTTATAAGAAAGGAGGCGATAAGGAATAGGCTAAAACCAGGCATGGCCATGGATACAAATTGTTAAATCCGTGTCCGGATATATCCGCGGCCTTTGTATCCGTCTCATTTTTCAAAATTCATATCCGTATCCAATCCGCGGATATCCGCAGGGAAAATTTTTTCCAAGTTTAAAACCAAAAAATAATTTGTTTTTATCAGTCATATGTAATTGTTGATCTTCATCTTCGACATCATTGTCAGCATGAGATTGAGATTGCGGTTACGGGTATAAGTGCCTTTTTTCAAGAAATTTTTAATTTTTCTGGCAAGGAGGGCCTGACGGTGCCGGCAGGTGCCGTCGGGAAAAATTTTGGGCTTTTTGTACAGAAATTTTATCAAAAAATTTAGTAAAATTAAGCACTAACCATCCAATCATTTTATGCGTAAAATCCTTCGTCAATCTTTATTAATTTTGCTCTCACAATTGTAAATCTATATTTTTTACATGTTTTTGAAAATTTTATAAAAATATCAAATCAAAAAATTTTAGGGAAAATGTCGATCTTTGGGGGTGAATTTTGGTCAAAGAAAAAGTCATTTTTAGGTGGCATTTTTGGTTTGAAAAATTTTTTGATTTTTAAGGGTACATTTTTCGTTTTTCCATGTAAAAAACAAGTTTTTAAGCCATTCTTTTTATTTTTACACACCTTTTTCACACCTATTTATTCTTATGATGCCGGTTTTTGGAGCTTATTTTGGCACTTTTTCTCACCTATTTTAGTTCGAAACTAAAAACCCTAGCCTTGGTCTTAATAATAACTAGTTGGACATGTATAGTGTATAGCGGCTGTCACCTGAGTTCGGACTAGAATGATCTAAAGAGACGTCGAGTTATGGTGTAAAATCGCATAAGCATCACCAGAAGATGAATCAACCGGGCTCGCGGACTGGCAACAAAGGCGGCCATTCTATTCAAACCCAAAACTAAAGAAAACCTTCTGTAGACTTGGAAACATTCTTGGATATTCCTCGTACAAGAACTAAAATCATCACATGCAAAGTGTAAGGAAAAGAAGAAGGCAGATGGGACGTCCCGGTAACGTGTTTCTTCCCCAACTCCTTTAATGTAGTCATCCCATTCTTTATTCTTACCCTCTATCCGTTCCAAACTTCCATTTCTAAATACTTTTTCTTCCCTTATTTTGGTTAACCCTTCCTCCGTACGTTGGTCGGCTTCCACAATAGGTCTAACCTCCATCAAGTGCCGGATTAATCCCTCCATGGCGCCGATTGCCATTTTAATCGAAGCAGACATCTATCTCCTGACTGAGTTGTGTAAACCTGAATGAGGCTGAATATAGCGTGTTATTTCTCCCTTTGAGGAGTGACAAACACACATTCAACTTTATAATATAGGATTGTAATAAAGACGTATAGATTTTAAATGAAAAATGGGTGGGAATAATCTGCCAATCAATTTGATTTGCCACATTGTCAATAAATAAAATTCTTGCACAAAAATTTATTATTAATATTTTATTTAAATAAATTTAGACAAATATGAACCTTCGACTATTAATTACTATTTTATTTTTTGCAACGAATTTGATCAAAAATGCCAATTCTGTGGGCGAACGCGGACACGAATCAAAACTTTACAAATCATTTGATGAAATATTTGGAAAAGGCTGGGACGATGAAAGTAATGATTCAAAAGTCTTGAATTGTCGTCAAGTTCAAGACGGACAAGCTCCAAACACTTCTGATCAGAAAAATATTGAAGATAAAATATTGAAACAGAAATTTGATGAAATTTATGACAAAAATTGGTCGGAAGACGAAAACATTTCAGCGCCATCACCGGATGATGTAGATCGGGAAAATTCTAAGGAAACTAAACATTTGTCTGATCAAAAAAACTCAACTGATCAAAATGAGAGTGTTGATGAACAGCAAAATGAGTCCAATGAATGTGAAAAAATTGAGTCTAATCAACAAAAACATAAAATTATTCAAAAATTCCGTGAAATGAAAGAAGATTATACAAAAAAGAGAATTTATTCCGCCAATGAACATATTCAAATTGAAAAAAAAATATCAAATGGTTTGGGTGTTGGTCGCTCAACAATTTATAAATGGATAAAAGAATTGGGCCTAAGTCGAGAAAAGTCAAAGTTTTCTGAGTGCAAAAAACATGAAATTTTGAAACAATTTGATCAAATTAAAAGCAAATGTAAAAAGGCAAAACTCAAAAACTTTTCAAAACATGAACTCGATGATAAAATTGCAAAAAAATTGGGCGTTTCCAGAAATACAATTTGTGAATGGAAGCGCAAATTTGGCTTTTCTGTCAGCAAAAAGTTTTCTGATGCAACAAAAATTGGAATTTTGAAGAAATATGCCAAAATAAAAGGAAAGAATCCGAAAATGACAAATGCCGTTATTGCTGATATGTTAAAGATTTCAACAATAAGCCTATGTCGTTGGAAAAAACAATTTAAAGAAATTAAGAACCTTTGATAATATACGGACTTTGTAGGCCCATGACTCAATGCAAAGATGTTCTTGATCGGATTATTCGTGAAATTGTTGTTATTTTTAGTTTTTTAAATTTCTTAAGAGTATATTGAATAGACTTATTCAGGGTGGTCATTTGTGCTTAACAAATAAAAATGTATTTAGTTCCGAGATTTATGCTTTTTTGGGAATGTTCGTCCTTATTTTTCAAGATTTCAGAATTTTCAAAGTGATAAAAAATTTAAAAAATATATTTTAAAGCGAAAAAAACAATTTTTGTTTCTTGTTTGGTCTGAGTAAATTTATAAAAGATGAAAAACCTATTTTCTCGGAGGCTGCAATAAAAACGGGGAATACACCCCTAAAATCAATTATTATTCAAACTTGATTACTGACCATTTAACAAAAATTATAAAAAACGTTTTCTGACGGCGCCCTCGGACCCCCAACAACTACGGCCCTGGTCTCGGGTAAAACAAAAAATTTCACCACTAAAGATTTTTGAGAACATTTTTTTCTGAAAAATGCTTAAAGAAAATGCACTTTTCGGCGACCCTTACCCGTAACCCTTACCCCGTGTGTTTTGAAAATTCCGATCTCTATATAAATCAAAATGTCTGAAATAATTTTATTATCGCCATTCGTATCGTTCACATCATTGAAACGATGGCCAATAAGCATACCGGTAACTCAGTTGGAAGAGCTGACCACCAGGGATGGGCAAAATCGGAAAATAAAATCCGAAATTCCGAAATCGAAAAATAAATTCCGAAATCCGAAACGACCAAAAAACCTGAAATTTCCGAAACCCGATATGAAATTTTTTTTTCAAGAGAATTTTTTTATTTATCATAATAAAAAAACATTTTATTCATAGTTAAACTCATAAATTGTTAAATTTTGGTAAAGAAATAAAAGCATTTCCGCGTTTCGCTGGATAAATTAATTTTTGAACTTCTCTGCACAATTGGCTTCGAATTTGGATTTTATGTTGTGCGAGTACTTTTTCCGTTTGAGTGGAGATTGAACCTTAAAAAAATTAAAAAACATTCATTGAATTTGCATACTTTGTTTTTATGTTCATCGCGCAACTGCATGTGGTCTGAATCCAATTTTCAGTACTTGAAAAATGCTGTTGATCATTTGTTGACGATGTAGATGGATTCGGATTGACGGTTGTGTTGTATTGCTCCTGTTTCATAGGAGGCGGTGTAAACACTAATTAATTTTTGATGAAAGAAAATTTATAATAGATTTTGGAACATTTTTATGCTTAATTGGATTATGAGATACAAAAAAGAAAAATAACGATAAATTCTATTCCTTCTGAATAGCATTTTTTGTCACTCTTTGGCGAAATGTTTCTAATTTTTAAAATAAATCCAACAAAATTGCGATTAAATGGGGCTAAGGTATTTTGATAACATGTGCAACGACATAGCCCAACCCCAATCACGCCAGGTTCAACCCCCACCCATGCCTGATTTACAAATTGCCAAATAAAAAAATCAATAATATATATGAGAAAGAAATTGTTTTTTTTTTCTCAGATGACGGAAGTATTCTTCTCATGAAAAATGTGCAACGTTTTATTTTATTTTTCATTTAAGCAATTTTCTAAAAATGTATAAATTATAAATATTTTTCTGTTAAATAATAATAATAATTTTTAAGCATAAATTTAATTATGAAATTGAAAATTATACAAATAATTTGTTTAATAAATTATGCTGTTGCATTTCCAAACGATTTATTTAGCGAACTTTGGCAGACAACTCAATCGGAGCCTCAAACAAACAACAATCCGATTGAATCTCAGCCGAAAATCAAGGTTTGGAATAAAAAATAAATAAATTTTTTCCAAGAATTTTATTTACGGGGGTTTGCTTTTTCATCCGGGAATCCTAATTTAACACAAATAGTTTAAGGTTGAACCGCACGAGGAACAATTTGATGGAAGATGGCAGGACGAATCTGCACTAAAAGGAATTATAGAAGTTGAGCATGAACCACATTATGGAGCAGTTAAAGTGGAAGGTGAGCCACTTCATCGAGAGAAAAAGTTTTCAAAAAATTAATATTTCAATAATTACAAAAATTTTTCAATAAAAAAAATGTTGATTTTTAAATTATCTTTGATCAAAATTATTAAAATATATCTAATATTTTTTTAACAATAAAACATTCAGGAACAGTTAAAGTCAAACATGAATCACCGGATGATCTTGATCAGGACAATTCTAAGGAAGCTAAACATTTGTCTGATCAAAATAACTCAACTGATCAAGATGAGAGTTTTGGTGAACAGCAAAATGAGTCCAATGAATCTGAAAAAATTGAGCCTAATGAACAAAAACTTGTAATAATTCAAAAATTCCGTGAAATTAAAGATAATTATCGGAAAAAAACAAACGCGCACACTTAGCCAAAGAATGGACTCAAATTGAGGCAAAAATATCCAATAGTTTGGGTGTTGGTCGCAGAACAATTTATAAATGGAGAAAAGAATTTGGATTAAAAAAAGAAACAAAGTCAAAGTTTTCTGAGTTAGAAAAGCGCGAAATTGTGAAACAATTTGATCAGATTAAAAGCAAATGTAAGACGTCAAACCTCAAAAACATTTTAATGCGTGAACTTGATGAAAAAATTGCAAAAAAATTGGGCGTTTCCAGAAATACAATTTGTGAATGGAAGCGCAAATTTGGCCTTTGTGTCCGCAATAAAATTTCTGATGCAACAAAAATTGGAATTTTAAAAGAATATGCCAAAATAAAAGGAAAGAATCCGAAAATGCCAAATGCCGTTATTGCTGATATGTTGAAGATTTCAACAGTGAGCCTACGTAATTGGGAAAAAAAACAATTTAAAGACGAAATTAAGAACCTTTAAACATATACAGATTTATGACTGATCGCGCTAAAACGGCCGGATTTAATTTGTTCTACAGTAGATTGAGTTTAAAATTTTGTAACGACCAAATGAATGTCAGATTTGTCGTGTTTCTCGACAAATTACTCCTTAAAAGTGAAAATAACATTTTTTTAAGTAGGTGTGCTGATAAAATTAAGTTTGTCCTTCAGAACTTTTTTTTTAAATGCAAATATTGCAGGGTCGGAAATCCAAAATTTTTGCGAGCGGGTTGGGTATAACTCGATGGGCTTCGCCGATAACGATCAATTGCATAAATTAGATTTGGGGGGATCCCAAGTTGTGAATATGGCATAAATATCCAAAATATATAACAATATCTCCAAACACATAACTGACTATTGGGCGTTAAAATTAAACTAATTTCCAATGGCATATCAATATGCTCTTAAAAAAAAAATTTCCAATATCCGGTCCCAAACAATGATAACATTTTTGTGTTGAGTTCAATGGCATACAACGCGCGAATTAAAGATTCTTCATTTCTTCTTGAAATTATTTTTTCCAATATGTTCAAAATATCAGCAATAAGGTTTCACTTGAGACGAGATTTTTAGGGACTAAAAAAACGTGAAAAAAGGGCATAAAAAGGGACGAAAAACCCTCAAAATAGGGACTAAAAACCTCAAAAAGTGGCAAAATAGGGACTAAAAAATGTGCTGAAACTAACCAAATCCAGTCAATTTATGCGTTAAAACCTTTAAAATTTGTCAGTCTGTATTAATTTTCCTTATACAATTGTAAATATAATATTTTTCACGAAGCGGGCCATTAGCGTCTGGCCACTAGCGTCTCATGGACGTTTGGCAGCTCATAAATTTTTTCAAGACTGACCAATCTTTATAATCTTTATATCATTCGAAAGCTCTAAATGATTAGAAGCTATATATAAGCAGCTACGAGCATTGGATAAAATTAAAAAGTTATGACATGAAAAAGTGCAAAAATCGAACTTTTTCATTTTTCTGGTCATAACTTTGTTAATTTTGCATCGAATCGGCTTTTCGAATGCTGATAAATATCTTCTTCTTATTACGGCCTTTCGAATGATATAAAGATTATAAAGATTGGTCAGTCTTGAAAAAAGTTATGAGCTACCAAACGTCCCTGAGACGCTAGTGGCCAGACGCTAATGACCCCTACTCTATTTTTCATATGGTTTTTGAAATTTATAAAAAATAATCAAAGTAAAATGTTTCAAAATACGATCTTTAAGGGACACATTTTTGGTCCAAGAAAAAAAAATTTTTTAACACATTTATATTGTAAAGCAAAAAGAAACAAACTAGAAAAATCAATTGCACAAACCAAACGATTCTCTCCAGAAAGGCCCACATAATCAAAAAAACAATTTAAATTTGATCGATTACAAACAATAAAATCAACTGCTTACAAATAAGCATAATCTTTTACAAAATTAAGCCACATTAAACACACGCTTAGAGTCTTTAAAAATACTACAAATTTTTAAAAATTTAAATTTTATGCTGTGTCTGTTAAAAGATTAACTTTTCTGACAACATATTTTTATTTTGTTTTTAATTTAACACAAGCCCAGCAATCTTTGGTGATTTTAAAACGGTGTTCTTTGATTCGTCTTTTACGTCCACATCCCACTCGGTATCTCCAAGTAAGGCCCTGAGCGAAACTCAACCACATCTCCAGGAGTTCTCAAAGTGACCGCAGCAAATAATTCAGTCGGATGAACATGTAAAAAAATATAATCTACAAGGCATTAATTTTCTACATTACATAAAATACCCATTTTTTTGCCATTAACGAAATATTTAATATTTTGACATTCCAGGTCGAGATATACGGCAACAACGTCTCCTGTGCAGAACCCCATACAGGTTGCAACATTTATCCTCTTCAGCACAACGCCCGCAACACCAATTGCTATCGCCGTGAATCTTACCGGACGACTCATATGCATAGCTACCTTGGGACCACCCAACACATTCTGTGCGGTGGCTTGTCGGTGGCGCCACGCCAACACATATAGTGCTAATAGAAACAAGAATTGTAAAAGTTCAAAAAACCGGTATACCTTCTTTTGAACCTTTATGCTCGAAAATACACGAGAAGTGTTTGGCCATTTCAAAAAATATATAGAGACGTATTAGAGAGGAAGCGAAGGCAAAAGAAGAGAAGAATTTGTTACAACTGTTTTTAGCAGAGCCTTTTATACCACATTATTTGATGAGTTTTGCGATTTTTTATGTTGTTTCTTTTCTTGGCCCGCGCCACTTAACAAAAAATAATGCACATTCGTATGCAAAAACGGGCAAGTAAATTGTTTGCAAAAAAAACCATTTACAAACAAATAATATTATTGCCGACGGGCATTAATTCACAAATTAAAATATCATTCAAAAAATTATTTATATTGCCCGACAAATAGCCAAAAATTGGAAAACGCCCAACTCACACGTTGCGCATCCAAAAATTTGCGCTGGGCAGGCGTGCCGAACATGTTGCGCGACCGAGTCAAGTCGTTTTGCCCGCTTTCAATTGGCTAACGATTCTGAAAAATTATTTTAAATTAAAAAATATTTGAGTCAGAAAATTGCTTCTCTTTTTTTTGTTGTTGCTTTCTTTAATAATAAACCATCCCCTAAACCCCCAAACACATATTCACCTCTTTATTGTCCGCCGATGCCGAAGTGGATGGGCCTGCTCCTCCGCTTCCATCATTGTTGCGACGCTTTCGGCTCACTTTGGGCTGTAAATTCTTTTTTTTTTAATATTTTAAACAAATTTATTAATTCATTTTAATCAAAAATTTTAAAATATTTAAGTTTTTAATTCTGCCTGATCATTTGCTTAAGTCGGTTCCAACAGACGCGCCAAATCCATTTGTTCAACTCGTTCAGGCACATTTCGTCCGCCAGCGGGCTTGCGATTGGAGCTGTTGTTGTTCTTTCGTTGATGTCCGCCGCCTCGGGCACCACCACTGTTGTTTCCATTTGGGGGGCCAGAGCCAGTGCCAGTGCCATCGCTGTTCCAATTGTCTTCGTTAAACATATTATGCAAATAATATTCTATTAATAAATATATTTTTAATGCTATAAAATCTTCCGAACCCTGGGGCATGAGGGGAAAGCAATCGTTGGTGAATGGAGGAAAGATGCAACATTTTTGCAGAATGAAGCAAATGGACGGAATGAATGGCCAAACGAATGAACCACCCCCCCCCATTCAATGGACCGCCCATCACCCCCCCCCCCCCCCACTCTATGTACTATGCATCATCGCTTTTCTCACAAATGTTTAAATTTTGTTCTAACTTTTTTTTGTTTGGGGACCGCCAACCGCATTCAAATTTGTATTACTAACTGTTTTGCGGAGATAGCAATCCGTTGTGAGCTGACTGGCGGCCACTGACTTTTCGCCGCCTCCACCAATTCAAATGCGATGAGAGAGAAGAGGAGAAGAGAGAAAGGCTGGCAGGAAAAGGAAGTGTTGTATTACTGCGTTGAAACTGCCGCCCCCCCAGATCTGATCACCATTCAAAAGCACATTTTCAACAAATGAGACGCGCTGAATAGTGGATGACCAATGAATTGAACTGGAAGAAGCGTCCAACTTGGCAGTGCAGATGAATTATAAGAACCAACAGAAAATTTGGTGATGAATTGTTTTTAGGTCAATTTCATTCATGGCAAACAATTTTGAGTGAGCAAAAAAAAACCCGCCAAAAAAAGTTGAATAGGGGCAGCAAATATGCGTCGCGCATTTGCGGTTAAAAAGCGTTTTAGAACGGTAACCAAAAGTCCATTAAAAAAAAAGTTCAATAGGGCAGCAAATACGCTTCGCGCATTTGAGGTTAAAAAGAGTTTTAGAATTGTTACCAAAAGTCCACCAAAAAAAGTTCAATAGGGGCAGAAAATACGCTTCGCGCATTTGCGGTTAAAAAGCGTCCGAAAACTGTTGCAAATGCACGGTCGTACGCGCGACCGCCTACAAGTGTGCGTTCATGGACCCCCTCCCCCCTTATATCCACCCGGGCGAAAGTCTACCAAAAAAAAGTCAAGTAGGGGCAGTAATATATGGGCGCATTATCTACTCTCGCTGATGCCATCTTTAGAGGTGTATGTTAACCCCGACTCCGACTCGGGGTTAGGGTTCGGGGGTCGGGGTTTGCGGTGTTGGAAGTGTTGGGGACGGGGTCGGGGAAAACCCCAAAAATGGCCTTAATTTTCGGAGTCGGGGCCCAACCCTAGGCCAAATATTGACAAAATAGTAAAACAAAACAGCAGAATTAAATAACTAAAAAGCCTATCTCTACAGGGTGACCCAAAAGTCCTCCCCCAATTACTTTTTATCATAACTTTTTTCAAACACAATCAAATTAGACCAAAAATGATTCAAAATGTACAGACAAGTGTAGATATTAAATAATAAAGTTTCCCACCTTGGAGCGGATACAGAGGCTGAGACGCGCGGAAAAATGTGCGCACAACCACGCAGCTCTTGGGCGTATATTTTTTCTCATTTCCGGAGAAGGGAAAGTCAAAGGGCCTCCAAATTTTTGTGGGGCTTGGCACAGGCACTTGACTCCAAAATTAACCACACAGAATAATTTATGGGGTTAAGTCAGGCGAGTAAGGGGGCCATTCCTGGGCACCGATAAATCCGGGCAAATTTGCCCTGAATCCGGCTGGGTCTCTTTTGCCCTGTGGGCCGGTGCGAAGTCTTGTTGGAAAATCCATTCCCTATTGATGAAATGGGTAACTTCCACAAAAAATCAATGAATCGGTAATCCCCAAACCAAAAGATAAGAGGAGTGAAGAGAATGAGTCCAATGGCATTGGGAAGAGGAGTTTCTGGAGCCCATATTTTGTCATTTTGGTGGTTGTGTGCGCTTTGGCAGTGAAAATAATAATTTTCGCATTCATTTTTTAATTAATAATTTTGCATTCTATTCTAATTGTAATTTATGAAGGACCCAAACACATCCAAAAAATACAATTTTTAAATTATAATTTTTGAATTTATTTTTTAATTAATAATTTTTGCATTCTATTCTGATTGTAGTTTTGAAGGACCTAAACACATCCAAAAAAATCCGATTTTTAAATTATAATTTTCGCATTCATTTTTTAATTAATAATTTTGCATTCTATTCTAATTATAATTTTTGAAGGACCCAAACACATCCAAAAAAATATAATTTTTAAATTATAATTTTTGAATTTATTTTTTAATCAATAATTTTTCATTCTATTCTGATTGTAGTTTTTGAAGGACCCAAACACATCCAAAAAAATACAATTTTTAAATTATAATTTTTGAATTTATTTTTTAATCAATAATTTTTCATTCTATTCTGATTGTAGTTTTTGAAGGACCTAAACACATCCAAAAAAATCCGATTTTTAAATTATAATTTTCGAATTCATTTTTTAATCAATAATTTTTCATTCTATTCTGATTGTAGTTTTTGAAGGACCCAAACACATCCAAAAAAATCCAATTTTTAAATTTTTTAATCAATAATTTTTCATTCTATTCTAATTGTAGTTTTTGAAGGACCCAAACACATCCAAAAAAAATACAATTTTTAAATTATAATTTTTGAATTTATTTTTTAATCAATAATTTTTCATTCTATTCTAATTATAGTTTTTGAAGGACCCAAACACATCCAACACTTTTTGTTTTCCAAATTGTAGGGCATGTCCGATGGGGCTGTGACCTGTAACCTTGACGGGGTCTGCCGAGACTCCAAAACTTCGCCCTCTGATGGGAGCACAGTGTGCTCCAATTGCAAAAGTTGTACCTTCAAAAATTGCTGCAACAAAGTGTACACGAGTGAACTTACCAAATGCCCAATTCCCACATGGCGGGCAAAAGGTTACAAGGGCACCTTCCCTGTCGACATCACAACCCCAAAAAAGCGTGACGTTGGTATGTTTAAATAAATTGTCGGCTTTTCGCTTTTAATACCGCAATAACCTCGCATTCGAGAACAGGCATTTGAATGATTTCCGTTAAGGGAAGTGTACGTATAATGGGTATTAATGTAAAATTTAAGCAAATGAAAAACTTTTTTTATAATCCAAATTAAGTGGCTTCCCATGCCCCCAAAAGAACTCCGTCCCCCAATGGTTCAAAGCTATAAAAAGCTATTTTCAGGATGTTCTAAAACTAATCGGTGCCCAGACGGCAGTAAATGTGTGGCCTATACGAAAGGAAGCGACAAAGGATTTTGCTGGAGGGCGCCCGGACTGCTCGAAAAAACTTTGATTGCTTTAGCTGCCGTCGACGCCCCCTCTTCGTATTTCTGTGATCAGATCGATCGATCAAAAGTGTTCGACCGAGACAAAAATGTGTTTTTTATTGTCATGCAATGAATGCATTATGTAAAACTTGGAAGCATAAGGATAAAAACGCTTTTGTTGTAGATTAAAATTGCAAAAGAAGCGTAATTCTGTCTGCCCAATTTTAATGCGCATAAATCAAAAGCAATAATATGTAAAGGACACCATTTAAAAAAAATCAAAATTTTCCCAATCAAACAAAAACAAAAAACAAAATTCCATTTTGCTTTAAATGATCTTTCCAACAAATTTGTCTTTCCAAGCACCAGTTTGTTCATTTTATGCGTAAAACCCTTTAAAATTCATCAATCTTTATTAATTTTGCTCTCACAATTGTAACTGTATATTTTTTACGTTTTTGAAAATGTTGATTTTTGGGGGTAAATTTGGTCAAAAGTCATTTTTTAAATGTGCATTTATGGTTTGAAAATTTTTTGGTTTTTTAAGGGTACATTTTTCGTTTTTCATGTAAAAAAAACAAGTTTTTAAGCCATTCTTTTTACTTTTACACACCTTTTTTCACACCTATTTATGCTTATAAACCCGGTTTTTGGAGCTTATTTTGGCACTTTTTGTCACCTATTTTAGTTTGAAACTAAAAACGCCTAGCCCTAGTTTTAATAATAACTAGTTGGACATGTATAGCGCTGTTATCTGAGCCCGGTCTAGAATGATCTAAAGAGACGTCAAATTAAGGTATAAAATCGCAAAAGAATCACCAGAAAATGAATTAACGGGGCTCGCGGGCTGGAAACAAAGGCGGTCATTCTATTCAAACCCAAAACCAGGCATGAGCACGGATATCCGGATATCCGCGGATTATCCGGATACGGACGGATACGGATATGGAATTTTAAAAATAGGACGGACACGGATGGATACGGATATGAAAGTGACATCCACGGATATCCGCTCATATCCGTATATTTGAGTACCAGTATTTTCATAATAATTTTTTTGAAACGAATGCATTTGTTCAAATAACCAAAAATGTTTTTTTCTTTTTCTTGTTTGTTTCTCACATTGTTTTCCTGCTTATGTTCTAAATCTTATTTTTTAAATCTTGATTTATAAATGATTAGGTTTTAAGATGAATCAATTTCCTGATAAACCTTCCGAACAGCTGTCAAAGGATTAATTCTGATCGAATTCTAAGTTCGATCAGAAAATCTTTAATTAGTTTTTAGACTTTACATCCATAATAAATTCCATACACTCAAAATAATTTGCATTTTCAAACATAATAACAAAGTTATACTCATTGTATATTCGATACTTTTCCGTTATACGACCCCCTCCCCAAATTTACTGAAAACATCATATATGAGGTTTTCAAAGGTGCTGATCACGAGTCTGACAATACTTTTAAGATCTGACAACATCTAAGAATTTAAAAATCTATTATTTTTTACTTTTATTCTTAACATTAATCGCACAAAAAGTAGAGACTTACAAATTAGTGGTTCGTTAGGCTTAGGCTTAAGCCACCCTGGGTTGCGGTTCGTTAGGCTTAGGCCTTAGCCACCCTGAAATGAACCCCTAAGCTTTGGACGGCTTAGGCCTAAGCCTAACAAACCGCAAGGTTCAAAAAACCGGTTTAAAGGTCGAGCCCGCTAAAATTTTTGCTTGTTCCATCGTTTTCAGCTCCTAAGAAAACTTATAAAACCGGTTTTGGGTGATTAATGGTAAAAAATAAATAAAAAATCATTATTTTCCTAATCTTAGATGTTGTCAAATCTTAAAAATATTGTCATATTCGTGATCAGCACCTTTGAAACCCCCATATATGATGTTTCCAGCAAATTTGGAGAGGGGGTCGTATACCCAAAAAGTACCGTATAATCAATATATTTTTAAGAAAATCGAAAAAATAACAACAATTTTCAAATAATCCGATCCAAAACAAAATAACTATTCGCCTTGAGTCAATGGCCTACAAAGTCCGTATATTTTTAAAAATTCCTAATTTCATCTTCAAATTGTTTTTTCCAATTACTTAGACTTCCTGTTGAAATCTTTAACATATCAGCAATAACGGCATCTGTAATTTTTAGATTTTTATTTTTTATTTTGGCATATTTCTTCAAAATTCCAATTTTTGTCGCATCAGAAATTTTGTTGCTGACAGAAAGGCCAAATTCGCGCTTCCATTCATAAATTGTTCTGCCACAAACGCCCAATTTTTTTGCTATTTTCTCATCGAGTTCATGCTTTGAGCTGTTTTTGAGTTTTGCCTGCTTGCATTTAATTTTTATTTCATCAAATTGTTTCAAAATTTTACGCTTTTCTAACTCAAGAAAATTAGATTTGGTTTCTTTTCTTAAACCCATTTGTTTGATCCAATTATAAATTGTTGAGCAACCAACACCCAAAACATTCGATATTTTTCTCTCAATTTGGCTCCATTCATTTCTGGAATATTTTCTTTTCTTCTTATAATCTTCTTTCATTTCACGGAATTTTTGGATAATTTCACGTTTTTGCTGATCAGATTTAATTTTTCCAGATTTATTGGAATTATTTTGCTGTTCATCAACACTTTGATCTTGATCTGGCGCTGAATTGTTTTCGTCTTCCGACCAATTTTCATCAAACATTTCATCAAATCTTTCCTTTATTTTTCTATTGACAAACCTTTCAAAATGATCAGAAAAGCTTTGTTCATTTTGAATGGGCTGATCAGTTGATTTATTCTCAACTTCTGTTGTCTGTGTTTCCATTTTATGCCATTCTTTGGTGTCTGTAAATTCCGGCACCTCCGCGTCCCAACCTTCTCCAAAGATTTCATCAAAAGTTTTATTCAGTTTAACCGAGTTAGCCTTTTCAACTTTGTATATTGCATATAATGGAATTAAAAGTAATAATAAATTTGTCATATTTATTTAAAAATAAAATAAAATTTGGATGGTTATTGAATTTGTAATATTATTGTATGGAGTTATTGATTAACATTATATGAACGTGGAATTAAATATTTTTTCTCTGTAAAAGAATTGTGGATACATTCTGAACCGTAATAATACTATTAACTAGAGCGATTTTGGGGCAATTCAAGTCTTAGTGTAGCTGCAAGCGATTTCCCCAATCAAAATATTTTATTTAACTAGCTATGACAGGTACATGTAGGGGCTATATGGTGTTGTTAAACGCTAATTCAACAAATTATGCATTAATTGGCAGTTTTTGATAAGACAAATCGATTTGAGGATTGCGAAAATTGTTTAATATGCCTAGAGATGAGCAACCGGATATTTTATTTGGAAACAAAAAAATAATGTTCGCCATTCTAATTGTTAATTTAGTTGATTTTTTTTAATAATTTTTTTTATTCTTCATCGCTTCTTCAGCACATAAAAGTGTGATTTGTTCAATTTAAGTGTCCTCCCCGACCACTCGGGAGCGGGAAAGTCGGGGGTCGGGGAGGCCCAAATTGTGGGGGATCGGGGGTGAAAAAAATTTTGTTCATAAAATTTTTTAAAATAAAAATTTTAGCAAAAAATCTTCCTTAGGCAAGCATAAAATATGTAATTTTATTTTTCTTAATTAAGAGTGAAGACTGCTGACTCAACTGATCAAAATGATTGCATTGATGGAAAAAAGCCAGAAATCCTTTTTTTATATACAGATAATGGGGACTGGCTTTGTGCAAATGCCCAATTCACTGAGAAGTCAATATCTAAAACTAACAGTTAAACTAAAGCCTGGATTTTTAGGGTTTTACATTTTTTTTTGCGGATAGGGTTTGACGAGAGAAGCCCAGAAATACAAATTTTTGAAAATGAAACTTAACCTTTATGATAAAAATGATAAAAGATCATATAATGAAATTAATAAAGAAATTGCCGACAATTTGGTGTCAATACTAGCACAATTTACAAGCGGAAAAAGAATTTTGGACATAGTAATTGTTGTTGTCTTGTATCGCACAATTACAACTGGCAAAAGAATTTTGGGCAAAGTAAGTATTTTAATTAAACATAAATTGTTGTTATTTTGTAAAATTTAAATGAAGCCCCCGGGCGATGACTTTAGTATTTCGCCGCGAACCATAAATTCTAAGGCCCGACTTTGCGCGCCCTAACATAGTTTTAAACTTATTTTTTGATATATTTTAAACAAATAAAAAATTTCTGGGATAAACGGACCTTCAAAAAATAAAAAATTGCAAGTTAAAACAATCGTTTTTAACAAAATGGAAAGAAGTATTTGCCGATGAAAGTAATTGAATCATGAAAGTTAAAAAAACTTTTTTTTAAACTTTAAAAAATATAGTGAAATAAATTCTAAAATTTATGCTTAATGCCTTGCAAATAACAATTTTCCAATTATAATTTTAATTTTAGTAAACAGCGGCAAAGCCGGCAAATTAACTGATGATTCTCTGTTATTCGGGTAACCCGTTATTTATGTTGGTTATAAGTAAATCGAATAAAAATTATATGCACATCTTTAAATTTAAAACATCTTTTTTCTAATAGACTCTTTCTTCTCATTTAAAAGTAACCAGCTCCTCATGTCAATGAGCGTATTTGAAATTATGAAAAATGTAGAATTATTTTTCATCGATTGGACGTCGGATTTTTTCAGCACGATGGATGGTCAGCCTTAAGACCCGCTTTTACTACCAGATTCAGAAGGCGCGAAGCGCAGCGCACATGATCGAATGGCAAAATCCGACATAAATCTTCGCGGCAAGTTTAATCGAAATGGACATAAATTTTCCATTTGAAAATGACCAGGATAGGATTTACCAGGATCAAAATCCTGGTTTCCGTATATCCTGATCTTGGTGCCTCGACAAAAATACCAGGGTTTCCGGATCAGGAGTCCTGGAAAATCGTGTGTGTCAGCACTCCTGTCCTGTCCTGTCCGGTCTCTAATTGCTACACCCAAATTTTTGTTGCCGCATTTTCCTGGAGCCTCTGATGTTATACGTGGTGTTGTACAGTAATAAATGAATTTTGATGCAGAAATAAATGCGAGTAAGTGTCGATCAAATTAAATACTTTTCGCCTTGACTCCATGGCCTACAAAGTCCGCATATTTTTAATGATTCTTAATTTTATAAAGTTAAATTACTTTTCCAATCTTTAAACGTGTGAAAATTTCCATTTCTCGTGTCCGTTTGGCTCAAATAAGAAAAAAGTTATAACTCCAACTTTTCGGCACCAAAAAGCCGCGCCAAACTGAGTCAATCATTTATCAACATAAAATATGCATTTTTTAAAGTCTTGAATCTCTCCACAAAATCCGTATATGTTTAAAGGTTCTTAATTTCGTCTCTAAATTGAACTTTCCATTTTTTTAAACTGTTTATTGAGATTTTCAACAAATCTGCAATGTCACAATCACTCATTTTCAAATTCTTCCTTTTTATTTTGGCATATTTCTTCAAAATTCCAATTTTTGTTGCATCAGAAATTGTGTTGCTCACAGAAACGCCAAATTTGCGCTTCCATACAATAATTGTAGCTCTATAAACGCCCAATTTTTTTGCAATTTTCTCATCGAGTTCATTTTTTGAAAAGTTTTTGAGGTTTGCCTTTTTACATTTACTTTTTATTTCATCAAATTGTTTCAAAATTTCTCGTTTTTCTAAAATCAGAAAACTTTGACTTTGTTTCTTTTTTTAGACCTAATTCTTTGATCCATTTATACAATTTTGTGCGACCAACTCCCAAACCATTTTTTGCTGTTCATCAAAACTTTCATCTTGATCAGTTGAGTTATTTTGATCAGACAATTCTTTCTTAGAATTTTCCTGATCAAGATCATCCGCTGATTCATGTTTGATTTTAACTGTTCCAAAATGTTTTATTGTAAAAAAAAATATTAGATATATTTGAATAATTTCGATCTTATAAATATTGAAACTATTTTGACCCAAAAATTCTTTTTGTATTTTATTCATCTCTGTGTAAAAATTAAATATCCTTTCAAAAATCAAAATATTTTGTAATTAAACATTTTTATTATTATTTAAATTTTTGAAACTTTTAAATTATTTTCTCTCTATGAAGTGGCTCACCTTCCACTTTAACTGCTCCATAATGTGGTCCATGCTCAACTTTACGCTTCCTTTTAGTGCAGATTCGTCCTGCCATCTTCCATCAAATTGTTCCTCGTGCGGTTCAACCTTAAATTAGTTAATTTAGATTTTTGGGATGAAAAAACAAAAACCCCATAAATCAAAACATAATTTTAGGAGAATTTATATGGCAAACTTTGATTTTTGGCTTAGATTCAATCGGATTGTTGTTTGATTGAGTCTCCGATTGATTTGTCTCCCAAAGTTCGTCAAATAAATCGTTTGGAAAGGTGAAGCATAATTTATCAAACAAAAATAAATTATTTGTATTTGTAGAACATTCAATTTCATAATTAATATCTTAATAAAAATCATTCTCTTATTATTATTATTATTATTTATGATTTATCAAGAAAATATTATAATTCATAGATTATTAGAAAATGCTTAAATGAAACAATAAATAAAATTACATGTGAAGAATACTTACGTAATCTGATGAAATAGAAAATAAAATATAATACAATCAATTTCCTTTTCTATATATTATTGATTTTTTTAATTTGTAAATTACAAAAGTCTTCAAAAACTATACAGTAATTACACTAGTTAACAAAAAAAATTCCGTTGCTTTCGCAGACCCAGGGGCGGGGATACCGGGGATGGACAAACCGGGGATCCCCGTTTTCGGGGATGAGCAAACCGGGGAACGGAGATTCCCGTACGGGGATGGGCAAAATCCATCTTTAGGGGTGCATTTTTTGAAAGTGCAATTTCTGGGGGACTTTTTTTTAAAAATCGAAATTTTTTCAAACTAAAGTGCACCCCTAAAATATGAATTAAGATCAGGAAAATATTTCACATTTTTAGAAATTGTTCATCTTAAAAAAATAAAAATAAAACGTTGCAAATTTCTTACATGTAAAGAATACTTACGCCATCTGATGAAATAGAAAACGTCAAATTCTAAAAACTACTTTAAAAAATCAGTACAATTAACAAAGTAACATTGCCTTAAGGATTAAAGAACGTTTTGTGCTGTTAAATTTTGGGGTTGGGCAGTTAATTAAAAAAAGAAAAAGTTAATTTATTACAATATGATTCATAGGACAAGCATTTTTAGTTATTTTTTTAAACAAAGTAATGCATTTAAGTATTGTGGAATATGTTAAAATAAAAATTCCAAATATAGAAGTGAATTTTTGGTACAGAACGTGAAAATTTTTAGGCACCTGGGCTTTTTCTGGCCGCCCCGGACGATGAGCTGCCCGACCCGAGTCCGGGTCAGCCCGTGCCCACCACTCGTCTCGTGTCATCCACGGCAAATCCCGCTTTAACAAAGTTAACATTCTACTTTCACTTCCGAAGTCCCTGAGACCACCAAAAGCGTTCCATTCTTAGGCGTATGGTTCATTACATTCGGCCATCGAGACCATCTGCGCCCGCCATTGTCTACGGCCCAATTATCCAAATTTTGTCTGGTCTGTCCCGTGTTGGCTCTCATTCAGCTCCGCGACATAAGGATTAATTGAAAGAAATAATTCGGAGGGGGGCAGTTATGTTTCAGAAGGGCAGTCGGAGGCATGCCGCCCCCCCCCCCCCCTCCCCAGATATGTCCCGCTTCCGGCTTTGTTGGAAACTGCTATGAAGGGGCAAGTGACGATCACCAGTTTGTTAATCACCACACCCACCCTCTCTCTCTCTATGCCTTTTTTGGTCGTTTGCCTATGGCCCTCCCAATCTATTGCTTTTTGGACTATTCCTGCAGTTCAACAATTATTGGCTTTGGTCCCATTAAGGTCCGCCCAATTCTTGCTTACCCACCCCCCCCCACGCGTTTCTTGGTTTAATTACGATATACTTCAAATATACTTTGTTTTAATTGTAGAATTACCACATTAAATTTTTTTTTTTGTAAGTGCGTATCCCAAAAGAAAAATGTTGAAAACCATACGATGCCATCTCCTACTAGTTCAATTCTTTTTCAATGCGTCGGCTTTCATCCAAACAAACAAAGCAGACAAAGATTTGAGTGAGTTAATGAATTTAATAACTGTTTTGTGGATTTTATCCATTTGAATCTTTTATACATAAAATCGGTTTTTTATTCAGATAATAAATAGCTAGCTCCACTCCAATTACGTGCTCCTACGTCTAGTTTTAGTAATTTTCTTCGAGAAAGATTTACATCAAATTTTCTTGTTTTATCAATTTGGTTTTGTTTATCCACCCATAGAATTATGGAAATGTTAATTATAAATTTATGGAATTGTCCACATTTTTTAATAGGCGTCGTTGTTCCTCCGGTGGATGATCTCTTGCAACAACTCCGGATCGCACAAAACAATTATGAGGAAGCTGCGCGACAACTGTGGCAACTGAGGCAATTAATGTAAAATCTTTAAATAAGATTAACACGATGTCTTTTCAACTACCTATTAGGCAGTTATTGAATAAAAATCTTTTTTAGCAAGTAAAATCGAATTGGAATAGGGGATAAATGAGAGCAAAAAAGCCGCAAACGCAACCCACCCAAAGATACAAAAACATCATGCCTAATTATGTTAAATTTTTTATTATATTAATAATACGATTTTTTCAGCGAAAAACGAACAGCTTATCATCGGGACCAAGAAACATTCCGTGATGGACAAGATGATTTCGTCACTCTTGACAACAACTTAAAAACTCTTTTAAGCGGTCTTGGAGGGGGGTGCTTATGCACGGGGAGTGCTGTCTTGATACAGCAGGTGTGAGTTATCTCATTTAATTTGTGTGGTTTCTCAATGATTTGATTGAGTTACATCCTGATTAGGCCAAGCCGTTGAATATAATTGAATTTGTTACCCTCATGGTGAGGGGTTCTCTCGGGATCGGCTGGTCGTTGAACTTTTTTGGGTTTGGGCTAAATTCTGGGGCAATAAAATGATTTCCTGTTCTAGAACATTATTTTAACAGATAATAAGAAGCAGCTTTGTATCGAGCGAATTTTCGGTCAAATTGCTTTGTTCATCGCCTGCCCTTCAAGCGCCCATAACAAGCGAAGAGTGCAATAAGTTCGTTGGTTTAATTTTTGACGATGCTGCAAACATCACCATGGAATTATTATCTGAAGATATGCTATGTTTGGGCAATGGAAAATGGTAAATTCAAAACAACACTGTTTTTGAAATTATAAATTCTTTAAACTCACAAATGACGAATTGAAAAGATTGATTTCAAATTTAATTTTTTTTAAATTCAAAAGTTACAAATCTGATTTATTTAGTGAAACTCGACCAATACCCAGCAAAAATGAGGCTATTCAATGCGATTATTGTCGCCTACTTCATAAAAAAGCGCTTATGGTATGTAATTATTGTAGGGGTGGGAATCTGATGAATGGCATATACATATTAATAAAATTAGGATAAATAGTCCAATAGTCTTGCAATCTTCCAGACCTTTCTGCACTAATAAAGCTTTTATCAGCAAGGCCTGGTTCAATGAATTACCTATTAAATGTTTAATTTGGTCTTTTGGGTGGTCATATGTTTAAACGAACGTTTTTTTCATTATAGATACGTGTAAGATGTTTCCAACAATAATAACAGATGTTTTTAACTTAATCAGTATAACAAATACATTTTTAATTAAAATTTAATCTTTTTAATATTAATTTAAAAAATAAACTGTTGTAAAAATCATAAATCGTTTTTTCTATTCCGTACTTTACCATCAATAATCGCTCAACCCTACACATTTCAGAGTGTTGAAAGCTTCAGCCAGCTTTACAATGGGTTTTCAATTTTTTGTGAGCGAATTAATTTGGAAGAAGATAAAATTTACTGTGAGGAGCATGTGAATAGGATTATGCAGCAGATCAGGGAATTAATGCAACACTTTTTCAATGTGAAACACGCTACATTTAATTGTAAAACAATTTTTCATTGTAAAAATTGACCATGGACCATTTGAAGACACGCCAAGCAGCAACAAAGTGGCTTTACGATATACCGAATTTCGATGCATTTTCAAATCTTAAACACAGCGTCGATTAATAAAGTAAAACTCTGCTGTTTTCAATTTGTTTAACAAACAAAAAAAGCTTGTTCAGCTACATTTTTTAACACTAGTGACTAGGGATGCTCGGGAAATGAAATTTACCAAGAATCGAGAACCGAGACCGAGAAATGACACCGAGACTCGAGACCGAGACCGGGAAATGACCCCGAGACTCGAGACCGAGAACGAGACACAAAAAAACCGAGAAATTTCTCGACTCGAGAACCGAACCGAGACTTTTTTGAAAAATTTTTTGCAATTCACTAAAAATGTTTTATTTTAAGCTCCAAAAATTTTCATTAAATAAAAAATAGGCAAAAACTTAAAAATAACCATCCCTGGTACTTATTTATCAGAAATGTATTGATTCTGTACTGATTTTTAGGATAATTCGTAATTTTTGGATTAGGAGTGTATTTTTGGGGGTTTTAATGTATTTTTTACGAAATTTTCAAAAAAGACAAGTTTTTTGCGAATTTTTGCTTTATTTAGTGGGGGGGGGGGGGGTTAAATTTTTGACACAATTAAAAGATTTGAAACGCAAATTTTTAAAATGCGGCTTTTTTTAAAATCTTTTTAGGAATGTGAAGGAAGGGTCAAGTGGCTCCAATAGGTGACGCCGGGAAAAATTAAAGTTTTAATGAATTCAGTTAGGAAAATGTGCTTAAAATTGCAAAAAAACCATCATTTTTATAAGCTTTTTGTAAGAATCAATAAAAAGGAGTAATTATTAAATTAAAAGAATAAAATCGGTTCGCAGTAGAGGAATAGAACCTCCGGTAAATAAACTATGAGACAGAATTCAACCACTGAGCCAACGACTGTCGAACGAATAATCGTGCGAGAGATATTAAATAAAACAATTTCAAATTTGATTTATCGAACTTTCAGGCTCAGGTTCTGTAATGAATTCCACCAAAAAACCCAATCTTTACCAGTGCAAAAAAGTCTCGTTTTCCGAGACTAAAAACCCGAGACCGAGCCCCAAAAAAACCGAGAAATTTCTCGACTCGAGAACCGAGACCGAGACTCTCGAGCATCCCTACTAGTGACGAAAAAATGACGCAAAATGCCAGTGACGGCGTCAGCGTCATACGTCATGACGCCGCTCAAAAACGCCGTAATTGATCCAAAGGGGTAATCATGTCTTTTACTGGACCCGAATTTTTTTGTTGAAGGAGGGTTGAAAAATAATAACCCCGGGGTTACTATTTTAAGAAATACGGTATTTAATTTTTTTTTTGGAATTAAACCATTTTAAGGCTAACGCAAAAACATTACATGAGATATGCCGCGATGTGATTGGATGCAGTACGAGATTTATTTGACACAACCGCCGGGAACAGTTGAATCGGAACGAACTTTCAGTCAGCTGTCAGAGATATTCAGTCCAAAGAGATCAAGTCAGGAACCCGGGGTGTGGGTCCTTTTCTTTACTCTGACAGGGGTATTTTGGGATTTGAAGTTGGTGTTTCGGGTTCGGGAAAAAATTTTGTTTCAGGTCAGGGTTTCGGGTTCAGGTGTGATCCGAGTTTCGCCCAGCCCTGACCCGGATACCGGTACCGGATAGTAATTTATACCCGGATATCCGTCCGGATACCGGATAATTTCAAATTATTGAAATCACTAATTATATTTTATAAAAAATCTAATTTTACGCAATTTCTCCTCAAACGCATAAAATAGGTAAACGAATCAATCAAATTCACCTTTTTCAATAACTTTTCTTCTTCTGCTGAAACAGGCGACGGTGCCAGAAATAATTTATTCCAGCGCTGGATCGGGTTTGGCAATTCCCAAAACGCACAAACTTCTTGATTTTCAAGGGCATAGCAAAAATGCTCAAAAAATTTTCTCCAATTTTATGGGCAAAGTTTGTTTTACCCAAGATTGGCGCCGTATCTAGCCTTGGATTTCGTTGTGGGTCCGACGGCGCCAACAGGCACCGTCGGGAAATTTTTAAAAATAATTTTTAACGTTTTTGTTAAGAAAATTGCGACAAAATCGAAAATTTTGCAATTTAAAAATACAAGTTTTATTGAGAATTCTGCTGCACTTCTGGGACCAACCCATTGTCTCTAAAATATACTTTATTTAAAAAATTATGACATTTTTGAAGCAATTAAAAATTTTAAGTAAAAGTCTCGACTCGAGAAAAGTCTTGGGTTTTTATCAAATTTAATCGTGAAAACAATTCGTCACCCCAAAAATGCACCCTAAAATTCAACTTTTTCCCAAAAAAATTCCATAAGAAAAATGCAATAAAATCCAAAAATGCACCCCTGATAATTGACTTTTTTCGAATTAGCCCCCCCCCCCCCCCCCCCCCTCCATCCAATCAGAAAATAAAATGTTCGAAAATTTTGACCTTTTCGTGATCAATGGTCTGTAACATTTTTGCAAGCTACTTGATCGACTAGCTTATACTTGCACAAATATTCTTAAGACTTAGCGCTTTCGAATAGTAGCAAGATTTAAGAACTCGGCTAACTAAGAACCGAGTTTGCGCAAAGAATCCGAGTGGCAATCTATATAAATTGCACACGGCGACTCTTGCCCGTAACCCGTGCCCGTGTTTTTTGGCACGGGTTTATACGGGATTTACGCATATTATGAGGGGTCAATTCAAATTTGTGAAATTCAGTACGCCAAAATATTAAGAATTTCAAAATTCTCGACTTGATTAAATAATAAATATAAATTAAGCACATATCCGTTGCGGTAGCACTCCACAACAAACTCTTTCATCTCAAAATAGCAGACAATGACAATGAGAAGTGCGCGATTTAAGCAATTTAAGTATGTTTGGCTAATAATTTTCATTGCATTCTTTGCAACATTTTGGATCAAAATGCTGAATCTGTGAGGCAACCAAAGCTAAATAAAAAAATTTGAAGGAGGAGAATAAATGCGTGGAAATAATCTGAAAATCAATTTTATTGGCTATATTTTCAATAAAAATTAATTCTATTGCCAAAAGATTTCTTATTAATATTTTATTTAAATAAATTTTAGACAATAAAAAATGACATTTTGGTTATTAATTATTATTTTGTTCTTTGCAACGAATTTGATCAAAAATGCCAATTCTGTGGGCGAACGCGGACAAGAACCAAAACTTTACAAAACATTTGATGAAATATTTGGAAAAGGATGGGATGATGAAAGTAGTTGTCGTCATGTTAAAGAAGAAGTTCAAGACGGACAAGCTCCAAACACTTCTGATCAGAAAAATATTGATGAAATATTGAAACAGAAATTTGATGAAATTTATGATGAAAATTGGTCGGAAGACGAAAACAATTTAGCGCCATCAGCGGATGATTTTGATCAGAGCAATTCTAAGCAACATTTGTCTGATCAAAATAACTCAACTGATCAAGATGAGAGTGTTGATGAACGGCAAAATGATTCGAATGAATCTGGAAAAATTGAGTCTGATCAGCAAAAACGTGAAATTATTCAAAAATTCCGTGAAATGAAAGACGCTTATAGGCAAAACAGGCACACAAATGAATGGGTTCAAATTGAGATAAAAATATCAAATGGTTTGGGTGTAAGTCGCTATAAATTATATAAATGGATGAAAGAATTGGGTTTAAAGCAAACGTTTTCAGAGTTAGAAAAACGTGAAATTTTGGAACAATTTGATAAAATAAAAAGCAAATGTAACAAAGCTAAACTCAAAAATTCAAAGCATGAGCTCGATGAGAAAATAGCAAAAAAATTGGGCGTTTGTAGAGCTACAATTATTTTATGGAAGCGCAAATTTGGCCTTTCTGTCAGCAAAAAATTTTCTGATGCAACAAAAATTGGAATTTTGAAGAAATATGCCAAAATAAAAGAAAATAATCCGAAAATGCCAGTTACCGTTATTGCTGAAATGTTACAGATTTCATCAGAAAGCTTACGTAATTGGAAAAAGCAATTTAAAGAAGAAATTAAGAATCTTTGAAAATACACGGGTAGGCCATTGACTCAACATGAAAATGTTATTGTTGAGATCAAATTATTTGAAAATTGTTGTGATTTTTTCGATTTTCTTAAAAATATATTGAATATAAAATGAGTATAACTTTGTTATTATGTTTGAAAAATGCAAATTATTTTGGGTGTATGGAATTTCAATTGATTTAAAAATTTAATGGATGTAAAGCCTAAAAACTAAGTAAAGATTTTCTGATCGAACTTAGAATTCGATCAGAACCACCAATAACAATCATCATTAGAGTTGCGATTTATATGCAATAAAAATGGCCAAAATATTTTTTTTTTGTCAAAATATGCCCCAAACATAACAAATATGAAAGATTACCTAGTCATAAAAGTGCCAAACAAATAAATAAAATGAACTCCCGGAATATTCAACACCTAAAATGTTTTTAAATTTTATAATTATATTAATCATTAAATAAATAAAAATTTATTGGTAAACAAAAAAAAGAGTCTCAAACAGCGTAGGAAGAATTCGGATCGCCGCCAATTCAAAACCCAAATATTGCAACGAAGTTTATTTATTAGGGTGCGGATTTTTAGGCTTATGCCTATTTTTCTGCCGGAGCACCACGATTCGGCGCGCACGATTCGGCGCGCACGATTCGGCGCGCACGTTTCGGCGCGGCACGATTCGGCGCGGCACGTTTCGGCGCGGCACGATTCGGCGCCCGAATATCAATTGTTTTTGTAACTTAGGGATCAAATTTTTATTTCAACAAAATAACAACAAGCTAAGTGAATGAATCACGGGTTCATTCGGTAATTTCGGGAAATTCCTTTCAAATATTCAACAATAGGACGGGGATTCTGGTTGTAATTATGGTCAATGTTGATGGGGCGGTTGATGAGTACATAACCCTGGACTTTAGCAAGAATTCTGGCATCAATGTCACGGTACTTCTTTCTTTTCGGAGGCGGCTCGCGTCCGACAATGAAATGTGAAAAATCAATGTCCGTGTCCTTTAAAAACCACTAAAACTTGATAGAAAGTAAAAAATGCTACTTTCTGAACACGTCGAAGCACGTCGATAAAACGCCAAAGGCTGGGATGACGACAATTGAAATGCGTTTGGAGTTTCCGATGTGCGGCCTCCGCGTAGTTGTTGGTACGGTCGTCATTGTTGAGAGTCCGTTCGTAGACGCTCCACATCTCCGGATCAAATCTGGGTTGAGTTCGAGATCCATCCGCACGGGGACGTCCGGTATAGTTGTTCATCAGCCTTCAATAAATAAACTTTTCAAAAATCAAACAATAAAATACCAATCCAAAATTGGGCCCATTTCTGGCGTGTTTTGGAACTCAACGTCCAAAGCATTGACGGCGGCCGTAAGATCGCACACTGGTACAAACGCAATGGATGTCACCATACGCACCGTATCAGCAAAATTTGGGTCCGCGTTGTATCGCTAAACCCATGAAACTTTTATTGAAAACAATATTAAATAATTAATTACCTGAAGCAGATTTTCTTCGCCGAGTTTCTTTTTCATGTTTCTCACAAAATGAAAAAAACAGTATCTGATGTCACAATGACTACCAAAAACATTTTGAACTGCATTGGACACGGCGAATTCAAAATCGATGGAAAAAGTTGTTGGGCGAAATAACGGCCATTTTTCTTGAATCATGGTGAACATGCGCTCATACGTGGACTGGCTCTTACAAGTCAGAAGAGCATGACAAGCCGGGAAAACCCAGCGTCCGCGTCTGATTTTTCAAATTTGTAAAGAAAACAAAAATTGTAAACCTGGCCAAAATTGCATAAATCTGGTAAAAAAGTGGAGGGCTGAGGCTGAATGTGCCATCGCCGTAACAGTGCTCCATCAACCCGGACCATTCGCGATTTGATTCTTTCGCAAAAATCAAAATCCTAAAAAATACAATTGAAAGGATAAAAAATCACAAATTGCCTTTGTGGGTTCTCATTTCCTCCCTCGTAATAAACTCCCGAGTCGGCCAGTAAAAATTGTTCTTGAACACCGTCAGTTTTTTGGTAAATTTGATAGGCGGGCGGAATGACCAGTTGTTGTAGATTTGCTGGCATTGCAGGTGGAGCATTGACTGCATGGCGTGCTCGGATGATCAACTATTAAAAGATTTTTTCATGTTTTTTAGGATTTAAAAGTACCTCTTTTGTGGCTTTTTTTGACGGCATTTCACTAAGTGCAGGAGAACAGATGTTTTCCAACACGTGGGCGCGGACTACCGATGGAGGTTCCATTGTGCAGGCAGCCCTCCGTTTGATCCCAGTCTTCACTTCCTGGGCGACCACACCAGCTGGATTCTGCTCACAGGTGTGCGGTGTCACCATGCGAACGAAGACATCTTGCAATGTTGTCCAGATTCGCCCTTTACACTTGTCAATGCCCTCGGTTTTGAACTCGCATCGCCAGAATTTTGTTGTCTCATCGGCGCTTTTCTTGTCAAAAATGTAGAGATGACCATCATAACGCAATTTTTGTTTGCCCCTTTTAGTATCAATTTCACTTCCGGGTAACATTTCAGAGCTCTGTAATTTTAAATTAAAAATTGTTTTTTGCAGTTAAAGCAATTCTAGTTGAAAAAATGATAAAGCATTGTAAAAATGCCTAATTTTGGTCTTCGCGCGCCGAATCGTGCCGCGCCGAAACGTGCCGCGCCGAATCGTGCCGCGCCGAAACGTGCGCGCCGAATCGTGCGCGCCGAATCGTGCGCGCCGAATCGAGGTGTACCGTTTTCTGCAGCTTTGTTTTGACGAGTTATGCACGAAAAACATTCTTTTAATCCGAAAATTCTTCGTTTTAACGAGCCTATCCGAGCCTAAAAAAACCTATTTCGAACTTTTCGAGCCTATTTCGGGTATTTTAAGATTTTTTGAGCCTATTTTGGCATTTTTGGCGACTTTTTTGAATTTTTGTGCCTATTTCGACATTTTTTTTCAAAAAATTTCTTAAGAATGAAATTTGAATTTTTCTTCCCAAGATCACTAATTTTTTGAAAAATTTCATAAAAAATACAATAAAATTTTTTTGTCAGGATCCTTCATAAAATTTGTGCTTTTTTATGCGCCTTTTTGCAAATTTCTTGCCTAAAAGTAGCTGGCCTACTGAATAATAATTTTTCCATGTAAAAACAAGTTTTTTTAAGCCATTTTTTCGAGCCTATTTTTGCTTATGAACCCGGGGTTGAAATTTTACAGGACCGGATCCTCAGGATTTATCCGGTAAAATCCTGAATCCTTCTAATTCTGTTATAAAATTTACAGGATCCTGAACAGGATTAAGGATTGATTCAAAAATTTTCAAAAATCAATTTTGGCTTCAAAATTAGGGTTGCTCCCCGACTCCTAGAGGCGGGAAAGTCGGGGGTCGGGGAGGTCGGGTTGGCCATGCGGCAATCGGGAACCTCCAAATTTTCGGGGTCGAGAATCGTGGTTAAAGAAAATTTCACTAAAGTCGGAATAAATCCATTAACGCAGTAGGGATCCGAATCTCGATCTAACCAGACCGGACCACTCACCACTACACCACCACATTAATAGATGCTTATGTCCACAATGATTACAAGATCCTGCTCATAAATTCGAATTTCCAGATCCTGTAACAGGATTGGAACAACAAAATATTTTCCAGAACCGGATTCTCAGGATTACTCCTGTTAAATCCTGTAAACCTGAAATGGCTAAAAAATACAGGATTCCGGACAGGATCCTGCAAAATCCAGCTCAAGATCTGGTCCTGCACCGTACTCTATTTGAGACGCTTACTTATAATAATTCCGTCCTAGAATCAGCAAAGCAAATATAAAATGTTTGGCATGAAGAAGCAAGTGATCAACGACTTTTTAACTTTTTATTTGCTGAATTGGTCAACTTTGCATGTGATGATTTTTAGTTGTTGTACGAGAAGTTCAGAATACCTAAGAATGTTTCCAAGTCTACAGAAGGTTTTCTTTAAAGGCTTGTGCCTATTTTAGGTATCTTTTTGTACCTGTCAATAGTAAATGTAATATTTTCACATTTTTTGGAAAATTTTATAAAAAATATCAAAAAAGCATTTTTCGTTTAAGAAAATATCGGAAAATGCATTGTTAACTAGAAGAGTTTCAGAAAAGTATCTGGACAGCAAACAATAAACGTTTCCGGACGGCGTAATTTATAATGGAAGAGTTTCAGAAAAGTAACAAAAAAGCCTAATTTATTATATATTCTGGACAGCAAAAAATCAAACGGTTCAAATGGTTTGGGTGTTGGTCGCATAAAAATGAGGATCAAGAAATTGGCTCTAAGAAAAGAAACAAAGTCTAAATTTCTGAGTTCGATAAACATGAAATATAAATGGATCAAAGAATTGGGTTTAAGAAAAGAAACAAATTCAAAGTTTGCTGAGTTTGAAAAACGTGAAATTTTAAAACAATTTGGTCAAATTAAAAGCAAATGTAAGAAGGCAAAACTCAAAAACGGCTCAAAGCATGAACTCGATGAGAAAATAGCGAAAAAATTTGGCGTTTGTTCCGCACAATTTATGAATGAAAACCCAAATGTAGCCTTTCAGCAACAAAATTTCTGATGCAAAAAAAATGATATTGGCGCGCCAGAGATTTTAGAAATTTTGTTGGGATTTGCAATTAAAAAGTTAAATAAATGGTGGTGTTTTTAGAAGCTTTTTAGGAATATGAGGAGTTGGCGGTGCCGATAGGCGCCGCCGGAAAATTTTTTTTTGAAGATTTTAACAATGTTTGTTAAGAAAAATTGCTTCAAAATCAACGAAATTCGGCTAACATTCTTAAATTTTAGAAGTTTTCAGTGAAAATTTTTGACTATAATTGTTGAATTCTTAAAATTTTAAAGAAATAGATGGAATAAAAAACTGCGCCATTTCTACAATTTATGTCACTAAAATACTTAAGATCATTCACTTTGAACAAAGTAATAAAGACATTTTTTTAAATAGTCACCCAATTTTGCTGACAAAAAGAGTTAAAATGATCTGAATTGGCATCAAAAAATTTAAAAAAAACGGAAACTATTTAAAAAATTTTAAAAATTGTTTCATCCGTCATTGGGATTCATATAAATTGGTAACAATTCATTTAGGCAATCGGGATTCGAACCTCAGCAGACCATACACAACCCAGACCACTCACCAATTGTGCTCGGCAATGGCCTCGATACGATATTCGGTACGATTTGAAGCAACTCAAAAAGATTTAAAAGTACGTCTCAAGCAAAATTCAAACAGTAAATCAATATAATCCATTAAAATTGTGATACATTTTTGAGTGCACAAACGCGATAAAATATCGCGATATTTTAACTTTTCGATACGATACCTATTTCGATAAAATATCGGTCTCGAAAACTATCGAATTACAACAATTTTCCGATACGATATTTCGATATAAATATCGCGATATTTTTATCGAAATATCGTATCGTGCCGAGCACTACTCACTACTACACCACCAAATCATGCAAGGGATGATATTTTCGAAAGTACTTATTCCCAAAAAAAGTCGATCTTTAGGGGTGTTTGTTCAACCCCGATCCACAACCCAAAAAAAGGTCGGGGACGGGGTCGGGGAGGCCGGGGTTGACCATGTCGGGGTTGGGGTCGGGGCGTAACCCTAATTTGAATCCAGGCGAAATATAAATTAATCAAATAAAAAACATATGACATCAGATTAAATACATGACATTAGCTACCAATGATTTCAACATCTATGATTTTTTCAAAAGCTGTTTTTAAGGGTGTTCGGGGGTTCCGAATTTTACTCCTTTTCAATCAATTCCGAGCCCCGGACCCAAATTTGAACTTTTTTTAGCATTATTATTGCACAAATCGTTCAAAATGCACAAAAAAATAAAAGAGAAAAATATTCAAATCTACAACAAATATAGCCAGACACTGCAATAAAACGATTTGCCGGAAATATGACCGGGTAAAGCCGAATAATTTACAAAAAAAAACTCGGTCGGGATCGCGAGAAATCCCAGCAGTATCCCGAGAAAATCAAAAAAGCTTACAATAATAAAATATTTTTTGTCTAGAAATTGGTTATTTTTTCAATTATTTTAAATAAAATAATTTTATTCGCTGTCTTATTCAATATTTTTAATTAAAAGAATTTGGCTTTGAACGATTTGATCTATTCAGGAAACCAATATAAAGTATTGGCTTAATAAACATTGGCGTTTTATTGACAAAAACTAGATTATTTAAAATTTAAATATTTCTTAGGGGATTGTAGGCAATGAAATTTTGGCAATTAATAATTATTTCATTCTCTGCAACGAATTTGATCAAAAATGCCAATTCTGTGGACGAGCGCGGACAAAGATCAAAACTTTACAAAACATTTGATGAAATATTTGGAAAAGGCTGGGACGATGAAAGTAATGATTCAAAAGACTTGAACTGTCGTCATGTTAAAGAAGAAGTTCAAGACGGACAAGCTCCAATCACTTCTGATCAGAAAAATATTGATGAAATTTATGATGAAAATTGGTTTGAAGACGAAAACAATTCAGCGCCATCAGCGGATGATTTTGATCAAGACAATTCTAAGAAACATTTTCCCGATCAAAATAACTCAAATGATCAAAATGAGAGTGTTGATGAACAGCAAAATGTCTCAAACGAATACAAAAAAATTGAGTTTAATCATCAAAAACGTGAAATTATTCAAAAATTCCGTGAAATGAAAGATAATCATCGGAAAAAAAACAAACGCGGTCACTCAAACAAAGAATGGGTTCAAATTGAGATAAAAATATCAAATGGTTTGGGTGTAAGTCGCTATAAATTATATAAATGGATGAAAGAATTGGGTCTAAGTCGAGAAAAGTTTTCTGAGCTCGAAAAACGTGAAATTTTGAAACAATTTGATAAGATAAAAAGCAAATGTCAGAAGGCAAAACTCAAAAACATTTCAATGCGTGAACTTGATAAGAAAATTGCGATAAAATTGGGCGTTGGTAGAAATAGAATTTTTAAATGGAAGAGCGAATTTAGCCTTTCTGTCAACAACAAATTTTCTAATGCAACAAAAATTGGAATTTTGCAGAAATATGCGAAAATAAAAGGGAAGAATCCGAAAATGCCAGATGCCATTATTGCTGATTTGCTGAAAATCTCAACCAGCAGTCTAATTAAATGGAAAGCTCAATTTAGAGAAGAAATTAAGAACCTTTGAAAAAACACGGATTTTGTAGGCCCTTGACTCAACGCGAATATGTTATTATTGTTTGGGATCGGATTATTTGAAATTTTTGTTATTTTGATTGAATTTTTATGTACAAATGATAAATTTTATTGGAAGGCACGGAAAATTTTTTTTCATAAAAATTTCTGCATTGTCTTCACCCCGACCCCAAAAAATTTGGTCGTCCCCGTCCGGCCAACCCCGACCCTGACTTTCCCGCACCCGAGGGGTGGAGCTGAACCCTAATCCGAAATGGCACGGCGCTCAAATGGCGTTGGCGTAGAGATGGTCAGGATGGCGATGAGTTAGCCTGATTATGGACGAAATATGGATAAAAACATTTTCAAATATAGCAAAAAATGGGAACGATTTCCTATAGAGTAATAAGATCAATAAAAAATGTTATTTGCAAATTAAAGCCATTTCAAAGAAAATTTTTTGAAAATAAGCAGAAGTTTAAAAATTGACATTTTTTGGTGGTGGCAGAATTTTAGCCGCGAAAAAGTCAATTTTTAGGGGCGCATTTTTTGAAAATTTTTAAAAAGTCGATCCTTAGGGGTGTATTTTCGTTTATTTGCATTTTTGTTAAGGAATTTTTTTTTTAAATCTCGAAATTTGGAAAAATATGGATTATAAAATGAGCTGCGCAAAAAACAATATGGATTTCCATATAAATCGTGGCCTTAATGATGATGAATAAGAACGGCGTATTGCAAAAAGAAACGAAAGAAGAAATCGGAAATTTCTATAATTGACATATTAAATCTTTAATAAAATCATTTTATTCACTGTCTTATTTAATATTTTAAATTAAAAGAATTTGGCTTTGAACGATTTGATCTATTCAGGAAACCAATATAAAGTGTTGGATTAATAAACATTGGATTTTTATTGACAAAAACTAGATTATTTAAAATTTAAATATTTCTTAGGGGATTGTAGGCAATGAAATTTTGGCAATTAATAATTATTTCATTCTCTGCAACGAATTTGATCAAAAATGCTAATTCTGTGGGCGAAGGCGGACAAGGACCAAAACTTTACAAAACATTTGATGAAATATTTGGAAAAGGATGGGACGATGAAAGTAATGATTCAAAAGATTTGAACTGTCGTCATGTTAAAGAAGAAGTTCAAGACGGACAAGCTCCAAACACTTCTGATCAGAAAAATATTGAGGCTGAAATATTGAAAAAGAAATTTGATGAAATTTATGGTGAAAATTGGTCGGAAGACGAAAACAATTCAGCTCCAGATCAAGATGAGAGTTTTGGTGAACAGCAAAATGAGTCCAATGAATCTGAAAAAATTGAGCCTAATCAACAAAAACTTGTAATAATTCAAAAATTCCGTGAAATGAAAGACGGTTATAGGCAAAAGGGAAACGCAAAAGAATGGCATCAAATTGAGACAAAAATATCAAATAGTTTGGGTGTTGGTCGAACAACAATTTATAAATGGAGCAAAGAATTGGGCTTAAGTCGAGAAAAGAAGCTAAAATCAACTGATCAGGAAAAACGTGAAATTTTAAAACAATTTGATGAGATTAAAAGCAAATGTAAAAAGGAAAAACTCAAAAACATTTCAATGCGTGAACTCGATGAGAAAATTGCAAAAAAATTGGGCGTTTCTGAAAGAACAATTATTCGATGGAAGCGCAAATTTGGCCTTTCTGTCAGCAACAAAATTTCTGATGCAACAAAAATTGGAATTTTGAAGAAATATGCCAAAATAAAAGGGAAGAATCCAAAAATGCACGATTGTGACATTGCTGATTTGTTGAAAATCTCAAAAAACAATCTAAGTAAATGGAAAGCTCAATTTAGAGAAGTTAATTAAGAACCTAAGAAAATATACGGATTGTGGAGAGATTCAAGACTTTAAAAAATGCATATTTTATGTTGATAAAATTTTTTTTGATTGACTCAGTTTGGCGCGGCTGTGTGGTGCCGAAAAGATGGAGTTATAACTTTTTTCTTATTTGACTAAATCAAAGATTCTTGTGTCATACGAAAGTATGTCTGTAGATGCTTTATATAAAAGCGCTAGGCAATTCGACTTAAACAAAGGAATTTAGGACTCACCGCGCCAAACTGGCACGAGAAATGAAAATTTTCACACGTTTAAAGATTGGAAAAAGCAATTTAACTTTATAAAATTAAGAATCATTAAAAATATTCGGACTTTGTAGGTCATGAGTCAAGGCGAAAAGTTATATTTGTTTTGGATCGGATCATTTGAAATTGTTGTTATGTTTTCTTTTGATTTTTGAGTATCAGTTTTTGCTAAAATATGCTCGAAAACAAATAATTAAAACGTAAAAAAATCCTATTCGAGTTTAAAATTTTGTAACGACTAAATGAATGTCAGATTCGTCGTGTTTCTCGACCAAAATCATTCCTAAGAAGTAAAAAATTATCATTTTTTTGAGGAGGTGTGCCGATAACGCAAAATTACCTAATTAAGTTTGTCCTCCATGACTTTGCTTTGCCATTTTTATTTGGACTAACAGTTTCTTTAAAAAAAATGCTAAATTGCAGAATCGGGGATCCAAAATTTTTGTAAGGTGGTCTCGATGGGGTTTGCCGAAAACGGGGAATCTGATCAAATGCATAAATGTAGATTTGGGGGGGGGGGGGATCCCAAGTTTATTGTGAAATGTGTGATCTATAGGGATGGGAGTTAATCAATTTTTCTAAAAATTTTTTTATATTTCAAAAAATGATGTAATACCGGGCTGAATTTCACCATGTCAAAAAATATGGGTTTTAAGCTAATATTGTTTTTTTCACACATTTTTTCTTAACCAGGGATGCTATTTTTTAGGTTTTATTTTTTAAGGCCTAAAATAGGTCCTATTCACCTTTTTGGGGCTTTTTCAAAAAATTCCTTAAGAAAAAATGCAATAAAAACGAAAAATGCCCCCCCCCCCCTATTTTAATTAACAATTATGGTTCCTAATTAATATTGGCCAAAGTACTGCACACTTGATTGAACGACCTTGATTTTATGCAGTACTTTGGCCAGAATGTTCCACCTTACTATCTGACTTTTTTATTTGCCTGTAACAATAAAATAAATATTCCTATTCTTACCACAAGTTTTTTTGTTGTTTTTAAGGTGCTTTTTATATATGCCCATATTTCGCTATTTTTAGTCCATATTCCAAACAATAAAAAATAAAAGGCAAAAAACAAAAGAAGCCGTTTGAACGGGAATAAAGCGTTTTTTGTTTGATAAAATTAAAATCGTGAGTGCCTGTAGTACTTTTGTTTAGGAACGGGTACACAGACTGTCATTCCAAGCAGAGATGATCGAAACTCAAATTATTATTTTTTTCAGACAACGAAACGAAAACTTTTTTTCAGTTAACGAAACGCGAAACGAACAAAACGGCAAAAATTCTAGGATTGTGAAAGGTACAGGTGCTTTTTATGGCACTAATTTGTAAAGTAATTAGTAGAGATCGGATTTTTAGGGTTTAACCTATTTTTTTGCGAACAGGGTTTGACGAGAGAAGCCCAGAAATAGCATTCAAGCAGCATATGGCGTCAAAACCGCGCGGGTACGGCGCGGCCAAAAAGGGCGCGGGTACCCAAACCTATTGGAGGGGTCAGATCCTTTGATCGTGCCGCCCGCAAAGCCCAAACCTATTGGAGGGGTCGGGTCCTTTGATCTTGCCGCCCAAAAACCTATTGGGCTCTTTGAACAAGCCGCCCAAAATTTATTGGGTTTTTTAAACTCGCCGTCCACAAAACCCACACCTATTGGAGGGGTCGGGTCCTTTGACCTTACCTCCACTAAACCCTACCTATTGGGTCCTTTGAACCCGCCGCCCACAAAACCAAAACCTGACCCCAAAAGCGAGACAATTCAGCCCCAAACAAAAAACTCGCGGGTTAAAAAAGGCGCGGATTAACACACAAACCAAGTTTTCTAATTGATCCCCCAAAACCTATTGGGCCCGTTGCCAAATCCAAAATTCAATTTTCCCTCCCCCCGCCCTCAAGGTCATTTCGGCACCTGTCAATCAAACTTTCTCCGCGCAGCAAAAATTTCCGGTCACCTGTCAATCAAACTTTTCTTCGCTCAAAATTTGCAACAAAACTTTCGGGAAAATCGATTTTCACTTTTGGGACATTTTTAAATAGGGCATAATATGATAGTACATTTCGTTAATTTCTTCAATATTTTTACCACCCGTAATTACCACTTTTCCCGTCCAAAAAATTAAGGCGGTCAATCTTTTTCCCCTTTTGTAGTTTAGACCACAAAAAATTTCAGGCTCATAAAAACTATTTTTAGAACGAATTTTTCGAAATTCATTTAGATCAATTTCACGCCCAAAACTAAAAGATGTAACAACATTTTCAATTAAATGTCCGGTGTAAAAGACACTGGGACATCCCGAGAATTTAATAATTTCAACAAATTTTCTTATCGCTTTTTCGCAATCTTCCAAATTTTTGGTGCCCAAACAAATTATTTTTCCAGACTCCCATAATAAAGCGGTGGATTTTATAGGATTTTCAGATTTTAAAATTGCTGCTTTAAATTTTCGGGGGTTATACTTAAATTTGCAATCATTAATCGATAATGAAGAGAAATCAATCTCAACCCCCAAATTAGCGACAGCAACGATATTGACAATGATAGGTTTTTGCATTTTTGATACAGTGTACCAAATAATCAATCGATTTTAATCCTTTATATAGGCATATCAATTTAAATCATTTCAAGGACGCATTATGTAAAATAGGTCAATGTCACATGACACACATTTTAAAGTGATGACTCGCAAATTATTTTGAAGCTGCAAATTATTTTGCAAGCTGTCACCTGTCAATCAAAATGATAGATGACTCGCAAATTATTTCAAAATCTTCAACTTTGAATAATTTTAAAATCTGTCACCTGTCAATCAATATGATTGATGACTCGCAAAATTATTTCAAAATCTGTCACCTGTCAATCAAAAATTAGCAAAAATCTTTCAAAATCTGCCACCTGTCAATCAAAAATGATTGATGACCGTCAATATTTTGCATTTTGCAGACTTATTTCGTAATCTGAGCCAGACAGACTGGTCACGTGACAGGTATTTCGCAATTGTTACGCCCCATTTTCCCCCTATATAAGGCGGGGATCCTGCCTCCGCATTCACTCTTAACCGAGCAAAATTTTTAAAAATCTCCTCTGCTGCGAATTTTTATTAAAACTTTATTATTTATTAAAATGTCTTCAAAACGTGTGAACCAATCCGGCGGACCTTCGGCCAAAAAATGGGACTTTCGAACAATTGGGTAAGAAATTAAATATTTAAAAATTCTATAAATAGGATTCTTTTATTTAGAAACAATTTTTCGGAAGAAAAATTGAACGATCACCGCACGGAGACTTGCAAGAAATTTGGATTTATGAAGAACATTACCGAATTTACCATCAACCCGGATACGCCGCACCCGGATGAACGAATGAGAGATGCGATTGAGGACATGATAAACAAGGCCTTTAAGCGGACGGAGGAGACAATGGGGCGAAAGGTGAAAATGTCTGGCGTGTCGCTCACGGGAACGGGACTTGGATACCCGGTCTATTTACCATACCGGCCCTATCCACAAAACAACGCGGACGTCGTCATGGAGGAAATTAATAAACTTGGACAAAGCGGAGGAGAAAATGGAGATGACAAGCGGACGATTTTACTTTCACGTCCGGTGCAAATGAATGTTACATGTGTTGCGCTGCCAGCTGGAGAAGGGCCACGAAATGTTCACAAATTTGACTATGGATTCAAGGAACATCAGCGGATACAGTGAGTTTGAATATTTAAAAAAAAAAATTTAAAAAAACACAAAAAAAAAAACAAAAAAAAAGTAAAGAAAAAAATTTTTAGGGTCAACAACAACGACAAATTTTGTTTATTTTATGCGTTGGCGGCGGCAAAGAATTATCTGGAAATGCACAAGGATAGTTTTCGACGATTTATGGACAACAATATTCGTCAACGAGAGGCAGCGTTTGAATTAATGCACAAATCTGGCGTCAACGATATGGAAAATAGTTATGGAGTTGAGCATCTGTCGTCGGTTCAGAAATATTGGGTAATAATAAAAAAAAATAATATTTCAGAAAAATAATAATTCTTTCAGGATCAAACTTTTCCGGGAAAATATCGTATTGCGGCCTTTGAGAAATCCGCTGACCCGAGGAGATCAATTCGCGTGCTTTGGAAGGGACCGATGGGGCGTGAAGCTGTTGTGCCTATATTTTTGGAGGACAATCATTGGGATGGCCTAAAGAATTACGTGTGCTTCTTCAACAAAGGGAAGAAATTTTGTATAGACTGTGAATGTTTCTACGACCAAGACGTCCGACATACTTATGAGTGCAAAGCCAGATGTTACTATTGCAACCGAGTCGGAGGAATGCCATGCACCAAGGAAAGAGGAGTGAAAATTGAATGTCCCAAATGCCGCCGCTACTTTTACAACCAGCAATGCTTCAATCACCATCAAAGACATCAAACATGCAACATTTGGAAGCGGTGCGTGGAGTGCAACAAAACTTATTTGTTCAATCCGAAGAGTAAACACGAATGTGGGGAGACTTTCTGCCGATCATGCGGAATTTGCCATGACCCGAAGCGAGGATGTTTTATTAAGCCAATCGTGGTCAAAGAGAAGAAGGATATCTACAGGATCGTTGTTTGGGTAAGTCAATATTAAACCCACAGGCAGGAAAAATTTATAACTTTAGGACTCGGAGACGTCACAAGACAAGATTTATAAGGGAGAGCAACGGGAACATGTGATCAACTACATCTCGGCGAGAGTGACGTGCACCGAATGCTGCGACGACGGAAACAGGGTGGCCTGTCGGATTTGTGGGATGGAACGAGAAAAGGACTGGAGCGAAGCGGAAGGGCAGGAGCCGACCAAGGACTTTTTGGAGTGGATTCTGACGGCATTTGATAAGAAGTACAAGACCTACCTATTCGCACATAACGCCGGGAGATTCGATGGGCATTTCGTGTTTAACTACCTTTGCCGAGCCGGGAAGAGCCCGATGCCGCTGATTAATGGACTGAAGATTTATGAATTTACGGTGCAAAACTCGAAGAAACACTCAATGCTGATATGGAGGGATTCATGCTTGCTGATGCCGGTGAAACTTGAAACGATGAAGGCGACATTTAATTTGGACTGCGAGGATAAGCCGTTCTTTCCGTACTACTACAACAAGAAGGAAAATTACAACACACATCTGCCCCACTTGCCGCCCATGGAAGATTATTCGCCAGGATCGATGAAGAAGGAAAAGTTCGACAAATTTGAGAAGTGGTACAACGAGAACAAGGAGACGCCGTTTTATTTGCCCGAGGAGCTGAAGAATTATTGCCGAAACGACACGGAGATTTTGTTGAAGTCGATAATTGAATTCCGGAGGATTTTGGTCAAGGACATTACGGGAGGGTTCGACCCGCTGCCAAGGAGCTGTACAAATGCGGGTGTTGCGATGAGTATTTTCAAGGCCATGTTTTTACAAGAGGAGGAGTTATCGATTGTGCCGGAGCGGGGATATGAGCGTTGTGACAGGGCCAGCGTGATCGCCATCAAATATTTGGAGTGGAGGAGCAAAAGAGACAATGTGGACATTAAGCATGCGGGCAATGGGCGAGAAGAGCAAGTTGGAAAATATAAATTGGACGGATATATTGAGACTGGGAGCGGCAGAGGCAAATGTATTGAAGTTATGGGCTGCTTTATCCACGGATGTTTGAAATGTTATGACCCGACGGCTCAGCTGATTGGAGGACGAGCGGCGCAAGATTTGTATGATGACACACAGGAGCGATTGGCTGAGCTGCGGGAAACGTTGGATGTTGAGGAAGTTTGGGTATGTTAATAAATAAAATATTTTAAAAAACCATTTTAATAATTTTAGTGTTGTGAAATCGAACAAGAGCTGAAAAAGGACGCTGAGATGAAAGAATTTTTTGATGACAGAGGGAACGAGAAGGGGCCAATTGATCCAAGGATGGCATATGCGGGAGGGAGGACGGGACCGATGAGGTTATTTGCAAAGGCCGATGAGAAGAAGAAGATTTCCGTCTACGATATTGTGAGCTTGTACCCGGCAGTAAACTACGAAACTGCATATCCGACACGATTACCCGACATTATTATACCGACGCGAGATGAAATTGACGTGAGCTGGACTAGGCCGGAGGATTTGAGGTACAAGGGGCTGTACAAAGTGAGGGTCAGCCCGCCAAAGGGGCTCAGAATACCGGTGCTGCAGTTGAAGTGTGATGAGAGATTATTGTTTCCGCTGTGTTGGAGGTGTGCATCGAGCTTTAAGAAGGAGAATACGAGATGTGATTACAAGTGCCCCCATGATGAAGCTCAGCGGAGATATGTTGCCACGTATACAAGTGTTGAATTGGTAAGAAAAAAATTTATAAAATAATTTGAGGAATAAAAAATTATAGGCGAAAGCGTTGGAATGCGGATACACAGTGGATAGATTTTATAGGGCATGGCACTATGGGGAGGATAACGACGATTTGTTTAAGGGCTATGTAAGATTATTTTTGAAATTGAAGGAAGAGGCGAGCGGTTTTCCGAAAGGCGTTGAGACAGAGGAGCAGAAGGGGAAATGGGCAGAAGAGTATAAGGAAAAGTACGGAATTGAGATTAATTTGGAGAAAGTGAAGAAGAATCCGGGCCTGAGGTACATCAGTAAGCTGATGTTGAATAGTTTATGGGTAAGAAAAATTTAGCAAAATTACAAAATTTACATAAAATTTTAGGGGAAATTTTCGATGAGGAATTCGTTGTGCAAGAATAAGGTTATTGATCAGGCGTCAGAGTTTTACGGATTGGTGTGCGACCACAAGATTGAGATTCACGACATTGTTGAGTATTCGGATGGGGCGATACGCGTTGTTTACAAGGACAAGGAGGATTTCGTCACGGAACATAGCTCGAGCAACATCATCATAAGTTTATGGTAAGATTAAATTACAAAAAAAAATAAAAACATAGTTTGAATTTAAGGACGACAAGTATGGCTCGGTTGAAATTGTTGGAATATATGCAGGAGGCGGAAAGAAATGGAGGAGAAATATTGTATACTGACACGGACAGTATTTTTGTTATGCACGACAGGGATGTGGAGCCGATTACGACGGGGAAGTATCTTGGACAAATGAGTGAGGAGTATGGCGGCTACGAAATTGAAGAATTTTGTTGTGGTGGGGCTAAGCAGTATGGGCTAAAGATGCGGAACGGAAAGACGGGGGAAGTGGACTACGTGATGAAGATTCGAGGGATAACATTTGATGTGGACAATCACAAGACACTGCACTATGAGGCGTTCAAGGAGATGGTGATGAGCTATGGAAAAGAGATGGACCCGGCCTTCTTTGTATACAAAAACGATTTTGGGTATGTTTTTTTTGAAATTTTGTAACATTTTTATTTTTATTTTTAGGCCAACGCGGGAGTCGAAGGTCGTCACGAGGGAGAAGCACAAGATGTACATGCCGATATGTCAGAAGGGGATCATCGATGAGGATTTTAATGTTTTGCCATTCGGATTTGATTGATTTCTTTTTTTTTTTGTTGAATAAAGATAAATATAAAAAAATTAAATGATATTGGGACTAGCAGGGGTGGAACGGCCTAAAGTGAAAGCCCACACCTGTTAGCCGCAATATTTTTGTAACAGTTCCAGAGGAAAATAATTTCGATGACCACTATTTTGGTACATCACTATGCAGGGGAATTGGGGATAATCTAATTTGACTCGGTGTTTGGAATATAAATGCTGCTCAACTGTTACGCCCAGAAACCCCCGGTATGCAAATAACCTATTTGCACCAACAAAAGTGATGTTGTCAGGTGAAACAAATTGATTATGCCTCAGATGTATGGTGACCAGTGGGTCATTTCTCAGAAAATTAAGGTTTTCAACTCTTCTTCTCTTTAAAATTTGGGCAAGCTCATGGGGCTCACACCTATTAAATTCGCATAAGATTTCAATGAGACTGGTGCACATTTTGCATGGGTGGGCGTATTGCCTCAGTCACTTCCTTATATACTCTTTCATCGTCTGATGAATAAAACACAGAGGTATTTAAAGAATCTTGCTTCTTTTTTCCTAACTTCAGCTTTTTAATAATGAAAATACAAAGCAAGAACATTAACACGTCAAAAGCATATAAAAAATATACCCAAGCATTTGAGCTAGATATCTTTATCGGTTCAAACTCTTTAAATATCATAATGTTGAACTTGTCAGAATCTGAAGCTGAAATTAATTTTGGAAGTATATCATTAGATCCTAGAGCATATCGATAAACTTTTCCGTTACTGATCAAATAAATCTGATTCTCGACTATTAGGAAATCGGTGTACTCGGAAGGCATTGCACCAATCGGCTCTAAATGTAATTTTTCAAAGTCTTTTTGGCTATCGTGAAGCCACCAGTTCTCAAACGAACTCATGTTGATTTCATCGATTTTGTCATCTCTAACTATGAAGAGCTTTTTTCCGACATGATCAAACCTTAAGTCACCGTTTGGAAAATTTTTAAAGACTTTTTCATAATGACCACGTATGATAGATGTTTCATTTGTGTTAATATTTTTAAAAAGAAGGTATGTGTGTTCATTAAAGTAAAAACATGCCTTGGGTTTCATAACTCTAAAATCGTGGTGTAATTCAAGCTTTGTCGGTCCAATTCTCTCAATAGAATTTATCTTCTGAATTGAAATTGTCCATCCCAATCTAAGGTCTCTGCCTATCATACACAATCTATTTTGGTCAAACCCAAACATTCTATCAAGTGTTGAGGGTTTTGAAATTGTAATATATTTATTGTCAAAAAAGTTTGGTCTATCCGTGGAAATTTCCACATTGATTACTTCACAGATGCTTGGAACAAATATTGTGACAAAAATTACTAACGATAACATAGTGATCTAACAAATTTCTTAACTAATAAATCAGCTATTGCGCGAGTCTTATATAAGTTATCCATGACTTTGCAGTATGAAACCCCTGAACAGCGAACAGCCAAAAAATAAATACAAAAATGACCGCATGAATCTGAAAACGGATGCTGAATAATACGTTCGTTAAACAAAATTTTGTCAAATTGCTTAAGGTAGTCACCCAAATCTTCATTTGGGTGCTCACCCAACGAATCAAAATACTCTATTTGAGTATACGAGCTAACAATGCAGGCCACCCAATGCTCGCCAATTGTGCCAGCCTTGCCCGTATTAGCCACAAAACAATATGGGTATTTTCTGCTCCGAGGTTTGGGAATATTATTGGAGGCGAAAACGCCAATAAAATATTTTTCAGTCGCTTTAATGTTTGTCAAGATACGATTTAGCTGGTTAGAATTCATTAGATGCTTCCGTCACTACTAATAACGCGATTTGCATTGATCGATAATATTGAATCAAATTCTCCCAAAACAATCATCTCATAGCCACCAGCTTTTATAGGTTCAGTAAATTGAACCTTGACACTGGTAGTCCCGTTTCGTATGAGCTCAAATCCTGGGGTGTCATCAAGGGTAGAAGTCATTGGTATTACAAAGAAGCACCAGCCACCCAAGAATTTAGACATATTTATTGACATTGTTCTGTCGCCATCATCCATGCCTAGACCGGTGTACATATCAACAAAAGCCCTCACATATTTGCTATTTTTGAAATTGAATGAATATGGGGCTCCGGGAAATGTATACCCATTTGCCTCAATGGTAATCGATCGAATATTTGCATGTTCAAATTTAAAAGGTGAAAGAGCCTTATTACCAGTATAGGCATCAGTGGAAACAAAGCCAATAATCAACCGCCTCGGAACGACGCTTGTAAAAACATTGTGGGATAGGTCGGAGGTACCTTCGGGCAGGAAAAGACTTCTAATCTCTATTTTTCTCATTGGGTATTTTGCCGGAGTAATCTCCAGATGCTTACTGATAGCATTATTTAATGATTGAGCAACATCAACGGTCTTCACATAAATTCTAATGTCATTTACTCTAATCCGAAATTCATGAGGATTCTGCATCATCTCTTTATCTGGTTTGTAAGGCGGAGCCAAAATTAAAAACTCATCACTATTACGATAGATGCTAAATATTACATCGGAATTATTTAATAGTAAATTGGGTTGCCGCCCCAAATCGAAATTGAGTTTCACCATAGTTTCACAATTAGCGCCATCTGCAAATCGAGATGCTCTGTTTTTAAATCCCTCATTTTCAAAATTATTCTGATCGGCGTCATCAACATAGTAACAATTTGCTTCATATAATCCCCTCTTTACAACATCAGAAAACCCTAGTTCATTCATCATATATGACCGGTATGCATAATATACGCCCGAATCATATATTTCTACACCGGAAACGCTGATTTTTAGAGTTTTTATAAAGCTGTGGCCAAAGTTTTGAATTACCCCGGCATGCTTGTCAGCGTCGCTAGCGCTTGTAACTGGAATCCAATTATTATTTTGTTTTCTTTCTATTGATGTTGATAGGAATAAAAAGGTTTTATTAAGATCACAAAATTGGCTGTCCGAAAATAATCTAAAAATATATGGACCAGATTGATTTATAGCGGATAGTGGTAGCAATTCCCGAACGCTGGATTTGTTTATCGCAACATTGGTAGGAGGAATATCGAATAGTGCGAGGCCTCCTTCGAGACCATCTTCACTTGTTTTGTCAATTTTCTTTAAAGTCGCCATAGGCTTTTAATTATTGGATAGGTGATTCTATTTATACCTTTCAAACGAAACTTAATTGATCAATAGCCTTTCTTCTATTCCGCTTGCCTTTTCCACATTGCTGAAATTTATTTGAGAGATTTTCAAGCCCCTGTTTTGAATGCTGCCTAAGGGCGTCTTTTAAATCTTTACCTTGGGCTATATCACCTAAAACCCTTTGGCCTGCGGCTATTCCTTCGTTTCCTGCAGCTGTTGCAATATTTTTAGCTATTGGCGTTAAGAAGCGAACAACATTATCGAGGAATCCAAATCCTCGCTGATATTTGCTTCCGACAAAATATTGTTTTTGTCCTCTTCCTACTTGAGTTTCTAAAAATAATGACCAATCCACCGACTGTGGATCAAAGAATACATGTGTCATTTTTAAAATAGAGATTTCTTAAAATGTAAGGTGAGAATACAAGTTCCCCAATGAAATTTCACTAATTCTCCAAACGGTGTATAAATTTCTACAGAAATTTCGGCGATTCGTTTTGATTGTAAACGATGAAAATACTCGGTGCTATATATAACCTCGTTTATTGATCCCGGATCTCCAACAACATTAATGATTCGTAAAAGCGGCGCCAATCGGTTGCCTATTATGGTGTTTTCCACCAGATTCGGTGCATAAATATATATCTGTCTTACTCCACCTGTCAAATCTGGCATATAAGGAGCCTCATCACCATGATGCAGCTGCAGTTTTTTAAACCCTAATACATAGGCTAAATGTTCTGACAACTCGATATGTGGGATGGCGGCATCTAGATGAACAATAAATTTCTGATCAACAGTGTCATACCTAAATTCTATAGGCCTAGGCGGGGGTTTACCGAAATCTTCTGCGATAGATATTTTTGGTTCGGGTATCAGCTCTGCAGAAAAATTTTCCCCTTCTTGCACTTCTTTTGGCTCTTCAATTTCCTCATCAGTTGTTGGATTCGTTTCTTCTCTCTGTGACTCGATTGGATCAATTTCGTGCGGCTGCGGTGCTTCTTTATTCTGATCTTCTACTGTTTGTGGCTGTAAGAAATCCCCGATCGACTTATTTACTCTTGTTACAAGTCCGGCAAATCCCTCTTCAGTAGTATTTGCATGCTCTCTAACTATTTCCAGCTGCTTGGTTTTTACATTTCTTGCAGCAACTTTTGCTTTTTCTGCAAATTTTTTCGCTCCCTTAAGATCTTGCTTAGCTACACATTCTAGTGTACTATTTTGAGCACCTTCAACTTCTTTTGAAAGTGTGTTAATTTCCTCAAACAATGATTCAAATTTGGTACTCTTTTCTGCTAATTTCTCGAACAACTCCTTCACACCCGGAGCTTCGAGTGAGTTTGAACTCAATTCTTTTGATTGTGCCATTAGACGCCTTGTTTGCGTTATTATATTGTTAGCTTTTTGGACATATCCTTGAGTCTCTCTCCAGGCTCGATTGGATGCTCTTTTAGCAGAGTCTATTTGCTTATCTGTGCCCTCTTCTTTAGATTTTGCCTCTCTTTTTCTTCTCACTTTTCGCAAATCATAATAATGAGAAAATGCTTCATTAATTTTCTTTTCTAGCCCTCTTGCGGTTTTAAAGTTCATATCTGGCAGGTATATTTTTAAACCTTCCGTCTTCCCTTTTTCAAAGACGTTAATAAATTCTCTTCCCTCTATTCCGAGAGCTGTGAACGAATAGGGATAAATTATTGAAGAAAGGGCAACTGACCAGCTTGTGTCTAATTCTAATGTTTCTGGTAGTCTTACAATAAACTTTGAGGTTTTGTTTCCTGAAACGGGTGTATTTGATGGTAATACAATATAAAAATCATCCATTATTTTACTAAATCTGAATCTTTTACCCAACTATTAAATTTTTCAGAATATCCTTTCCACCTTACAAAATGCTCTTTAATTCCTTTCCTAACGCGCGTTTTTATAACCTCTGCAATTTTAAAAATATCTTCTTTGGACTTTACAAGTTCTTGATTATAAAAAATACCCTTGATTAGATTATCGTCAAAATCTGCAATGCGATATGAGACTGGATTTGTTGGATTAACAACGGAAATTTTGAACAATTCCTCGGTAAAATTCGGATAATAACCTTTTGTAAATGTTCCTTTTTCTTTTGTAATGCGAACGATATCACCTCTTTTAAATTTATTCTTAATTGGTATCATATTTTCCTTATATAACTTCTCCCATAGTGCTCTGGCATTTTCAAAATTTACGGAGGTTGGTTTCATCCCCGTTGTTCGATGAACACTATTATTTAGGTTTTTAACAATTTCATCTATAACGTCAACCCATCTAAATGTATTATTTTGACTAAAGTATCTATAGAGACGCTCTTTTATTGTTCGATTAGCCCTTTCCACAACGCCTGCATGGAGGTGTGGGCTATGCATTACCCTTTTTATTACATCTTTATCCTCGAAATATTTTTTCATTTTATTTGCCTGAAATTCAAGCCCGCTATCGCTATACAATTTATTTGGTAAAACCTTGGCCTTTTTGAAAACTTTTTCAAAAGCCTCTATCATATCCTCACTTCTTTTTGACTTTACCGGAGCAACAAAAAGCATTCGGCTCAAAACATCGATGCAGACTAATAAATATTTATATCCGTTGTTATATTGTTTTAATTGGTCAAAAATACAAAGGTCGCATTGCCAATCGGTATGAAAACCGGTAGGTATTGTTTTTAGTTTTGGAAATTTTTTTCTAATAGGTTTATGGAGAGTGTAAGTTTTCTGTTTTTCGAGAAAATTGGTAACGTGCTCCATATTTATTTTTGGATTTACCTTTCTTGCTTCTTCTAAAATTTTATTTACCCCCGCAAAACTTGCTGGGGATTTGAGATCGTAATAAACTTTTGATATAATTTTATCTATAGCCTTGCCCATATTGTTGGTTTAAAAAGCTTCTTTTCTCGAAGGATACCGATTGTTTTTATAGGTTTCAACCTTACAACAACTTTTTTACCCTCCCCCCACATGTCGCTTGACTTGCCAACCATTTCTCGTATTGTCGGATCTTTTAAGAGCCGGTCCTTTAAAAATTTTGCTCCCCTTGGTGTTTCTTTTTTCCCACCGACAAGATACATCAAAACATCCTTATAATTACTATCATCAATTGGCAGATTTCTATTAGATTGAACTTTGCCCATTGCCGTTATTTTAAATGTATCCTTGTTTTTAGATACATAATTCACTAGTTCGTTCAAAAAGTCTGGATGAATTAACGATGTTGTTTGAAATTTTTCAGGCGTTTTAAAAATTGGAGATGATAGAGTAGAAGGCGGTAATTGGGATACGTCTTGGTCCATTTGGGGTGGAGCTTGCTGCTCAGAAGGTTCCGGCATGCTTTTGAGCCTTATTCTAGGAACAATGGCCTTTCTTGGCTCTTCGGTCATCTGGGTTTTTGGCTGACTAACTCCCAAATACGGTGCAATATTTGGTGATGGGGTTTGATTTTCAATAATCACCTTTTGTGGTCGATTTTCTGTCATTTCTTTTAACATCCGTCTTTCCTTATAAAGCCAGTTATGTTTACTCGCTTTAATATCTTCTTTAATTGTTGTATCGTCTAAATTCTGTCTGATTTTTGCATCTAGCATTGATTTTTCATTTTGAAGATAATCTCCGCCCTGGATGGCACTTAACAGTACATAATATTCCGTTTCGGGAACCATTAACATTTTCTTTGCAAATTTCATGATGTAATTTTTTCTAATAAATGTTGCGCTAGAACACTTAAAACTGGAATTAAAACTGCTCCTAGTGCTATTCCACTTCCCTGTTGTAGCTTTTTTCTTGCTGTTTTTTCAGTTTTTGATTTGGCAATGGCTCGATAAAAATCAGCGTACTTAACAAGCCTTTGTTTTTGTCTTTTATTAAGTTTGAATGTAAAACTCAAAATGTTTGCACAAATTTCAACAATTGCCAAAATTTGATCAGTAGTTGCAGTTTCGATTAAATTATTCTTCTTTTGATCGGATCTGGTAGAGGCAAGCTTTTTTAAAAATGCTGTATTCTCCTTTACGTGAGAGCTAAATTGGTACATTTTCATATTTTCCGACATTTAATTTCCTTTTATAGATTTTTATTCATTTGGTAAATATACTTCTAAAATTTCGTCTGGAAATATTTTGCTAGATAATCTAAATTCTTCATCCGCGTTTGGGTGCATATTAATTACAAGATAGCTGAATTGATTACTGGTTGCGTTGTTATATGTCTCCATAAAGTAATTCATTCTTTTGGGAAACAGTTGTGAGCCTACAGTTCTTACCTGAAGTTGTCCTGATGGGTTTCGCATCAAGACGAGATAATGAGCATTTGCTCTTGCGGTTTTTATATCCTTACCATATAAGCTTTGGGTAACGAAAATTATGCTAACGTTCCAATTATGAGATCCCCTAGTGAATAGCAAATCAAGAAAATTATTTTTTACGTTAAGCATTAAATCGTCAAGAATAAGTAACAACGGTTTAGCTTGCTCTTTTATCATTTTCAAATCTGGAATTCCATTGTGTGTCTCGATACCCTGCCCAATTAACCCCAAAATACTATCGTTCATTTCACCATAACAATATAAAATCTTATTTGGAACGGGATCAATTAATTCTTTATAATATTTCAAAAATTTCAAAAGCCATTGGGTTTTACCGCTTCCGGTAGCCCCTGAGAGAATTAGTGTGAAAGGTCCACTAAACATTTTTTCTTTTTTATTTATTTATTATTATTATTATTTATAGGGATGGTCCCTCACATTGTGTATCGACTGAAATTTGGGGCGAATTAAAGTTTGATTGACAGGTCAGCTGGAAATTTTTGGTGCGCGGAGAAAGTTTGATTGACAGGTGCCGAAATGACCTTGAGGGTGGGGGAGGGAAAATTGAATTTTGGATTTGGCACTGGCCCAATAGGTTTTGATTGTTTAATCAGAAATTAATCCGCACTTTTTCAAAACTTTGCTTTGGGCGGCACGGTCAAAGGCCGCTCGGATTTTGGATCAATAGGATTCGGCCCGCCACTGCATTTTGGTGGTTGGATCAAAACACTTGTACCGATCCAATAGGTTTTGGTTTGGGTCGGCATGATCAAAGGACACGATAGCTTTAGATCCTGCGGGCGGCAAGATCGAAAAGCCCAATAGGTTTCGGTTTGGGGCGGCAAGATCAAAGGGTTGGACCCCTCCAATAGGTTTGGGCTTTGCGGGCGGCATGTTCAAAGGCCGCACGGTTTTGGTACCCGCTCGGTTTTGGGGCGGCAAGATCAAAGGACCCGACCCCTCCAATAGGTTTGGGCTTTGCGGGCGGCACGATCAAAGGATCTGACCCCTCCAATAGGTTTGGGTACCCGCGCCCTTTTTGGCCGCGCCGTACCCGCGCGGTTTTGACGCCATATGCTGCTCATTCATTTCGAAAATTTTTTGAATTAGAGCGACTTTTTAGTCCCTAAAAGTCCCTATTTCGGCCTTTTTGAGAATAAATCCCTATTTCGTCATTTTTGCGTTTTTAGACCCTATTTTGGCATTTTTGCCCAAAATTTCTTAAGAAAATGCAATATTTTAGGCATTTTTCCAAAAATTTTTAAGAAAAATGCAACAAAAACGAAAAATAACCTCCTAAATGTCAAAAAAATTTTTAAACTAAAAATGCACGCCTAAAAAAGGACTTTTTCTTGGACCAAAAATCCACCCCCAAAGATCACATTTTCCCTAAAATTTTTTATGATATTTTTTATAAAAGTTTCAAAACATGTAAAAATATTATATTTTACAATTTGTAAGAAGAAAATCAATAAAGACTGATGAATTTTAAAGGTTTTACGCAAAATTGACTGGATTTGGTCAGCTTTAGCACATTTTTTAGTCCCTATTTTGCCACTTTTTGGGGTTTTTAGTCCCTATTATATGTCCCTATTTCACGTTTTTTTAGTCCTAATTAGGATCAAGAAATTTATTAAAAGTTAATGGTTTTTTAAAAAGTAACCTAAATTAAATGTAACAATTGATAAGCAGTCACCCTTAACTTTGAAATTGTAACTTTTAGCTTTAAAATTTTAACTTGAAAAACACAATTGGTATTTAAACTTTTATTTGGTATAGGGCCTTCGAAAGTCGTTTTCCTCCAGGGCCCATCAATTATACTTATTTTAAAATATATTTTTTATGTGCTATTCACAATTCTTTTATCAAATGATGATTATTATCGGAAACGTATTTACAAAATGTCATGAATATTATTGATTATGAGTGGGATACATAATAATTAGAATATTATTTATATACATAAATGCCCTCAAGTGGGCTGTCATTTATTACTTTCAATAATTTTTTTATCAAAGATAAATAATATTTATTAATATTGTAAAAATAATTTGAAAATTTTGAGAAAATTCGTTAACACAAAAATAATTGACAAATTTTTTCCAAATCGAATTTCCGTTTAAATTATTAAATAATTATGAGCATATATGTCGAAATTCAGAGATTTTTTGCCCAAATAAATGGAAGAGTTTTGGATTTTAATTTTGACGACATTCTTCGTAACAAATTCACTGGATAAAACCGAATCCGTAAAAGTAAAATTGGAGGAAACGCCCCTCAAAACATTTGATGAAATATTTGGGGAAGGCTGGCGGGATAAAGATGAAGCCGAAGATTTAAAAACGCCGCCGTCAACAAACTTTGGACAAAATGTCCGTCACCAAATCGACCGACAGAACACGCAAATTGGACAAATTGAACCCAATTCAACTGATCAGAATCTTCCTCTCACAGAGACAGATCACTCTGGACAAATTGAATCAACTGATCAGAATCCTCCTCTCACAGAGACTGATCACTCTGGACAAATTGAACCCAATTCAACTGATCAGAATCCTCCTCTCACAGAGTCTGATCATTCTGGACAAATTGAACCAAATTCAATTGATCAAAATCCTTCTCTCACAGAGTCTGATCACTCTGATAATGCCAAAATTGGCGAAGAACAGAACGAATTAATCAAAGAAATTTCTTCAAACGAAAATATCACTGAAGATGAGCGAAAACGTAAAATAATCGACAAATTCCACACAATGAAAGAAGAATTTAAGCAAAAAGGAAAATATTCGGCAAAAGAATGGACTCAAATTGAGAATAAAATTGCTAAACATTTAAAAGGCAGTCGCGAAAAAATATATAAATGGAAAAAAGAATTAAACTTAAGCCAAAGAAATTCAAAAAATAAGCGAAAAAATTTGATAGAGAAATTTGATCAATTGAAAGCCGAGTTAACGCGGGACGGATTCAAAAATTCATATCATCACGAAATTGATAAAACTGTCGCAAAAGAGTTGGGCATCGATTTTACTACAATTAACTATTGGAAACGTGAACTTGGCCAATCCAGTGGGTATTTGGAGTCCAATTTTATTATTTATTAAATTATAATTAAAAATTCTTTTACAGCACCACGTGGATACTCCCACAGCGAACAAAAGGAATTGATGAAATGTTATTATGAAATTAAGGACCAAAATCCTGAAATTAGTGATAAGAAAATTGCCAAAAAGTTGAAAATTGATCCAAGCACTTTGGTTAGATGGAAAAAGCAATTTAAACGACAGCAATTGCATCGAAATTCTGTCGATGGACATTCTGTGGAAGAGAATGCCGCGGCACATGTTCAGAAAATTGGGAACTCAAATTCGGGAAGCTTTTGAATGAAGAGTCTATGGATTTGGAAACCCCAGTTCTGTTAACGACTTCTTTCTATTTCTTTGGCTGTATTCGCACCAGGCATGGTCACGGATACAAATTTTTAAATCCGTGTCCGGATATATCCGTGAGCTTTGTATCCGTGTCCATTTGTATCCGTTTCATTTTTTTTTTGAAATTAGTATCCATTACCGGATATCGGCGGATATCCAACGGATATATCCAGATAAGTGGATTTTTTCATATCCGTATCCGTCCCATTTTTGAAATTCTGTATCCGTATCCATCCATATCCGGATATATCCGTGGATATCCGGACATCTGGATATCCGAGACCATGCCTAATTCGCACCAGTTTTCATAAATTTTTGAACAATTTCAAGCTTTTTTTTTGCCCCTTGAGCAATTTTCTGTAATAGTCGGGTTTGTGGCCCCCTCTCCCTTTTCAAAAAAAAAGTGTTTTTTTACGGCTTTGGCTTGTCCAGTAAATTTGTTGCGAAGAATGACACCAAAATTAAATTCCAAAACTCTTCCATTTTATTTGGACTAAATAATCTCTAAATTAGCGACATTTATATGAAATTCAAATTTTTAAAAAAATACCTTATGGAAATTTTGTTAATGTGTTAATGAATTTCTCTAAAAATTTAGGAATAAACATTCACAATGGCTTTATACCTTATACAAATCTATGGCTTCTATTGATTATACCAATCCATAACTTTTAAACATATATAAAATACATTATGCCTTTAAAAGTATGCAATTTCTACACTATAAAACCATGGGCTTTTTACACAATACCTATGCCCTATATATAATACAAATCCATGCCTTCTACTTTGACCATTTTATAAACGATTTGATCTTTTCAGGAAAGAAAAAAAAGCCTGTAAATATTTATAAGCGATTTGATTTTCAGGAAAGAAAGAAATATTTATAAACGATTTGATCTTTTCAGGAAACCATTATAAAACATTGGATTAATAAACATTGTCTTTTTATTGACAAAAACTAGTCTATTACTTAAATTATTAACATTTTCAATAAAATTTAAAGAAATTATTAAAAAATTGCAGGCAATGCAAGTTTGGCTATTAATTATTTCCTTTATTTCTGCAACATTTTTGATTAAAAATGCCAATTCTGTGGATGAACCCGAACAAGGGTCAAAACTTTATAAAACTTTTGATGAAATATATGGAAAAGGTTGGGACGCGGAGGTGCCGGAATTTACAGAAACCAAAGAATGGCATAAAATGGAAACACAGACAACAGAAGTTGAGAATAAATCAACTGATCAGGACAATCCAAATGAACAAAGCTTTTCTGATCATTTTGAAAGTTTTGCCAATAGAAAAATAAGGGAAAGATTTGATGAAATGTTTGATGAAAATGAAAATTGGTCGGAAAACGACAATGAATTAATTGAAGAAGCTGAAGCTGATTCAACTGATCAAAATGATTGCATTGATAGACAAAAATGTCAGAAAGTGCAAGAAAATGGTACAAAACTCATAAAACGAAGCAAAAATGATTATTCTGATCAGCAAAAGCGTGAAATTGTTCAAAAATTCATTAAATTGACAGAAAAATATAAGCAAAAAGGAATATATTCAAACAAGTGGAATAAAATTTATGCAAGAATTTCGAAAAGTATCGGTGTCGGTCATAAAACAATTTTAAAATGGAAAAAAGAGTTTGATTTAACTCGAAATTACCATTCACATGTAGGAAAAGAAGAAAAACTCAAGCAATATTGTGAAATTAAAAGAAATAATCCAAAAATTAGAGATTTCGAAATAGCGGAGAGTTTAAATATTGGAGGGAGCACACTGGCATTATGGAAAATGGAACTTAAAAATGCCGTCAAAAATGAGAATGATTGCTCTTTACAAAAGGAACTCGATCAAATAGCCCAAAACAAAGTTTATGCTGATCAGCAAAAACGTCAAATTTTAAAACAATTTGATGAGATTAAAAGCAAATGTAAAAAGGCAAAACTCAAAAACAGCTCAAAGCATGAACTCGATGAGAGAATTGCAAAAAAATTGGGCTTTTGTTCCAGCTCAATTTATGAATGGAAGCGCAAATTTGGCCTTTCTGTCAGCAACAAATTTTCTGATGCAACAAAAATTGGAATTTTGAAGAAATATGCCAAAATAAAAGGGAAAAATCCGAAAATGCCAGATGCCGTTATTGCTGAAATATTAAAGATTTCAAAAGGAAGCCTATATAATTGGAAAAAACAATTTAAAAAAGAAATTACGAATCTTTAAAAATATACGGATTTTCTAGGCCCTTGACTCAACGCGAGCAAAGATGTTATTATTGTTTGGGATCGGATTATTTGAAATTTTTAAAATACCATTTGAAAAATGCAAAATTTTTGAATTTTTCTGCCAAGTTAATCATTTTTCAAAAATATATAATAATGTAAAAAAATTCTAATTTTTTATCTTAAGATCCTTCACAGAAAATTCTAATTTCTCACAATTGTAAATAGGGTTGGCACCCCGACCCCGTCCCCGACCCCGACCCCGCAAATTTAGGCCATTTTTCGGGGTTTTCCCCGACCCCGACCCCGACACCTCCAACCCCGCAAACCCCGATCCCCGAACCCTAACCCCGAGTCGGGGTCGGGGTTAACATACACCCCTAAAGATGGCATCATTGAGTGACAAAATTAATTTTTTCCGAGGGCTTGGCTGTAGTCTTGCGTACTTTTAGACAAAAAATCTAAAATTTTGAAGAAAAATTTTAAAAAACCCCGCAACCCCGACCCCGACCCCGACCGATTTGGGTAACCCCGACCCCGACCCCGACAGTCCCGCCCCCGCAAAACCCCGACCCCGCAATTCTCATCCCCGCACGCGGGGTGCCAACCCTAATTGTAAATGTAATATTTTCACATTTTTTTGGAAAATTTTATAAAAAAATATCAACAAAAACATTTTTTGGTTAAGAAAATATCGGAAAAATGCATAAAATAGTGACTAAAAAACGCGACAATGGCAAATATGATTTATTCTCAATAAGCACGAAATAGGGATTGGCTTCTTTATTTTTGCAAATCTGGGCAGCAACAAAAACAAATCGTTCCGGTTGGTGTTAACTTGAAGAGTTCAAGAAAAGTAACTGCAGCGGTTCAAAAAGTTTAAACATTTCTGGGAACGGGATAACGAACCGCTGTTTTGGAAAAGAATGTTGAAGCCATTTTGAAAACGTCTAACAATGAGCCATATACTGGACACCTGCGAGTTTGAGCTGTCCATGCACTCTTCGACCTTTCGTCATCGACAACAGGGGTGCGTTTCATCTTCATCAGATTAAATACATGACATTATATCTACTCGATGATTTCAACATCTACGATTTTTTTCAAAAGCTGTCTTTAAAAGTGTTCGGGCGTAGAATTCGAATTTACCTAACTCCCTTTCAACAAATACCGAGCCCCGAACCCAAATTTGAACTTTTTTTAAAAATTCCATTTTTATTGCACAAATCGTTCAAAATGCACAAAAAAATAAAACAGAAAAGCCTATTCAAATGTACAACAAATATTAGCCAGACACTGCAATAAAATATGTTTTCGAAACATTTTTTTTCACAATTTACAAATTTTCCAATTTAAAGGAACAAGACTCAAAGTGGAATATGTTTTAGAGGCGGACAAAGCGATTTGCCGGAAATATGACCGGGAAAAGCCGAATAATTTACAAAAAAAACTCGGTCGGGATCGCGAGAAATCCCAGCGGTAACCCGAGAAAATCAAAAAGATATTTTCTTACAATAAATAAAATAGTTTTTGTTTAGAAATTGGCTAACATTATTATTTTGAATTATTCTAAATAAAATATTTTATTCACTGTCTTATGTAATATTTTTAATTAAAAGAATTTGGCTTTGAACGATTTGATCTATTCAGGAAACCAATATAAAGTGTTGGATTAATAAACATTAGCTTTTTATTGACAAAAACTAGATTATTTAAAATTTAAGAATTTATTAAGGAAGTGTAGGCAATGAAATTTTGGCAATTAATTATAATTTAATTCATTGCAACGAATTTGATGATAAGAATTGAATATTTTTAAAAATTATTAACCTTTGCAATAAAATTTTAAAGAATTCTTAAGGAATTGTAAACAATGGAATTTTGGCTATTTATTTCATTATTTGCAACGAATTTAATTAAAAATGCAAATTCTGTGGGCGAAGGCGGAAAAGAATCAAAACTTTACAAAACATTTGATGAAATATTTGGAAAAGGATGGGATAATGAAAGTAATGATTCAAAAGGCTTGAACTGTCGTCATGTTAAAGAAGAAGTTCAAGACGGACAAGCTCCAAACACTTCTGATCAGAAAAATATTGATGAAATATTGAAAAAGAAATTTGATGAAATTTATGGTGAAAATTGGTCGGAAGACGAAAACAATTCAGCGCCAGATCAAGATGAGAGTGTTGATGAACAGCAAAATGACTCAAATAAATGTGAAAAAATTGAGTCTGATCAAAAAAAACGTGAAATTATCGAAAAATTCCGTGAAATGAAAGAAGATTATCGGGAAAAAAACAAACGCGCACATTCAACCAATGAATGGAATCAAATTGAGATAAAAATATCAAAGTATTTGGGTGTAAGTCGTACAAAAGTATATAAATGGATCAAAGAATTGGATTTAAACCCAGAAAAGTTTTCTGAGCTCGAAAAACGCAAAATTTTAAAACAATTTGATGAGATAAAGTGCAAATGTAAAAAGGCAAAACTCAAAAATTTTTCAAAGAATGAACTTAATGAGAAAATAGCAAAAAAATTGGGCGTTTGCAGAGCTACAATATTTAAATGGAAGCGCAAATTTGGCCTTTCTATCAGCAACAAATCGGATGCAACAAAAATTGAAATTTTGAAGAAATATGCCAAAATAAAAGAGAAAAATCCAAAAATGACAAATGCCGTTATTGCTGAAATGTTAAAGATTTCAAAAGAAAGCCTACATAATTGGAAAAAACAATTTAAAGAAGAAATTAAGAACCTTTGAAAATATTCGGACTTTGTTGAAAAATAGCTAACAAATTTTGATTGTTCTGCAGTGTATTACTTCTCCATTTACTTTATCGCCGGTCAATCCTGAAACTTTTTGGTACGGGATCCCGCGGAATTTTCGAATTGAGAAAAATTCTCAAAATCGCCGGTACAACATTTTTTTAATAAACTTTGTATGGTATTGTTATGTGATTTGTAAAGAGTTTTAAAAAAAGGCGGTTTTTGATCGAGCGTTGTTATTATTTAATGCTTATCATAATCTTTCAATTTCTAAACATTAACAATGAATAAGCAATAAAAAAAACGCAAAAACATTTTTTCCATATCAAGCGCATTTTAACAAATAACGAAGACAAGAGGCAGCACGCAAAATTGAGCATAATAATTGCAAAATATTTTAATTGGCAACGAATATCATGGGACCGAACCGAAGCATTTTGGTCCGACCGAACCGAACCGAAAAATCCCGGTTCTACGGTTCGGTCCGGTTCGGTTTCGAACCGAGAACCCTAGTTGGGGGGTCGACTATTTTTACGAGTGGGGGTGCTTAACGGACGGAGCTGTTTCCTGTAACCTTGAGGAGGTATGTAGCAGGGATGTGTATCGTATCGTATCGTATCGTATTTTAGAGCCATATCTTATCGTAACATTACAGTCCCGAGTCGAAAACGTGACACTGGTATGTTTTTTTTAAATTATGAGACTGATATTTTCGTATAAAATCTGGGCCAATAAGTAGAGCTGGGTTAGTTTACTGATATCGACTGATTTAAATATATATAGGGTAGATAAAATTTACATTTTGTTCCGGTTAACGTTAGACAGAACAAACGATCGCTGATAACTGTGACTGACCGACCACCCATTCATTTTTTTTAAATACAATTTCTGAAAACAATTTTAACGTACTTTGTCAGGAGGGCATGCCCGATGGGGCTGTGACCTGTAACCTTGACGGGGTCTGCCGAGCACTCAAAACAATCTGCATTTTTTTCAAGCCTTAAACATGAGTACAAACTGATACTCATTGTACATTAATAAACTCTTAAGAAATTTTTAAAAAAACAACAATTTTCAAATAATCTGATCCCAAACAATAATAACATCGCATGGCCTACAAAGTCCGTATATTTTTAAAAATTCTTAATTTCATCTTTAAATTGCTTTTTCCAATTACGAAGGCTGTCTGTTGAAATCTTTAACATATCAGCAATAACGGCATTTGTCTTTTTAGGATTTTTCCCTTTTATTTTGGCATATTTCTTTAAAATTTCAATTTTTGTTGCATCAGAAAATTTTTTGCTGACAGAAAGGCCAAAATTGCGCTTCCATAAAGTAATTGTTCCTCTACAAACGCCCAATTTTTTTGCTATTTTCTCGTTAAGTTCATTCTTAGAAAAATTTTTGAGTTTTGCCTTCTTACATTTGCTTTTTATCTGATCAAATTGTTTTAAAATTTGACGTTTTTCTAATTCAGAAAACTTTGACTTCTTTTTTCTTAACCCCAATTCTTTGATCCATTTATAAATTGTTGCGCGACCAACACCCAAAACATTTAATATTTTTCTCTCAATTTGATTATGTTCATTTGTGGAATATTTTTGGTTTTTCGTGCAATCTTGTTTCATTTCACGGAATTTTTGAATAATTTTACGTTTTTGCTGATCAGACTCAATTTTGTCACATTCATTGGAATCATTTTGCTGTTCATCAACACTCTTATCTTGATCAGTTGAATTATTTTGATCAGACAAAATTTTCATAGAATTTTCCTGATCAAGATCATCTGGGGATGGCGCTGAATTGCCTTCGTCTTCCGACCAATTTTCAGCATAAATTTCATCAAATTTCTGTTTCAATATTTCTGCCTCAATATTTTTTTGATCAGAAGTGTTTGGAGCTTGTCCGTCTTGAACTTCTTCTTTAACATGACGACAGTTCAAATGATTTGAATCATTACTTTCATCGTCCCATCCTTTTCCAAATATTTCATCAAATGTTTTGTAAAGTTTTGATTCTTTTCCGCCTTCGCCCACAGAATTGGCATTTTTGATCAAATTCATTGAAAAAAATAATGAAATAATAATTAATAACCAAACCTTCATTGCTTGCAATTCCTTAAGAATTTCTTTGAATTTATTGAAAATGTTAATAATTTTAGTAATAAACTAGTTTGTCAATGAAAAACAATGTTTATTAATCCAATGCTTTATATTTGTTTTCTTAAAAGATCAAATCGTTCAAAGCCAAATTCTTTTAATTAAAATATTCAATAATTACAGGCAAGAAATATTTTTTAGAAAATATATAATAATTTTTGAATATTGTTTTTGAAGGACCCAAACACTACACGAGTGAACTAACCAAATGCCCAATTCCGGGATGGCGGGCAAAAGGTTACAAGGGCACCTTCCCTGTCGACATCACAACCCCAAAAAAGCGTGACGTTGGTATGTTTAAATAAATTGTTTAAATTTAATAAAAATGCATTTTCTGTGATAAAGCGGCTTTTTACGTTTAATATCGCAATATCTTGCATAAGAAAATTTTGGGGCATTGCAGAAAGCATTGGAATAAACGGGGAGAGTTTCCCATATTTAATTGTAAACCTTTTCAGGTTGTTCGGACAGCAATCGGTGCCCGGACGGCAGTAAATGTGTGGCTTATAAGAAAGGCGACGACAAAGGATTCTGCTGGAGGGCACCCGGACTGCTCGAAAAAACTTTGATTGCTTTAGCTGCCGTCGCCGGCCTCTTCGTATTTCAGTGATCAGCTCGATCAAATTCATATCCGGGCAATTTCAGATTCTTGTTTCATTGTGATTCATTAAATAAACAAATTGGAAAATCATGCGGACACAATTTGACAATTTCGTCCAGATTATTCGAATGGAATTTAATAGAAGGATTTCAGAACATTTTAAGTAATTATTGTTTAAAAAATTGTAACATTATTTATTCGATTTTTCAAAATAAAAAAATATTCAGTAATTATTAAAAATTCTAATTAAAAGAATTTGGCTTTGAACGATTTGATCTTTTCAGGAAACAAATATAAAGCGTTGGATTAATAAACATTGACTTTATTGACAAAAAAGCTAGTTAAATACTAAATTATTAACATTTTCAATAAATTCTTAAGGAATTGCAGGCAATGAAAGTTTGGCTATTAATTATTTCTTTAATTTCTGCAATATTTTTAATCAAAAATGTTGAATCTGTGAGCCAACCAAAATTAAACAAAACATTTGATGAAATTTTTGGAAAAGGTTGGGACGCGGAGGTGCCAGAATTTACAGAAACCAAAGAATGGCATAAAATGGAAACACAGACAACAGAAGTTGAGAACAAATCAACTGATCAGCCCAATCCAAATGAACAAAGTTTTTCTGATCATTATGAAAGTTTTGTCAATAGAAAAATAAGGGAAAGATTTGATGAAATGTTTGATGAAAATTGGTCGGAAGACGACAATGAATTAATTGAAGAAGCTGAAGCTGATTTAACTGATCAAAATGATTGCATTGATGGACAAAAATGTCAAAAAGTGCAAGAAAATGGCGACCCTGGCACAAAACTCATAAAAAGACGCAAAAATTTTTATTCTAAACAAAAAAAGCGTGAAATTGTTGAAGAATTTATTTCATTAATAGAAAAATATAAGCAAAAAAGAAAATATTCAAAGAAAGAATGGGACCAAAATTATGGTCAGATAGCAAAGTGTCTTTGTGTCGGTCGCGAGACAATTTCAAAATGGAAAAAAGAGTTTGATTTAACTCGAAATTACCATTCACATAAAGATAAAGAAGAAAAACTCAAGCAATATTGTGAAATTAAAAGAAACAATCCAATAATTAGAGATTTCGAAATAGCGGAAAAATTAAATATTGGAGAAAGCACACTAAAGCAATGGAAAAGGGAACACAAAAATACTGTCAAAGATGAAAATGATTGTTCTCTACAAAAGGAACTCATTCAAATAACGCAACTTAAAGTTTATTCTGAGTTTGAAAAACATGAAATTTTAAAACAATTTGATAAGATAAAAAGCAAATGTAAAAAAGCAAAACTCAAAAACATTTCATTTCATGAACTTGATGAGAAAATTGCAAAAAAATTGGGCATTTCTAGAAAAACAATTTATGAATGGAAGCGAAAATTTGGCCTTTCTGTCAGCAATAAAAAATTTACTCTTTCAACAAAAATTGAAATTTTAAAGAAATATGCCAAAATAAAAGAGAAAAATCCGAAAATTACAAATGCCGTTATTGCTGATATGTTAAAGATTTCAACAGACAGCCTACGTCGTTGGGAAAAACAATTTAAAGAAGTAATTAAGAACCTTTGAAAATATCGCGAAGATGTTATTATTGTTTGGGATCGGATTATTTGAAAGTTTTTGTTATTTCGTATTGAATTTTTATGTAAAAATGACAAATTTTATTGTATCATTAAATGCGTTGACCAGACTGTTCCAACTTGGCCATCTGTTTTAGGATTCAGAACAACAGAAACAAATTCAAAATTCTTGGAACAGGAACAGGAACAGAAATGAATGTTCCTGTTTTTTTGGAGGCGAGGTCCTCGACTGTGCAAATATGATTTTTTCTGTCTTTCTATAAATTTCGATGATAGATTCAACTAATTCTAAACATTTTTTAAAATAAGATTAATAAATATATTTTTGAAGGTTGGAAATAGAGTTGTGCACGGTCGGTTAACCGAACCGAAACCGAAACCGAAAACCGGCTTTTTTGGCCTAAAAACCGAAACCGAAAATCGGGGGTCGCAAAACCGGCCTAACCGAAAACCGGGGGTACTGGTTTTCCGGTTTCGGTTGTAAAAACGAAAAAAATACACCCCTAATGATGGGGTTTTTGTCTTCCCATTTTGCATTGCATTTAAAATCATATCACTCAATGTGAGGTGGTGGTGTAATGGTGAAGGGTGTCGTCTGCAATGTTTTTGGTCAAGGGTTCAAACCCTCTGTGTAAATTATTTTTTTATCAGTTTCAGTGAGCATCTATGGTGGACTAAACAAATAAATAAAAATTGTTTAAATTATTTCGTTGTAAAATTATGTAATTATTGGACAAATTTTCTTAACAAATTCCTCAAAAAATTTTCCCGACAGCGCCTTTTGGCGCCACTACCACTCCAAAAGCTTCAAAAAAAATTGCAGATTTTTAATTTTGGTTGAAATCTTTAACAAATTGCGTCAAAAATTTAAAATTTTCTCGGCGGCGCCTAGCGCCTATCGGCACCACCGACCAAATCCAAAAATCATCTAAAACTTATATGAGATTGTTTTAATTTTTCTGCGCGAAATTTTTGTTTTAGTGGCGATTTTACTAAAAAGCGAAAAAGGTGGGGTGGGGGTCGGCGGTGCTGATAGGCGCCGCCGAAAAAATTTAAAAAAATTTAATCTGTTTTTGTCAAGAAAATTGACCAAAAATTCTTTTTTTTTTCTCTTGAATTTCAGTAAGTCTGTCGATGTCTTTTTTTTTTTAATTTCAACAATTTTTCTAAAGGAAATTAGGATTTTTATTCGCCAAAATGCCCTTGATCCAATTTATTTGAAATTGGTAATTATTGGACAAATTTTCTTAACAAATTGCCTAAAAAATTCAAAATTTTCTCGGCGGCGCCTATCGGCACCGCCAACCCGCTCACATTTATACCAAAAAAATAAATGTTTTATCAGATTTAGAACGTTTTAAAATTTTGTTCTTATTTGCCAGTAGGCACCGCCGGGAAAATTCTAGAATTTAACGAAATTTGTTAAAAAAATTGGTCCAAAAATTAAGAATTTGAAAATCAAAAGGGTCCCCCCTATTGTTTGCCAAAAACCTATTTCGGTTTTCGGTTTTCGGTTAACCGGGTGTTGACCAAAAACCGAAACCGAAAACCGGGGGTGGCAAAACCGGCCTAACCGAAAACCGGTACCCCCGGTTTAAAACCGACCGTGCACAACCCTAGTTGGAAATTAAAGAGCATGGAGTATGTCCGGCGGTGCCGACAGGCGCCGCAGGGGGAATTTTTTACAAAAATTGGCAATCTTTGTTAAGAAAAGCACTGTTTTCATGAAAAATTTTTGGAGTTGAGTCGAGCTTCTTTCGAGCGAGACTCGAGACGAGATTCTCGAAAAAATCTCGTATCCCGAAAATTCAGTTTTATTCGAGACGAGATGTCGAGACGAGATTTCTCGAGAATCTCGTCGAGATTTTTCGAGATTTCGAGACGAGATCTCGTCTCGACCGGTCTCTACTTACAGGCCCTCTCCAGTGCCGTCTTCAATGCCTCAGTTGATGTGAATCTTGTTCGCGGAAGTCTCTGCTCCATTTGACGATGTTACGGACACTTCCTTCGCTGATTTGGAGCTCCGATGCCATTTTCCGCATTGACTGCTCCGGTTTTTGACGAATTCGGCATCTGACTCTGTTGACGTTCTCAGGTGTCACAGCGGTAGACGGACGCCCACTCCGAGGACAATTCTGACTGTTGCCGAGCTCATTGAAACGTTTTACTGCGTCGTAAACGGTCCCTTTTTTGTATCCAGTTGTTCTAACTAGTGTTCGGCAAATGGGGTTTTTCGGTATTCGGTATCGGTATTTCGGTATAATACCGATACCGAAAAAATACCGAAATCTCATAATTTTTTCGGTCGGTATACCAAATCGGTAATACCGAAAAAAATACCGCGGTAATACCGAAAAAATACCGCGGTAATACCGAAAAATACCGAAAATACCGCGGTATTCCAGTCAAAGATATTTCGGCCGGTATTCGGTATCGGTATTTCGGTAAAATACCGATACCGAAAAAATACCGAAATCTCATAATTTTTTCGGTCGGTATACCGAATCGGTAATACCGAAAAAAATACCGCGGTAATACCGAAAAAAATACCGCGGTAATACCGAAAAATACCGCGGTAATACCGTACCGTGCCGAACACTAGTTCTAACAATGTCGGCAGTCTTCATCGCTGCGGATATCCGCGGATTGGATACGTATATGAATTTTCGAAAAATAATACGGATACAAAGGCCGCGATATATCCGGACACGGATTTAAAAATTAGTATCCATGGCCATGCCGGACCACCACCACCACCACCAAAAGCATTCGCAATATAATGTCGCAAGCGAACTCTAGAATTTCGATTTTTTTATGTGCTTTTTGTTTGATTAAAAAGGATTTCAATAATATTATTTATTCAATTTTTTTGAAAATAAATAATATCAGGTAATTTTATATTTCAATTAAAAGAATTTTTGGCTTTGAACGATTTGATCTTTTCAGGAAACCAATATAAAGCATTGGATTAATAAACATTGATTTTATATTGGCGAAACTAGTTTAATACTAAATTATTAACGTTTCAATAAATTTTTTGAAACATAAAAATCATTAAAAAATGAAATGTTGGCTAATATTATTTCATTCATTGAAGATAAGAATTGAATATATTTTTTATTAAAATAATTGGCTTTAACGATTTGCTTTTTTCAATAAAAGCATTGCATTAATAAACATTGACTTTATATTGGCAAAACTAGTTTATTACTAAAATTATTAACATTTTCAATAAATTTTTTGAAACTTAAAAATTCTTTAAAAAATAAAATTTTTCGGCTAATTATTATTTCATTCATTGTAACTAATTTTGATAAGAATTGAATATTTTTATTAAAAATAAATTGGCTTTGAACGATTTAATCTATTCAATAAAAGCATTGGATTAATAAGTATTATTTTTATTAACAACAACTAGTTAGTTTATTACTTAAATTATTAATAATTTCAATAAATTTTAAAGAATTCTTAAGCAATTGCAGGCAATGAAAGTTCAACGAATAATTATTTCCATAATTTCTGCAACATTTTTAATCAAAAATGCTGAATCTGTGAGTCTACGCAGAAAAAGGCCAAAACTTTACAAATCATTTGATGAAATATTTGGAAAAGGATGGAACGATGAAAGTAATTGTCGTCATGTTAAAGAAGAAGTTCAAGACGGACAAGCTCCAATCACTTCTGATCAGAAGAATATTGAGGACGAAATATTGAAACAGAAATTTGATGAAATTTATGATGAAAATTGGCCGGAAGACGAAAACAATTCAGCGCCAGATCAAAATGAGAGTGTTGATGAACAGCAAAATGAGTTCAATAAATTTGAAACAATTGAGTGTGATCAGCAAAAACGTGAAATTATCCAAAAATTCCGTAAAATGAAAAATAATTATCGGGAAAAAAACAAACGCGCACACTCAGCCAAAGAATGGAATCAAATTGAGATAAAAGTATCAAATGATTTGGGTGTAAGTCGCTATAAATTATATAAATGGATCAAAGAATTGGGTTTAACCCCAGAAAAGTTTTCTGAGTTTGAAAAACGTGAAATTTTGAAACAATTTGATCAGATAAAAAGCAAATGTAAAAAGGCAAACCTCAAAAAATTTTCAAAAAATGAACTCAATGATAAAATTGCAAAAAAATTGGGCGTTAGTAGAGCTACAATTATTCGATGGAAGCGTAAATTTGGCTTTTCTGCCAGCAAAAAGTTTTCTGATGAAACAAAAATTGGAATTTTGAAGAAGTATGCCAAAATAAAAGGGAAAAATCCGAAAATGACAGATGCCGTTATTGCTGAAATGTTAAAGATTTCAACAGACAGCATTAATAATTGGAAAAAACAATTTAAAGAAGAAATTAAGAAACTTTGAAAATATTCGAACTTTGTTGAAAAATAGCTAACAAATTTTGATTGTTCTGCAGTGTATTACTTCCCCATTTACTTTATTATTATTTAATGCTTATCATAATCTTTAATTTCTAAACATTTAACAATAAATAGCAATAAAAATAAAAATTTTACTGTTACATCGTTAAAATCGATTTTGTTGATAGCTTTAAACCATTCATTTTGATCGTAAATGATCAATTTTCAATTGACGATCAATTGCAATCGCATCCATTTAACGCTGAAAACTATTATTTTAAAATAAATAAATGCCTAGAAAATGTTCAGTATTCTGTAAATAATTATTAATATTAAAATAATCGTCCTCCGTAGTTTTTAATTTCTATAAAACGTCAAAAATCCACTTGTTTTTTTGCCTTTCCCTTATCTCCTCTCTTCCCTATTTATGGGGTGAATAAAAATCGGTGTGTCATTTTTATGGGAAAATGGTTCAATTATCAATCACTCACATCAAATGCATTTTCTATCTTTTTTTTTTATTTTAATAATTTTTGAATTTAGTTTAAATTTGTTGAATGAATGTTTTTTTAAATGAATTTTTGTTAATCATTTAATTCGACGCTTTTTTGACCAAATTTCAAAAAAGAAAAATGTACAAATTATTGCGTCCGGTTCTTAAAAAGATTTGTTTTTCGCGCTTTCTTACTTCGAATGTTGTTCAACCCAGCTTTTATGTAAGTTTTTAAAATATTTACATTTATATTAATATTGAATTTTATTTCATTATTTAAATTTATAAATAATTTTAATTTTGGCGTTTTTTTCAGCACAAAGACCTGCTTATTGAACGTGTCGCCGACGATGCCATGCAGTGCAAACCCGAGGGCAGTGCTGATCAACTTCAATTTGGTCACCATTACTCCGATCATATGATGGACGTTGATTGGACAGCTCGAGAAGGCTGGGGTCGGCCATTGATCTGTCCGCTTAGGGAAATCAAACTCCATCCGGGAGCAAAGGCAATTCAGCTTTTATTTATTTTTAATATTTTAATTTTTTAAGCATTCATTAATTTATAAACAATAGAGAGTAAATAAATTATATATTTATTATTTATTTTAACATTTATTCAGGTTCTTCATTACGCTGTGGAGATTTACGAGGGAATGAAAGCGTTCCGTGGAGTTGATGACCGAATTCGGCTTTTTCGTCCCGAAATGAACATGTCTCGGATGAAAAAGTCTGCCACACGGGCTGCTATGCCGGTTTTAATTGTTTATAATTAATTTCAATTTGATTTAATTATAAAGCATAAGTTTATTTTTACATTTTTTTAAATTTATTTGTTTATTTTTTTAAAAAAGCTATTAATATTTAATATATCTTTTAATTTCTTTTTAACTGTTAATTCACTAAAATTCTATTAAAAACGTTGTTTGATTCCTTAAGAATTTTGACTCTGAAGAGTTGTTGAAGCTGATCACGGAGCTGGTCCGTCTGGACCGGGATTGGGTGCCCACAAAGGCACCCGCCTCCCTGTACATTCGTCCCTCACTGATCGGCACGGATCCGGTCAGTCCGGTGGAGTCGCCACGCTCTGTCAAACTGTTCGTGCTGACCGGTAAAGCATATAAAGGGCAAACATATTGAAACCTTTTTAAATGAATTCGTAATTCTGGACCCAAAAATGGCCGTAAGCCTGGCATACGAAAAATTTCAAAACTCTCAAACATTTGATTTTTTAATTTTTTAATCATATAAATTCGATTTGGATTTTTTGTCAAAAAGTCCAAACCCGGTTACATCCTTGACTCGGTGTCCGATGAATTTCTTAAAAAACAAAAATCCCTAATTTGATCACATTTTATATAGCTAAAAAGTTTTCAAATTTTTAAATGCATTTGTAGTAATTTTTGAACAATTGAGCATTAATCAATTTTTTTGCTTTTTTTTATTGTTGTTTTTTCATTTGTAGGCCCTGTCGGCATGTACTTCCCAGTCACGCAGCCGGTGTCGCTGTATGCCGACCCGAGCGTTGTTCGCGCCTTCCCCGGCGGTGTCGGCGGATATAAAATGGGCTGGTAGGTTTATTTTGTCTGGACAATTGGCAATAACTTGGACAATTTGTCAACTAAGCAAAAAGTGCATTTTAGAAAATAGAACATCAAAACATATAACATTGTCAAATTGGTGCTCTCAAAAATATAAACTGGGGTTGGAACCCCAAAAGTCGGGGATCGGGGTTGAAAGATCGGGGGTCGGGAAATTACAAATTGTCGGAGTCGGGGTTGGGGTTGTCGGGGAAGGCACTGTCAGGAATCGGGGTCGGGGGTTGGTCCAAAATTGTCGGGGTTTTTGGGGTCGAGCTGCCAACTCTATATAAACTTTAAAATTGTTGGTGTTGTTTTCAAAAGACAAGACAATTTATCTACTATGTACAATGCGCAGAAGTGACATTTGGTCTAAAACAGTGATGTAAATGTTTCAATTTTAAAAAATTTAAATGATTTTAGTAATTATGCACCAACAATTGCTGTCGGAGAATTGGCATCTAAACATGGATGCCAACAAGTGTTGTGGTTGTTCGGCAAAGATGAATTGTTGACGGAAGTTGGCGCCATGAACATTTTCATCTACTGGAAGAATGAGCTCGGAGGTGAGGAATTGACCAATTCAAAATTTTATTAAATTTTATATTAAAATAATTATTTATTAGTATACAAATATAATATATTAAAAAAAATTCCAAGAAAAATTTTATAGCCTTAATTAATTAATACAAAATATATAAATGAAAAGCCTAAAAATATAAATAGTTCCAAGAAATGGAATTGGTCACACCACCGCTTGACGATGGACTAATAATGCCGGGTGTAAGTCGCGATTCGGTAATTAAATATATTTTAATTCAATATTTTTGTCGTCATAGTATAAAAGGGATTTTTAAATTTAAATAAAAATTGCGATTTTAAAATCAGGTGTTGACCCTTGCTCGAGAATGGGACGAATTTCGCGTCAGCGAACGATACCCAACAATGCGTGAGCTGAGGAAGGCAATTGACGACCAAAGAGTTAACAATAATTTTTGAATTAAATTTAAAATTGAGTGATAACTGTATTAAAATTATTTTTGAATTAAATTTAAAATTGAGTGATAACAAACTGTAATAAAATTATTTTGTTAAATTTAAAATTGAGCAAGAATTGATTAAAATTTGAATTAAATCTAAAAGTGAATAATTGTATTAAAAAAATTGAATTATAATTTATTAAAATTATTTCATTTAATTAGTAGAGTTATAAATTCATTAAACCATTAAATAAAAAACATATTTATTTTTACAAAATAATTAAATTTACAAATTTATAAAAAAAATTTCGCGTAATAGGCAGAGTTTTTTTAAAAAGGCATAAAAATTAAATAGTATTACAAATATAAAAGATTTTAATGTGTAATAGGCAAAGTTTACAAATTCATAATAAGTAAATAAAAAATAAATAAACAATCAAATTTTTAATCAACTAAAATACTCATTTTTAAATAATGCAATTATTATTTATTTCAGCTGTTTCAAATTTTCGGGTCCGGCACCGCGTGTGCCGTGTCACCGGTGGGCCGTATTTTATATCGATTGCCCGGCACTGGCCAAATGGATGAACTGCTGATCCCGACGATCAGTTCGGGTGCCAACGTAATGCAGAGGCTTTACGAGGCCATCACGGACATTCAGTATGGCAAAGTGATCAGAGCTGATTGGACTCGGGTTGTGGCATAATGTGCCAAAATTGACGAGTATGACAACAAATTTGGAAAATAAATTGAAGAAAATCTTTTTTTTGTGGATTATTTGTAATTAAATTATCAAAAAATGCATTTCAATTTCAAATCAAATAAATATTTATTATGCGAAATTTGTGGAAAACAAAAATTAACCAAAATATTTGTAAACCAAATAATTTTGCTATAAAAGGCAAAAAATGAATGACAAAATTGCTAATAAATAATTTGAGTATATGAAAAAGTAAAAAGAAAATTTCAAATTTCAATTCGCTTGGCAAAATGTTTAGCATAAAATCAAATAAGTAGAATTTAGTCGGGAATATGATGTGATACAAATGATACAATTGTGTGAATTCAATGTCTTACCAAATTGAAAAATTTCGAATTAAATGAAAGTTGAATCATTGAAATCGTTGAACAAATTCAAAAACTGTTACAAAAAAAACTTGGCATTTCAAATTTAAATCAAACGCAAAAAAATATCACAATATTGGACAAATATTGATGAAATAATATTGCTTTGTTGTTTTCTAATACACTTTTATCTGATCAGTAAGTGAGTGATCAGCTCATGTGAGGTCGAAGCTGATTCAGATCAATTGTCATGCTGTCATCGGGCCGTATCTCGGCCAGGTCCAGCTCCAACTTCTGGCCCCGAGCGGTTGCCTCGCGCAGGTGGGCCAACAAATTTTGGCTGGTCCTCTCCTTGACCAAATGCTGTTTTTCCAAAATTTGGCGCAGCTGTGTGCGCTTTTGTTGGTGGTTGTGCTGCTGTTGCTGCTGCTGTTGTTGTTGCTGCTGCGGATGGTGCTGATCCGTCTCCGTCGTGTTGCCGCCCATTTTGGCGTCATATTGTTGCTGAACCTCCTGCAACGTTGCGTCCCGAATGTGCCGTATCGCTTCCGCAACTCGGGTGAACACACGGATATGGCGTTGTGCAGCCATATCCTTTAAAGTGTTAGATAGATACCTAGTTTGGTCCTAATTAGGGTAGAACAGGACACGGACCAGTACTGAAGTGTCCATCCTGGGACTGAAATGTTGGTCCCGGTTTTCAAAATTCCTTCAAACCGGTTTTTATTACCAATCGTTTTTTGTCCCTTAGCCCGGGTTTTTTTGACCGGAACCAAATTTAGCCCCGGTTTTTCCCAAATCTAATGTAAATAGGTGAAAAAAATTGGATTTAAAATAACAAAAAAAAAATCGCGATTTAACTGTGAAGTTTGAGCTAAAAATTATACCAATTTTTACGTTTTTCAAAAAAACTAATCTACCTTGAGATAGCTGTACGCCATCAGATAGCATTCATTGCGTCGCGCGACCGCCCGCCGTATCTCCGGGTCCAACATGGCCACATCCTCCAACAGCACCAAACACTCGGCCTCGCGTGGCACACAAACAGTGACCTGCCAGTCGGAATGCCCAATGAAGTAGGCAATCTTTAAATTGGGAAAAAGCCAATAAATTTTTGCGAAATTGAAAAAAACTCTACAAATTTTTCGTAAATTTTATAAATGACTACACACTGGTATACATAAATATGAAATAACCGAAAAATTGCCAAAATTACACATTAATTAGGATAAAAACAAAATAAATTAATTTTAAAAATATTATATATTGATTAGAAACAACGATAAATTGCATAAATTCGAAAATTATAAATATTTAAAAAAAAAAAAAAAAAAATTTTTAATTGTCAAAAACGCACCTCAATCATTCCGGACAGGAATGTTTTATAGGATGGAATGTAATAGAGAATGTGGGTGGCCGTGTGCAGGAACGGAATGCGCATCTCGTTGTCAACCATCAGTGCCGACGTGTAACTTAGCCCGTTCTTACTGTAATGGTACCAAATTCACTAACAAAATTAATCAGTTCCCCAGAGGGGTAGAGCCCGGACTTGAAGACCGATCGAGAATCTTGATAAATCTCGAATATCGAAAAAAATTAAACGATCGAGATTTGTTCGAGATCACTGAAATTTCGAAAAAATCTCGGTAACATTTCTTCAATCGAGAATCGCAAAAGGTTTCGATCAAGAATCTCAACAAATCTTGACCGAAATTTCGATCAAGAATCTCGATCGGTCCGTGCTTGTCTTACTGTCTTTTAACATTATCATTGAAGTTGTTCTTACTATAACAATAAATTTAACAAACTTACTGTAGCTCGGGCACAGCTTTCTGCGTGATCCAGTCAAGCTCGGACGAGCTGGAGCAGCTCAGAAACACGTCGTAACCAACTGGGGATGTGACGTAACCGTTTAGGCGAACCCGATCAAAAGGGCAACTATCAATCCTTAAAAAATTTTGAATTTTTATAAAATTTACCGATGTTCACCTTTTTTTGTTTAGCTTTGGCTCTTTGAATATGTTACTGGACTGCTTGAACTTCTTGCCGGCTGCTGTTGCTGACGCGCCGTTTGTGCTGCCGTTGATCAGCAGTTCAATTATCGGCCCATACGCACCGTCTTCGCCGCCACTAGTGGACGCGGTTGACGAGGAGTGTTCCGACGACTTTTTGGCACAGCGAAAGGAGCGCTGGCGGCGATCGGACGCCGTGCATGCATGATGCTGCTGCGTGGCAATGGACGCCAAGCTTTCCGGAAGCGTGTGCACGCGCGGCAGCGGCGGCACCGGAAGCTGCAGTGACCGCTGCACCTTTTTCTTACGCTTGTGACTCTGAATTGTGATCGGATCATTTTCTGCATATTACAATTTTCTGATCATAAATCAGAAAGGTTAATTTTCTGACAAGAATATGTAGAGTCTTTTAAGTATAGTACCTTAACAACTACAGTACCCGTATCGATAAAATAAAATATGTCAAAAAAGCAGAGACTTATTAGGTCCTTTTTCAGTAATGTAACAAATACAGTACCTACAGCTTGGGAATTAAGATCCATTTCATTACTGTACTGTATCGTAACAAGTACAGTACCTTAAATTTGTAGTAGATGATTAGGCTAAGTAGCAACATATAATTAAATGCCAGAAGTGGTAGCACAATTGCCCAAAGCGGAATTGCCAGCGGCAATGCATTTGTGGATAGCAGAAAGGCGATGCCCATCACGGCAAATGTTTCAAACAGCAGCAAAAGTGCAAACCTTAAATTTTTTTATTTTTGATTAAAATGGCATAATAAAAATAACAAAAATTATAAATTTATTCACCTTTTTAAATGCGTTGCCAGCCGCGCGCGGCACTGACGCGCGGTGGAACGCCAGCGTGACTTGCAGCGTGCAGCGCATCGTCGCGCCCGCAATTTGAGGAACGGCATTCGTTGCTCAGGCGTGCGCAACGCGTCTGCCCACCGCTTGCCGCCAATGATTTTCGCGTCCACAAAGTCCAATGCCTGGTCGATGGAAGTCAGCATGAGCACGGAGTGCCGTTTCAGAATTGCCTCCAGCAAATTGCCTAAAAGAAATATCAAAAATTTAAATAAAAACAAATTTAAACTCCGAGCATAGGCTGCTCGCCTTCAATATTTTAAATGTATTGGATTGAAAGAGGCTTTTTGTCAGACAAAAGAAGGTATTAAATTTGGCACAATGCTTGCTAGCTTTTAATATTTAGTACAAAGAATAAATGCCAAAATGATAGCCCCGGGCGGGAATCGAACCCACAAGGCTAGGCGCGGTGATCAGCTTACACATCCAAGCCAAAATGCCATTATTGCTATCGAGGCGTCCCACCAACCGTCCCGCTTATGTTCTTAAACCCTCCGCGCCCTGAGGCGTTTTAACCGTCCAATCAGCTGGAACACTTTTATTCCTTTACAATTTTTTTAATAAAAAAATTCCAATCAAATTTTGAGACATAAATATGTGAATTTTGCACAAAAAATTTTACATGTTCGAATCCGGTCCGGCAGGTCCACGCGCAGTGCCTTGTCGCTCCACTCGTGCCTGCCAAGAAAGACCACGACAAGCTTAGACGCCTTGCGTGACGCCAAATCTAATAAAAAAAATTAAAAAGGGTGGGGCAGCTGGCACAGGCCGTTGGAAGAAAAATTTAAAAAAAACATTTTGTCAGCCTCTTATGCCTTATTAAGTCAGTAATTTTTAGCTTTCAGAAAGGTACGGGGTCTCCGATCAGGGCTGGGCAAAATTTTGGTTTCGGGTTCGAAAATTTCAGGTTTTCGGGTATTTTAGGGTTTCGAGTTTTGTGTTCGGGTAATTACCCAAAAAGATACACCCCCTAAAGATTGGATTTTACCTAAATAGATTGATACCTGATACATACAGTACAATGGTAAAAAAATGTACCAAAATTTTTTTTCAAAAGTTTCGGGTTCGGATTCGAAATTTTTGGATTTTTCGGGTATTTTGGGGTTTCGAGTTTCGGATGTGAGCCGAGTTCGCCCAGCCCTGTTACAATGGCGCCGCCGGGGGGTTTTTTTGAAAATTCCAATATAAAATGCCCATTTTTGTTTTCAACTCACATGCAATTTCGAGGAACGATGTGGCGTTTATGGTGCCCGGATCCAATCTTAAATAATTAAATTTTTTATTATTATTATCAAAATAAAATTTTACACAAATAAGAAGATCCGGGAGTTCTCCTTGGCCTGTTGCTCTTCGTGAATCATGTTCTTGCTCCAGGCCGGCCTTTGCGGGTTGTAGTAGCTGATGGCATGCTTCTTCAGGTACGGGATCACAATGTCGCTCCTAAAATTTAGGGAAAAAAATGGTTTCAATTATTTAAATTTTTGTTTTTGGTGCCATGATATCATCAATTTCTCGCTTCCGTCCCCCCCCCCCCTCCCTTTTGGCTAAAACCGTGTATTTTTGGCACACAAAGTGCCGAGAAAATGGATGGCACGACTAATACCCCTTCCGGTCCCTTTCTCATATTCCGGAAATGAGAAGGATTGTAAAGAAAAGGACGCCCACGCTTGGGCCATGAGGTTGAGATGGTCAATTTACACATAATTTTTAGTTTTTAATGAAGGTTATGGATTTCAAAAATTTAGCGTTTTTCCTCAGATATTCCAAAATTTTCAATTTGAGTTTTATTAGACAGATGGCTTTGCGCAAGATTTTTTGGTTTATCATAAAATTTTTAGAGATTTTAAATAATTCAAATTTTTAGTAATTAAGCACTTCAAGTTCAGCTCTACCTCCAGCATGTGTTCCCGCAGGAACCGCCCAAGAACACGTCGTAGACGGGCACGTCTGGAGACTGTTCCAACGGTTGCTGATCAGCAAATCCCTCAATGTTGATCAGTGTTGAGCACCGATCACTTTTCGGATTCATCAGAAATGTAAAATGATTGTTGGTGGGTTCAATGATCAGTAGAGACGATGAAAGACATTTAAATAGAGCAAAATGACAGCACGCCAAATCCTGTTCAAAAAATTGCTGATCATTTTGACGTTCTATTTAATTTAAAATAAAATGTAACAATTGAAAATTATTTACATTAAAAGTAAAATAAATTTGCAATGGCAATTAAATTAAAAGGCAATCTTCGTCATCAGTGTGATCAGAGAGCTTGGCCAAACTTTCAATGGAATTGGCTTGTCCAAATTTGTATGGGCCAGGATGTAAAAGGCCTCGGGTTGTCCTCAAGAGTCTCGACAAAAGGGTGGGGCGGAACAATGAACAACAATAACGACGACGAATTGAAGGGGGGGGGCGAGGGGGGGGGCGAAGGGGGGGGGGGGAGGAGAAGGGGGGGGGGGGGGAAGGAGGGGGGCAAAGGGAGGGGGGAAGGAGGAGGGGGGGGGGGGGGGGGGAAGGAGAGGGGGGGGGGGGGGGGGGGAAGGGGGGGGGGGGAGCGAAGGGGGGGGGGGCGAAGGGGGGGGGGGGGGGAAGGGGGAGGGGAATGGGGTGCCTAGCCGAATATAATGGACGCCGGTGCTGGGAAAGGCAGCAGTAGAGGGGGGGGGGGGGGGGGGGGGGGGCTCTTGCTGTGTGCTCTGAGCCCCCCCCCCCCGTTTGTTTGCCCCCCGAGGGGCTCCGTCATTGTCCTGTCCCCGCCCGACACAGTGTCGATCGTAGTATTGCGGGGCGTATCGGCGTGTCGGGGATGGACAATTTGGCGGGGACGGGGACGAATGAATGAAGAGGGGCCGAAAAAGGGCGCGGGGGAGGGGCGGGGGGGCAAGTGAATGTGGCGATGATTCTCCACATTCTTCCCCCTTTTATATACAACGCAAAAGTGACATCATCATCATTATGGTTTCATTGAGGTGAGAAGGTAGGGCAAAAGCACTGATGAGAGCATTTGGGGGCTCCACTATCATCTATTCATACTCTTTTTAACATTCTGCAAAAAAACATTTTGTCAAAAATAAACATTTTGCCAAAAAAAAATTTTTGCGCACAAAAGTTGGCCAAAATGTTAAAAATTGACTTTTGTGCTGCACATCTGTTTCAACCACGTTCAGTTTTGTCCATTGATCTGTGCAAATCACATTGAACAAAAGTTTTGGCCGCTTGTAATTGACACTCGATTTTATTTTTGGCCATTTTGATGGTAAACATTAAATTTAAAAAATGTATGTACACAAAAAGGTCATTGACTCAAAGTTTAAATTAATTTTGCAACTTTTGATAAGGTCCCAAAATTTATTTGAACTAGTGTTAAATTTTTGGGAAATAAGCGCCCAAAAAAAGGAAAATTGTGTCAAAAATTAGAAAATATATATGCATCTGTCGCCGTATTAATATTAGGGATTATTTGAATATTGCTAGTAAAATTTGAAAATATTCAAAACCGAGGAGTTAGAGTATAATTTGAATTTTTCACAAAATAGAATTTTAGTAAAATTTGAAAGCATATTTTGTTTTCAAATATAGAACAATAAAGAAAAACGGAGAATTTTCAAATTTTACTAGTAAAATTCAAATTTTACTCTGTTTACAAATTTTTACCAATTTTATTAACTCCTCGTAATATTTGAATATTTTAAATTTTACTAGGAAATTTCGTCGACAGCAGTTCCCGGCAAGGATAATGCCATTGCTGATGTTTGAACTTTGCTAATAAGATTTCACACGGTCACTGTTTACGGCACAGTGCCAATGCGCCGTACGCACAATGTTATGCCATTGGAAAGCAATATGTTGTGCCGTGCTGATGACGCTGAATTACACATACATATAATGACAATAAGAATGCCAACAAAATTTTTGAAGAATTGTAAATGCCATTAAAATGAAAAATGCCATTGGTTTTTAAGAGCGGGGACATATTTATTTTTACTTATGAATAGAGCCCAAAATGAGCAGGGCACTCTCCTACTCAAATTACAATGGCATTCATTTTTTATTCATCAGCCGGATGGGGGAGCACTTTTTTGCAGACATAAAAATGATATGAATAATTTATTGAGAAGAAAGAAATGAGAATTTTGATCGCAATTCTTGGCCCAAAAATTTCGGTCCGAGAGATCTGAGGACCTATCGAGATTCTCGAGCAAAATTTCGGTAAATCTCCACGAGATTTTTTTGAGATTCTGATCAAAATCTTGATCGGTCCTCAAGTCCGAACTCTACTACTGATCACTTGACAAAAAAAACAGAATTTAAATGCCCAAAAATGTTAAATTGTAACACTCCTGTGGCTCTTAAATAATCAGAATGGTAATTACAGTGTCAAAAATTGCCGGAATTCCCAATAAATCGGAATCAGAACACCAAAATCCAGATCAAAATCATTTTATAAATTAAATTGAAGTTCTTTAAATTGTCTGTGCCCGTCGGGGACGAACTCCAACGGATCGTCGGCCACTTCCAATGGCATGGAGGATTAAACTTTTGTGGCATTGCTTTGGAGATGTCACAAGCCGCGGCATTTTAAGGGCTTCTTTCGTATGCAAGCCACGGGATTACAACAAAATGACATAAGATATTAATTCGCAAAAGCGAAAGTTAATGTTTTTTTGGCATTTTTTGAAAGCAATTTTCGAATTTTAATAGTGCCCATGAAAGTGATGCCAATGCCCATTTATATTATATAATATTTGATGGCTATGATAAATGGCGCCACATTTAGGATTATGAAAGATGTCTTTTAGTAGCGCCATAATATTTTCCATTCCCAATTGATGAGCCAATTAAAAGATTATGGCATCAATACTAAGTGTAAGCTAAAGGCTAGCTAACATAAGAATAAAAAAACTGAATAAACAAGCTTCCATAAAGAAAACGGAATTAGGGCTAATTTTTGGCTTGGAAATTTTGACTAGCCCCCCCCCCCCCCCCATTAAACTTTAAAACGTATTTGAATTGCAATGGGAAATGGAATTTGGGCTAATTTGTTAGGCTTAAAATAAAAAAAAATATATTAGAGTGCCTATCGACATAAAACAAAATTTTGGTGAATTTGACTTAGAAAGACAAAAATTTCTGCTGGTGCTTTAAAAGGCTAGCAAAACTTGTCCTTAGGGGGGGGGGGAAATTGTGCCCTTTCCGGACTGATGAATGCCGTCGGAAAAAGAGAAAATTGGCGCGTGGGCAGGCCACGACTGTTTGTCAAAAGGTTGTAGACGCCGCAGGGGTTAAAGTGAATGGGCACAATGTGCCAAAATTGATGATGCCGTTGAATCCATGCCATCGGGGCATCATTTGATAAATTGCATTCTGCTTTTTAAGCATCAATCAACAATGCAAACAAACAAGGCAAAAAAAATATATTAAAATGCCAGAATAAAAATTGCTTTTGAAAAGCGTTTCGGACGCCAAAATGACATTTTAAAAAAGTTGCTATTACACTAAAATACATACAGTACATTTGAATTTTTGTATTTACCCAAAAAATTACAACAAAAAAACAGCTTACTTTTACTACACTGCGTGATGATGACATATACATATTTATGTCTTTAGGCACTGCTGCTCCCTTTGTCTGCCTTTGTCATTTGCCGCCAATTGAATAAAAGCGGTGCGGGGGGTACAATTCAAATTAATTCCGCCCGAGGCGAAAAGCGGCGGGGGGCCCCTCCCGATAGTGCGGAAAACAGATGACGCCGGGTGACATCATCGATGTGAGTGGTTGTGAATTGCCAGAGGCAAAACGATGATGGCACGCCGCCCGGCACATATGCCGCAAGGAACAGCACCAGCAGAGTGAAACCGGATGGACGGGCACATCAGGAGGAGGGAGGAGACTCTCCGCATTGCAAAACGCGTGCGGAGCAGCAAAGCGTGCGCCTTATTGTTTATCAAGGAAGGGCAATGGGATAAGGGGGAAAAGAGAACAGTGCGATGAGTCAGAGAAAAAGTGACCCTTGTAAGACATACATAAAGTACATAAGCGTAAGTAAGAGAAAAGCAAAGACAGACACGGAATGCCTTGGAATTGGCAGCAAGTTAGAGAAAGAAGAAAGAAAATAAAATGTAAAAGGCAGAGAAATCAGAGAAAAGCAATGCAAAATGCCCTCGGCAATGCAAAAGAGCAAAGGTACTAAAGAAACAAACAAGCAAAAAAGGGCAGAGAAACAGAGTAAATCCACGCAGTTTGGCTTAATTTAAGGAATACATCTTGGAAAGTCCGCAATTTGCAATAAGCGCCCCAGGGGAAGATTCGATTAAGAAATGTGTTCAAAAATGCCAAAATTGGCGGAAGTGGAAACGGATTTGACAACATACCTATTGTGATTTTTAAAGAAAAAAATTTGTTCAGAATTTTTTTATGATGTCAAAACAAGACAAAAACGGGACGCGCCTTCTCCTTGTTGTCAGTGACAACAAAAGGGCACCAATTTAAATAAGGGAAACGGACCGTCGCCTCCGGGGCAATTTTGTTGATCATGATCAATTAGATAAAAGAGCGCGTGATGATAACAGAATTTGGGTGATTTATTTTGAGTACCCGTTGGTGGAAGAATTATTGGAATGAATGATTTTGTGTAATTTCAAATTGCGTTAACTCTTAACACCCCACGAATTTAGTTTATTTTTTTTAACAATTTACAATTCACAATTAATTTGTTGGAAAAAAGGGAGTTAAATAATTAATGAAAAAAAATTGGGACAAACAAGACAAAAAAATATTTTTGTTAAAAAAGGCTAGATTTTATTTTAAATTTTGTTCTTAGAATCATAAAAACAAAGTTTTTTAAATTTTTTTAACACTAAAAATACATAAAATTTGTCTTTAGAACAGTTATTGTGCCATTCAAAAATTTCAAAAGAATTTCTTGAATTTATTTGATTTTTAGTTTGTTTTTAATAGGAATGGCAGTTTCGAACGAACAGGATCGACGACGAACAGGGATTTTTTTTTGGTTTGGTTCGGATAACTGAAGTAATTCCCGGGAACCCCCAACCCCTAATTTTTATTAAGCACTTAAAACCCTAATATTGGGATTTTTAATTTTTAAAAATAGCAGCCCTATTGATCCCAGGTCGTCGTTTCGTAGCGTCCCTAATTGTTAACATAGAACGACTCTTCAAAAGTGATCAGATCCTGTCCAGACCTATGTGATCAGAATCCAAGGACAAAATTCTATCAGAGACACCAGACAGATCATGAAACAACATTGAAAATATTTTTAATTTTTTTTTGGCAGTGACGTCAACTGCACTTTTTGAAAAGAGCCTTTATTCAATGAGTGGCCTTTCCCGATCGTCCGTTGCAAAAATACTACAAAATGGTGCGGATCAAAGATTAAGGGTGAACTTTATGCAGTAATAATTATTTAAAAAAATGGAATATTCAAAATTCTATAATAATTAATGAAAATTACTAAAAATAAAAAGTTAAAGGTTAAGAGCACATTTTGTTGTTTGATTACGCTCACAAATTTGAGTCGGAAAATTAAAGTGCATTTGATAGCAAATGTTTGTCTAATCCTTGAAAGTGTCAGAGAGACGGGAATTTGAATGCAAATGTAAAATAAATTTAAGATAATTTTGGCTTTTATATTTTATTAGTCCCAATGGCATTATGCCACAATGTTGAATGAAATTTATTACATTTTTTAGATTTGAAACAACAAATTTTCCAGGCGTGGGCACTATTCTTACAATTTTTGCAAAAATTTCAGACATAAAAAATACAATTTTAAGCATTTACATGAATATTAAGTTCATTTTAGAACTCAATTACCTAAATTGGACGATTTTTCTTAGCATAAGTCTTTAAATATTCAATTTTTTCTCTCGGCGGCGCTTATCGGCACCGCCTCCCCCCCCCCCTAGCAGTAAAGCAGAATTTTCAAAAAAAAATTTTAACATTTTTTAAACAAAAATGTTAAAAATTCTAAAAATGCCGAAAATCTTTTTTGGTTGGATGATTAAAAAAATGCAATAAACCCAAAAAACATTTTTTGAAAAATTGCTTAACAAACAATCAAAGGTTCAATCTTTTCCTTTAAAATTTTCTTGTTAAGCTCAATACCTATCAATTTTTAATCAGACGATAACGCGATCGGAAAAAATTCGCTTTGAAAAAACATTTTTTCGAATTTTGGAGAAAACTAGTGATTTTTAAATAATGCGGAATCCGCGGATATGGGATTTTGGAAGGCCACGGATACGGACGGATAACGGATATGAGATTTAGAGGACGGACGGATACAAAATTTGTATCCGTGCCCACGCCTAAAATTTTCAATGTTATAACAAAAGCAAACATTTGACTATTTTACGATAAATGCCATTTTCTCATGGGAAAATGGCCCAATATGCAAACGTGAGAAAACAAAAATGACAAGCAAACTCATTTTCTGACGTTGTTCAAAGAATGATGTGTGCAAATTATTATTACCAAATTCAATAAAAAAAAAAACAGCAAATGCCATTTAAATGTTTTAAAACAAATATTTTCGACGACAATGGCTGGGGATCTGCTGCTTTTTAGCAGTATTTTCGGCATTTTTCCAAAATTCAGCAGAAAATGAGTTAAAAAACAGAACCCAAAAAAAATAAAAACTGAAAAAATAATTTTAACAAAATTTTTTTCTTTCATTCGAAATTGACGAGTAGTCATTAAAATAAAGCATCTAAACTGTCGCTAATTTTGTGAAAATTAAAAAACAAAAATTTTAGGATTTATAATCCAAGCCCAAATGATGCTTATGATTTATAATCCCAGCTCTAATGATGAATGACTAAACACTCTTATTAAAAAAACAATTAGGTAAACTGTATTTAAGTGCATTCCATTCACTTAGGCCAAGTCACGTGGTTCCAAGTACACGGGGCCAAAGATGGCAAATGCATTTTTGGATGACGTCATCCAAAAGCGGTGGTCATGAGGAGGTTGGGCACACACACATTCCTGCTCTTTTTGGCGGTGTGCAAAAATGTTGATGGGGCGGAGGCTGGGGGGGCACATATTTATGGGTAAGATATTTAAGAAAAAATTACAAGAAAATTCAACGGAGGCCCAACAAAAATTGCATGGAATTTTGTCGGCGAATTGATGTCAATTATGGAATGTTTGTTTATTTGTAAATTTTTTTTTTACATTTTTTACATAAAAATTTTTGGAGAATCACTTACTCTACATATTCAAAACTTTGTTCGAAATAAAAAATTCCAAAAAATGGAAAGTACTTATTAGGGTTCGATAGTACGCATTAGAGCCCGGACATGAGCTTCGAGCAAGACTCGAGACGAGATTCTCGAAAAAATCTCGGGTCTCGAAAAATTTCGAAAATTCAGTTTTGTTGAGACGAGATGTTGGACGCGATTTCTCGAGAATCTCGTCGAGATTTTTCGAGATCTGACACGAGATTCTCGTCTCGACCGGGCTCTAGTACGCATCCGGTCGGAAGGTGAATGTTTTATAAAGCCTAAACCGATAGGTCGAACACATACCAAACTTGCGATGAAATAGATTAAGCTAAAGCTTTGCGCTTGGACAATGCTTAAAAAACGTATGGCCAAAAAAAATTAAAAAACTCGAAAAATGTCCCTTTTTGGATTAGATTTTCTAGCTACGACTTTTTTTATAATAATCAGATCGCTTAGTTTTTGCTTATTATTACTTCTGTATCTAAGAGCTTTCATTTGGTATAAAAGTTAGTTTATGTAAATCTAATCAAAAATAAAATTAAAAAAAGGAAACTAAATTTGGTTTCCTAAGTGAATAGAAATCAGAAAGAAAATGCAACATTTGCTTCTTCCACTTTGGGAAATCGCAAAAATTTCCATTAAATTGGCAATACGATTTTTTAGAAATGAAAACGAATCCCACGAGAATTAAAAGGCCACCGACGAGCATTTATCGGCTTTTCGGGACGTGCATTATTGCGTGGTCTATGCCCATTAAAGCGCCATCAAACTTTTTGCCATATAATGGCACATCTGGCACTGAAATGGCGGGCTCCAAAAATAAATGTTTCGGGCAGAGATGGCACCCCATTAAAATTATTGGCATTTTTAAGAGATTAGTAGTGCACTAAAGAGCTTTTTTCCCGATAAGCCGCTTGAAAATGGGAACACTTTTTGCTGTGACTTTGGTGAAAGGATTTTACGTCAAATTTTGCACTAAGCCAGAACTCCTAAAGATGCCATTTTTGGGCAAATGGAAAAAGTTAATGAAAAAATTTTGATGGCATAGTACTGGAAATTGCAAAATTTGGAATATTGTTCCGCTAATTGCAAAAATTGTTTAAAATCTTTTTCACTATTCAATGCCCCGGTTCAAAATGTTAGTGCAGACGGCCTAATTTTTAATAGGTCACATTTTTCACCAAAAATCTCGGTTTGGCGCAATAATTTAAATAATTTTTTAAAAGAAAAAAGTGCAAAAAAATTATATATTTTAGGAAAAATTTCTTTTTTTAGTGTGCTCACTGGAGTAACACACACACCTGCTTCTGATATCAGTTGAGAGAATGGAACTAAATTGAGGGATATTTTTGGGGAAAATGTCGTCGATGATTTCATTGTTTCTCATTTCCTTCTTCCACGGAATCCAATCGATGCTTATTATTATTATTAGTATAACAAAAAAAATATTAAAAATATTAACAAAAAAAATATTAAAAATATTTATTTTTGTCTCTTCGCTCACTAAGCAGATTAAACGTCTAAAAATTTCTTTATTTTTTATAATAGAGAGTTCGTTCTGAAACGGCGATTTAACGCAATCAACAGCATCAAGCTATTGAATTGCTCCTCCTCCTTCAACTTCTTAAAATCGAAGTTAAGCCTCGCAACAGCCTTTTGTGTCATCACAAATGTGCCAAAGTGCTCGTCGTCCTGCTTCTTTGCGCGGCGGCACTCGTATCGGTCAATCCAAACGGACTGAGGTTTGCCAAACAAATCGTTGCTGCTCCATTGTCTGCGCAAAATGAAATTCCGTGACCTTCTCCGACAGGCAGATTTGCTGTATTCGGCATGCGCTCAAGCCCAACTTGGTCATCAGCAACTTCAGCTTCAGTTCGTCCTGAAGATTCAGTGCAGAACAGTCCACCGCGAAGTTGAACCGGTCAAGCCAATCCTCGAATAGCATTTACTTATTATTGGTCTTTTGTTATTTTTTTAAATCCTGCAATTTATAATATTCAAAATTTCTATTTTATTTACAACTTATCCATTTATTCGGGGATGCATCAAGCTGAACGAATATGTTAATCAATAGGGATGGGATTTATATGCATTGCATATTTTTAGTTCTCATATGCTTTGAAGAATACGGCTTAAAAATAGCCTTTTCGCGTTGGTTCTTTTGGTCAAGTTTAAAATTGCATATTTTTCATATTTCGGGGCTCGAGCATATTTTTTGCATATCGGTGCATATTTAGGCATATTTTGCATATTTCGAGCATATTTTGGCATTTTTGTTCAAAAATTTGTAAAAATGCACCCAAAATCATCGATTTCTGGCCGTTTTTGAAAAATAATTCATCTTAACGATTGACTTTTAGTCATTTTCGAAAAAAAAAAGTTTGAAAAATTGAAATTTCCCGTTAAAAACTAAGTGAAAAAATGGCCGCGCTGAAATGGCTGGCTGGAGCTGAGATGTCCAAAATGGCGATGAGTTGGCCTGGCGGTAAAACTACCGGATTTTTTTTTGAATTTTTCAACTTTCGAAAAATGTTAAAATAATATGCAAAAAGGCTTTAAATCTACTTAATTAAACGTTAAAAGAAGAAAAAATTAAATATTAAGCAAATTAATGGGCTAAAAATGCCATTTTTCAGTGCATATTTGGTGCATATTTCGGCATTTTTGGCATATTTTGGTGCATATATATGCGCATATTTTGACCATTTTTGGTGCATATCGATCCCATCCCTATTAATCAATAATCGTAAAATGGGGAAATATGTATCATATGTCCCAGAGCAGAAATCACTTAAACTCAAAATTCGACTCGAACTTTTTTTGATGTGCAATCTGCGTGCACCCAATTTTCGAGCAACTGATGTATGTGTTAACTCCACCGCCGAGATTCATTTAAGAATCACAATTTAAGTGTCGAAAAAAGAGCTCAAAAACTTTTATTGATATGTATAAATAAAATCCTTTGAATCCCTACAAACTAATTTTTAATAGTTTACAAGGTGCAATTATAAGAGAAATAGGTCGGAGTTATGGACTAAAAACCGTGAAATATTGTCTTAAAATATTAACCAAAAAACCCCAAAATATTGACCAAAAACCTCAAAAAATGCTAAAATATTGATTAAAAAATGTGACAAAACTAACAAAATTCGGTCAATTTTCAGTGAAAACCCTTCAATATTCGCCAATCTTTATTATTTTCATCGCACAATTGTAAATATAATATATTTTTCACCTATTTTGTATAAAAATATCAAAAATAATTTTTGGAAAATCTCGATTTTTAATCTGCGCATAAAGTGTATATATTTTTAAAGGTTCTTAATTTTTTCTCTAAATTGAGCTTTCCATTTGTTTATACTGCTTTTTGAGATTTTCAACAAATCAGCAATGTCCAAATCACTCATTTTTGGATTCTTCCCTTTTATTTTGGCATATTTTTTCAAAATTCCAATTTTTGTTACATCAGAAAATTTGTTGCTGACAGAAAGGCCAAATTTACGCTTCCATACAACAATTGTGCTGGTAGAAACGCCCAATTTTTTTGCAATTTTCTCATCAAGCTCAAGCATTAAAATGTTTTTGAGTTTTGCCTTTTTACATTTGCTTTTAATCTCATCAAATTTTTGAACAATTTCACGCTTTTGCTGATCAGAATAAACTTTGGGTTGGGCTATTTGATCGAGTTCCTTTTGTAAAGAAAAAGCATTATTATCTTTGACAGCATTTTTTAGTTCCCTTTTCCACATATCCAGTGTGCTTCCTCCAATATTTAAACTTTCCGCTATTTCAAAATCACTAATTTTTGGATTATTCCTTTTAATTTCACAATATTGCTTTAGTTTTTCCATTTGTTCTTTATGTGTGTATGTTTTTTTTCGAGTTGAATCAAACTCTTTTTTCCATTTTAAAATTGTTCTAAGGCTGACGCCGATATTCTTTGCTATTTGAGTATTATTTTGTTTCCATTCTTTTCTTGAATGTTTTCCTTTTTGCTTATATTTTTCTGTCAATGAAATAAATTCTTCAACAATTTCACGCTTTTGCTGATCAGTATAATCATTTTTGCGTCTTTCTAAGAGTTTCGTGCCATTTTCTTGCACTTTTTGACATTTTTGTCCATCAATGCAATCATTTTGATCAGTTGAATCAGCTTCAGCTTTTTCAATAAATTTATTGTCGTCTTCCGACCAATTTTCATCAAACATTTCATCAAATCTTTCTCTTATTATTCTATTGGTAAAACTTTCATAATGATCAGAAAAGCTTTGTTCATTTGGATTGTCCTGATCAGTTGATTTATTCTCAACTTCTGTTGTCTGTGTTTCCATTTTATGCCATTCTTTGGTTTCTGTAAATTCCGGCACCTCGGCGTCCCAGCCTTTTCCAAATATTTCATCAAAAGTTTTGTTCAGTTTAACCGAGTCAGCTTTTTCAACTTTATATAACGCAAAGAATGTAATTAAAAATAAGAATAATATTTTCATATTTATTTTGATGAAAAAAAAATATGGATATTTGGATGCTTATAAAATTGTAAATAGGTATATGTATTGTATGGAATTATTGATTAGCATTATAGAAACGTGGAATTAGATATTTTTTCTCTGTAAAAGAATTGTGAATTAAATATATTTCAAAGTCGTAATAATATAATGAACTCGTTGTAACAGGTAAATGCGTGGCTAGAAAGTGCCTTCTTTAAGGATTCTTTAAATTTTATTGAAAATATTAATAATTTTAGTAATAAATTAGTTTTTGTCAATAAAAAGTCAATCTTTATTAATCCAATGCTTCTTTATATTGTTTTTGTGAAAAGATCAAATCGTTCAAAGCCAATTTTTTTAAAATTAAAAATGCGAATAATTACAGGCAATATTATTTTATTTAGAAAAATCGAGATAATAGCTAAACAATTAATTATTTAAAATGAGTTTATAATCTTTTAAAAAAAAATTAAAATTTACATGAAAACTTCGAGATTTAAAGATATTTATTGTCATATTTTACATTTTTCATTTCTCGACTCCAAATTTTATCAATTCATACTTTAATATTGTCGCTGCCCATGCACGATTTACGCTAAGACTTTGTGAATTTATGTAGTTGATTTTCTTAATAATTTTTCATCGCTTCTGCTCAATAAAAAAAAGTTCATTAACAAGTTTAATGCATCTTTATGAAATCAATTTCTAAATATTTTAAACGCAATATGGTAATTTGTTAAGAATAGGTATGTGTCGTATTCATGTTTATGTTATAAAGCTGATGAAAAAATTGTAAGAATCTAAACAAAATCATGCCAAATAAAAGGCGGAGGCCTAAGGAGCTCATTTTTTTGAACCCCGAGAACAGATTTTTGCAGGAAACAAAAAACAAAATCAAATTTAAATTGAGAAAATCATTTCTCAGAAATTAACATTGTTTTTCGCAGCTCCCAAGTGTCCTTTTTGTTAACGAAATTTTTTAAGAGCTCAATTCTCGATAGTTTCAAGAAAAAATGGCGCCAAAATTCAAATTCAAATTTTCGCGTCAAAACTCGAGTTTGAATTTTGGCGTCTTTTTTCGGTGGGTGTGGGATGGTTTTGCGCACGCGAATTTAAATGTGGTGTCTTTTTTTCCGGTGGGTGTGGGGTGTTTTTTTGGCGAGTTTCAAAAAAAAAGCGTTAAAATTCGAATTCAAATTTTTGTTAAAATAAATTCGTTGGATGTGGGGTGACAATGTTAGGTATTTTAATTAAAAATTCAAATTATTATTACAGATTGAATATTAAAAACTCACAACATGGCTAGAATCGTCTTATTATGTGCCTTTGTTGGACTCCTCTTACATATTTCAATGGGTTGGTCGTCTGAACAATTGCCGAAAATTGTGGAAGAAGAAGAAGAAAATGCAATGTTCTTGAAAAAGGTTTATATTTCAATTTTGGGTTTTTTGTGGTTTTTTAAAAATATAGGAAGGAGGGTGTGTGTAGGGATTGCATTGGTTTAATAAAAATTGCCCAATTTAAAGCGAAGGTGATGACTCAGTTCGGACGTGTCTCGGAGGAGGAGTTTAAACAAGGTGGACGCGGCAGTCCATCCGGAATTGGCTTCCAACTTCGAAGTGCGCGGAAAGCCGACGCTGGAACTCTTCAAAAACGGTTTGAAATTCTGTTTAATGTGCCTAGTTTTTGCGCTAATTGTATGTTTTGGTTTATTTTTGTTGGTTTAGGAAAGCCGGCTGAATACGGAGGCGGACGAGACGCCGCATCAATTCTGGAGAGTGCGGACAGCCGGAACGACAGCGAAGAGTTGGAGGAGATTGTTACCGGTTTATTTTTAAATGTTAGAAATTTTTGTCTGCTAATTAGGTGGGAGTTCCTATGGGTTTTTGAGGAGTAGAATCCGAATCTGACATTAGATTGAACCCCGAACTCAAATTCGAACATATGGGTTTTCAGGGGAGTAGAATCCGAATCTGACATTTGTTTGGAGCCCAGACCCAAATTTGAACAATTTGTAAAAAATTTTCTAATAGCTTTATCATCTCGGCATTGTTTTGGGCACTGATTTTTGGCGGTCCTTGTGCGGGAGTGCAATGTGGACGAAACGGAGGAGGTGGAGGAGCCAAAGGCGGCAACAGCAACAAAGGCAAAGACGGTAGAGGAGGAGGAACTGGCGGCAAAAACGGCAGCGGCGGAGGCGGCAGTCGTCAACAACAACAACGCGGTGGCGGAGCTGGTCGCGGAGGACGAGGAGGAGGAGGAGGACGCCGACCTGCACAGCTGAACTATGTTGAAGAGGAGGAGGAGGTAGAAACCTCGTTTGTGCTTCTAATTTTTCTTTTTTTCTGTAAAAATCATAAACGATTTCGCAGTTACGGGGTTTGGGTATATTATTTAAATCGTGCAAAATAAATAAACGATTTTGTTGTTACTTGGGTCGTTATTTTTTTCGAACAAATTTAATTTTGTTAACTTTTTTTTTTTGGTCTTATAGGAGGGTGTGAAAAGCGAAAAGGTCCTACCGTATTGACCATTCATTAGTCATTCCCCGATCCCTAGTCCACTCCTCAAAATCGCTGTATAGCGGTCAAATAACACCCCCTCCCCGACACATAACCCAATTCGCATTTATTGCGCCATTCCGTGTGGAATGGCTTTTAATGGTTAAGTACGGTAGGACCTATTCGCTTTCTTCACCGGGTTTTCACTTTCGTTTTGATCGCTTTCTGATTGGAATTCTGATCAATCGGATCACTCGAGCTTTTTCTCGGTCCGTTTTTGTCCTTAAAGAATCTGATTCCAAATCGCAATCGAATTTGTCACCCAAAATTTTGGTTACCACGCTGAATAAAATCACACAACCGGGTTTCGACGAATTCTGATTAGTTCCTCCTCGTTTGACAATTATCACCAAATTACTTATCGGCGTTTGCACGGTTCCGGTCCTCACTGGTAATTTACGCAGAATGTTCGTCGTGTTCAGCTGACAGTACCGAGACAATTGACGGATGCTTTTATTTGATTAATAACGGTTTTGATTTTGGCTAAATTTAAGTGCAACTATTTCAATTTATGAATTTTTATAATGAATTGGCAAAATAAAACTGATTTTGTTTAGAGAAGGAGAAGGTTAGAGTGGGCAAATGTTTGAAACAATGATATGGCCTAGGGATAGTGAATGATCCTTTCTTTCCAATTTTCTCTTTCGAGCAACTGCTCTGGATGTGATTAATTACTATTTTATTTCTTATTTTGCTGGCCAGCATCTGATCGCAAATTTGTCTTCAGACTTTCTTTCTTAATTTGTCTGTTGCGATCTTTCATCCCTTTTTACTTCGCATTTTCTCGCCTTTCACTAATTACCCAATCAGCCCCTGTGATCGCCGCCGGGCGCCACGGCTGTGATCAAAAGCCGAAATTCGGCCAGCTCTCATTGTTTGTCCGCCCCACTTTGAGTGATGATTTCTAAGAAAGATGTGAATTTGTCGGAGGGGGGGTGTGTGTCTGAGTGGGGGGTGATTTGTTGCGGAGGCCGATTTCGATCCTGCTCTCGTGATCCGGCCGAACGTAAAAAGACATCATTCAATTTTGACATTTCTTCATTACAATTTTGATAAGTCAACTTCGCTTCATTCATTTAAATATATTTGTCTAAAAGCAGTTAATTCGAGCGATTTCTTTTGACAAATTGCCTCGGGGTTGGGGGTGCCGATAGGCGCGACCGAGTGAATTTTCGACTCAATTTGTTAAGAGATTTGCACCCAAAATTGAAAAGAATATGATGTTCCCTCATTTTTGATTTCTTCACTTCGCTTTCCCTTTTTTTTTCGATGTTCCGATTCGTCCGAATCAACATTGGCCGCTGTTCGCTTCTTCTTTGTTATCCTCGGGGCAGAAAGTGCGGCTGTCAGCCCTTTAGATGTTTTGATCAACGGTCCTTCGAAGAAAGAGGAGAGCGACATCGAAACAGCCTCCGGAGAAAGAGAGAGAGAGAGAGACCGAAGCTCAGAGAAAGAAATTGGTTGAACTAAGGTGCAGCTGCAGCAAATTTCATTTGAATTTTTTAATTTGAATAAAGTGGGCGGGCGGTGGGTTCCACCTTTTCCTTCCATCCTTTTCATCCGTCCCAACTTTCGCAGTCTTTGCTGCATTCTAATTTTTGCCTATTACTTTCCAAATTTTGAATCAATTGCCAATTTTCAATTTTTTCTTCATTTTAGTGACCGATCTCAAAAATGACTAATCCCATATGGGAATTCAAAGCAAATCTGTTTGTGCCATTCCGTGTCCCGTTCCGAAACTTTGCTACACTCCGGTTATGTATACGGCCCCGGATCTATGTGTTAATCCCGGCCTTAATCCCAACACATTCGAGCAGTACGTCACCGTCAGTGACAACACATTTCTGCTCCTTACCCTTATTTTGGTTATTGGCGGGTTTGCCCTTGGCGTCTTCTTTTCTGTTTTTCTCCGTTGCATTTCCGGAATGGTATTTAGTCACCCACTTTCAATTTATTGGTTATTCCCTTTTTCATTCCAATTGTTAGGCGATACGCGAGCGTGCCTTTCATCGCACTCGTCGCGATTCGATCAGTCGAGGAGCTCGAAAAAGCGTCCGCCCCAATTTGGCATCATTGGCCGTTGTAAGTCCACTTTTTTCACAATTCCATCGGTGGATCTTTTAATGTAACTGTTTTCACCCTCGTCCGTGGCCACTGCCGTTTGATGGCACCTTTATGAAGTTTTGGCCCTTTCTGGCCTTCCACCTTTTCATTCCATTCTTTCCTTCTCAAAGGCGCCCACTTTTTCGATTTATTCCGTCTTACCTTGGGCATTTTCTTTCCAATTTCCTTCCTCTTTCTTCGCCCCAATTGGCTTACACAATATTGGGGAAAGCTCCCCCGATTCGTGTAGGGAAGTGGGGGGAAGAATTGGTTATCGGGATCCGGATCCGATTAGAAGTGATTGGGGGGTGATCAGAGGTGTTGGGTAATAGCCCAAAAGATGGGAGGGACCGCCCCCGGAACAGTTGTTCGTTGGGGAAAACAATTGAATGGGGGGAAAGAATGATCATTGGTCAAACGTTATTATGAAATTAAGGACAAAATCCTAAAATTAGCACCTAAAAATCCCAGCCCTAGTGATGACAGGTGCTAGGTCGTTTCGTAAATTCCGCCACTATGGGCAGGGTGGCCATCGGCAAAACCCAAAAATCAGGAATAGCGGCTGAAAAATCAGAAAAAATCAGGATCAGCCTATGCAAATCAGGAATTTTTTTGGGCGTGTAAATATATGAATTTAATGCCAAAACTTTATTAATGGTACTTTTCAGCGTACTTTACTTAGTCCAGCAACTCAGAATCACATAGAAGATGATTAAATCTTGAGAATTTAAAGCGCTTTTTGGACCGGTCCCAGCCGGGTCACGCGCGGACTTCTTCCGGAGCCCGGAGTCTCGCCCCACCTACTGGCCGCCGTAGTCGAGTGTGCGGTACTTTGGCTGCTATTTTTCACATTACTGCCTAAATTTTTGGGGGCGGGAAACGTCCTCAGAATGCAAACGAGCAACTTTGAGTCAAAAATGGTGAATTTAAAAAAAAATATGGCATTTTCAAAAAAAAAGTTCGAATTCCGGTCCGGGCTTCGGAATTGGTCGAAACAGAGGTCGGATTCGGATTCTACGACCAGAATAACCTATACAAACTAGTTTATCTCGACATTGAACACTAAAATTTCTTTTTTGAAAAAGGGGGGGGGGAACCATCTAAATAATTTTACCCAATTCTTTATGATAAAATATGATCACTGATCGACGCTCTTCAATGGGCTTTTTTATCTTCAAATTTGCCAAAAATGAAAATGTAATTGCCGATAAACACCTTTAGGGTCTGACCAACGAGGCCTGGACCTCGATGATGTCCATTCAGCAAAGCGCCCGAGGGGACTTTACCAACCCAGGCGCCGTTGTTGCACGTGAATGGAAGGCATTTGACAGCGTTTTCCGACCGAAGCGTGGCAATTTGCCGCCTCAATGTGGTAATGAAATTAAATTTTAAAGACTTTTCTTAGAGCTTTAATTCTTTTACATTTGCTGTAAAAATTGTATTCATTATGTTTTTAATTAAAGCATTTTTATTTTAGAATATGCGGTCCAACAGCCACAAAATTGCCCTCCGGGCATAAAAGGAGCATTGGGAAAGGAGTCCTACCTGGCTGTGAGTCATTCATTATTTGGGCTGATGGTTTCAAATAGATCCGACTGAAAACTTGAGTAGAGCGATAACGTGGATATGAAGGAAAGCCCGGGATCGGGATTAGTAAACCAGTATTTTATAAGTAAAAAATGATTCAAATCCCGCTCAAAAAAAACTGGGACTTAACAAAAACAGGTCAAATTTTAATCCAAACTTCGCCCTACTCCAAAGAATATTTTAGTTAAATGGGCACCAAAAAACAAAAAAAGACTGAAGTTTTTGAATTTTTGACTCAATTTTGTTAAGAGATATGCAACCAAAATTTTAGAAATACGGTAATTTTGAAGGAATGGGAGGGGTCCAAAAATTTTTGAACATTTTAACAATATTTGTTAAGAAAATTCTTCTCAAAATTTTGATATAAAAAAGCAAATAAATTTGTTTGTGCAAACTGAATTTATAAATAGAAGAATCATTGGAGAGATGGGCCGACGGGGCGACGCGGGGCCAAGTGGGCTGCACGGGCCTGCGGTCGTGCCGGGACGAATCGGCAACTACGGAAAGCCGGGCGAACCCGGCGAGAGCGGTAAGTCTGTTGATCAATATTACCCATATAGATTCAGATCACAGAAAATGACTGATCCTGTAACGGATTCTTATGGTTACCGTTCTAAAATAAAGCCCCCCCCCCCCAAATAAAGCCCACCTTAAATAAAGCTCCCTCCCCACCAAAATTTTGATTTTTTTTTTGCAAAAAGTGGCCATATCAAATTTTTGAAAATAACTATTAAAAATTCTATTAATTTTTCTCTATTGCCTCCGTGGCTTTATTTTAGGAATTATTATGAAATACGGTATATATAAATTTTATTTTGAATTGCTCAGGCGAAAATGGTGCCGACGACATGTCTGGCATACCGGGCACACCAGGCGTGCCCGGCCTCAACTGGCCTGGCTGGGCCGCCAGGGCCGAAGGGGCAACCAGGGGCTAGCGGGCGAGCCAGGAGTAGGCGGTGCCAGCGGAGCGCCTGGCGAGTACGGCGCGACGGGCGAAGTTGGTCCAGCCGGGCTGCCAGGCATCTTTGGGCCAAAGGGCCGCCAGGATGGGTACGTTTTTTTGCCTATGGCAAATTCAGTGGCACCAAATTACAAAAACCGTTTCAGGCAGGCTTAAACGGTGGACAGCTGAAGGCACTGCTAGCACACCAGCGACTGTTGAAAGCCTTAAACCGCAAGAAGGAGGAGCAGAACATCCAACAGAAACGCCAAAGACTGCCGACGAATAACCAACAGAAACTCCTAAACCTGCTGAGGGAGCAGTAACTGAACAACCAGCAGAAACGCCCAAATCGGTTGAGGGAGTAGTAACTGAACAACCAACAGAAACTCCTAAACCTGCTGAGGGAGCAGTAACTGAACGACCCGCAGAAACCCCCAAAACGGTTGAGAGAGCAGTAACTAAACAACCTACAGAAACCCCTAAACCAGCTGAAGAAGGTGCCGAAACCTACAAACCGAATGAAGCAAGCACGACAGAACAACCAACTGAACCCCCTAAACCTGTTGAAGGAGCAGTAACAGAACAACCAACTGAAACTCCTAAACCTGTTGAAGGAGCAGTAACAGAACAACCAACAGAAACTACTGAACCTGCTGGGGGAGCATTAACTGAACAACCAACAGAATCTCTAACCCTGCTGAGGGAGCAGTAACTGAGCAACCAACTGAAACTCCTAAACCTGTTGAAGGAGCAGTAACAGAACAACCAACAGAAACTCCTAAACCTGTTGAAGGAGCAGTAACAGAACAACCAACAGTACCCCCCAAACCGTCTGACGGAACAATAGCTGAACAATCAGCAGAAACTCCTAAACTTGCTGAGGGAGCAGTAACTGAACAACCCGGAGAAACCCCCAAACCGGCTGAGGGAGCAGTAACTGAACAACCTGCAAAAAGCCCCAAACCGGCTGAGGGAGCAGTAACTGAACAACCTGCAAAAAGCCCCAAACCGGCTGAGGGATACTGAATTACCAAGACCGGCTGAAGAAGTTCCAGTTGAAACTCCTAAACCAGCTGAAGAACACCCCAACTTAAACGCCATGAAAAAGCTGCAACTACGCCTCCACCAACAGCATTTGAGGGGGCGCCGACGACTGTTGAAGTGAGCAAGGCGGTCAGTGAGGCGCGACAAGAAGTGGCTGAGGCGGGCAAAGCGGTTAGCGAGGCGGCCAAAGCGGTGGGCAAAGCGTCAGTGGCAAAGGTTGGTATAAAGTAAATCGCGTCAGGACAAAATGCCAATTGATCAAAATGCCATCGATGACAATAAGTCTATTGCGGTTTATAGACCTAGCCCGACAAATGATATACCATTCGGGCGCAAATTTTGTCTAGTTGTGCTCTTTCTCCAAACCCAACCCTCCCAGACCCTGCTTTAAAACATTTATGCCCCTCTAACTGCAACATGGTAGGCAAAAAGGGGCGCTTCTTTTTGGGCGGTTAGACCGTTCGACCCTTAGTAGGTCGAAATTGAAAATTTCACAAACGTAACTTTGTCATAATCTCGGAACTTTATCACTCTGCAAATTTTGAGCCAAATCGAACTACACAAAAAAAAGTGTAGTTCTTTCCCGCATTCTTTCAAAACTCAATTTCTCTATAGATAGACAAGTTTTGCATTATAAATTATTGGGATTTTGAATTCTCCATATTTCCAGCCTGAATTCCGGATTCCGGCCTTTTTTTGGTTTCCGGTTACATCCCTGATACACATGAATCAATAGAAAGCATTGGCACTGGCATAATTGGGCCAATCCACGTCAATTCCACCGGCAAACAGCGGAAGTTGGGCAATATAAAAGTGGCTTGTTGTAAGCCAAATCCATCAAGGGGGCTTTCATTTATTTAATACAAAGATTTCATTTCTCCATTTTTAATAGATAGCCCAGACTCACTAATTACTTGTGGTAAATCAGTTAAATTATAAAAAAAAGGACAGATGGCACCCTTAATTTATAGGAACTAAAAAGTATCTTAGATTAAAATTTTCGGAATCGAAACTTTCGGATTTTAGGAAATTTTAATGAATATTATTTAAGAAAATATATAGGAATTATGAATATTGACTTGGTCCTGGTTCAAATAAATATTGTGAGATGCCAGGAATATTTTTTATAAATAAAAGCCCATTTCAGTTGGGTGCTGCCATTTATTACTTTCAATAATTTTTTTGATCAGCTAACAATATTTATTAATATTTGCTGTAAAATTTGTGAAAAATTTATTATTCATTGAAATTTCTACAGAAATTCTTTACACAAAAATAATTGACAAATTCTCCCATATCGTTTCTGTTTATTATAGATTAATTGATTCATATAAATTCCCCCAAATTCAGAAGTCATTTTGCCCAAAAATGGAAGAATTTTGTATTTTAATTTTGGTCTTCTTATTTGCAACAAATTTACTGAACAAAGCCGAATCCGTAAAAGTAAAATTAGAGGAAACGCCACTCAAAACATTTGATGAAATATTCGGAGAAGGCTGGTGGGACAAAGGTGAAGCCGAAGATTTGAAAACGCCGCCAACAAAGTTTGGACAAAATGTCCATAAACAAAACGACCGGCAGAACACCCAGCTTGGACAAATTGAACCCAATTCGACTGATCAGAATCCTCCTCTCACAGAGTCTGATCACTTTGGACAAATTGAACCCGATGCAACTGATCAGAATTCTCCTCTCACAGAGTCTGATCACTTTGGACAAATTGAACCTAATTCAACTGATCAGAATCCTCCTCTCACAGAGTCTGATCACTTTGGACAAATTGAACCCGATGCAACTGATCAGAATTCTCCTCTCACAGAGTCTGATCACTCTGGACAAATTGAACCCGATTCAACTGACTAGAATTCTCCTCTCACAGAGTCTGATCATTCTGATAATGCCAAAAATGGCGAAGAACAAAACGAAATTAATTCAAACGATAATATTGCTAAAGATGAGCTAAAACGTAAAAATGTCGACAATTTTCTCGCAATGAAAGACAAATTTAAGCAAAAAGGAAAACATTCAAAAAAAGAATGGGTTCAAATTGACAATAAAATTGCTAAACATTTAAAAGCCAGTCGCACAAAAATATATAAATGGAAAAAAGAATTTGGCCTAAGTCGAAAAGTGTTTTATGAACAAGAAGAACGTAAACATTTGATAGAAAAATTTGATCAAATGAAAGACGATTTAATGCGCGACGGATTCAAAAACTCTTATCAAAATGAAATAAATGAAACTGTCGCAAAAGAGTTGGGCCTTAGTTTTATAACAATTTACAGGTGGAAAAGTGAACTTGGCCAAACTGGTAACTATTTCGAGCCAAAATATTATATTTATATTTATTAATTCTTTTACAGCACCAAAACATAAACACTCCCACAGCGAACAAATGGAATTGATGAAATGTTATTATGAAATTAAGGACAAAAATCCTAAAATTTGTGACAAGGACATTGCCAAAAGGTTGAAAATTGGAAGAGTCACTTTGTATACTTGGAAAAAGCAATTTAAACGACAGCAATTTCATTAAAATTCTGTCGATGGGCATTCTGTGGAAAAGAATGCCCTGAGAACTCAAATTCGGGGAGTGCTAGAATGATTGATCAATGAAGTGGGAAAAAACGATTTGGCATCTAATGATTTTAAATATATTTTTTTGTGACAATTGAAATTTACTTAAATATTTGTTAAATCTGTTATGGAATACTTGTATCTTTCTCCTATAAAACTCAAAAATGCAATAAAACAAAAAAACAAATTTATATTTGGCAAACACTTGATAAAAAACTCAATATTATTGTTGCGTAAATTTGTTCTCCCTATAAATGAAATTTAGAAGTTATGGGGTACGTGCATATTTTGGCATTTTTGCATATTTTGAGCATACCAAGAACCTGTCTAGCTGGTTGTGCCTCTACTAAACCCTCTACTGAACTGGGACAAAACTCTGCATAACTTGCCAATTGGGACCCAATCCAATCCTCGCGGAGATGATAATGGTCCCGCATCGCAAAAATTTCCATTAAATTGGCAATACGATTTTTTAGAAATGAAAACGAATCCCACGAGAATTAAGAGGCCACTGACAAGCATTCATCGGCTTTTCGGGGCGTGTATTATTGCGTGGTCTATGCCCATTAAAGCGCCAACAAACTTTTTGCCATATAATGGCACATCTGGCACTGAAATGGCGGGCTCCAAAAATGTTTCGGGCAGAGATGGCACCCCATTAAAATTATTGGCATTTTTAAGAGATTAGTAGTGCACTAAAGAGCTTTTTTCCCGATAAGCCGCTTGAAAATGGGAACACTTTTTGCTGTGACTTTGGTGAAAGGATTTTACGTCAAATTTTGCACTAAGCCAGAACTCCTAAAGATGCCATTTTTGGGCAAATGGAAAAAATTAATGAAAAAATTTTGATGGCATAGTACTGGAAAATTGCAAAATTTGGAATATTGTTCCGCTAATTGCAAAAATTGTTTAAAATCTATTTCACCATTCAATGCCCCCGGTTCAAAATGTTCGGGCAGACCGGCCTAATTTTCGATAGGTAACAATTTTCACCAAAAATATCTGTTTGGCGCAATTTAAATAAATTTAAAAAGAAAAAAGTGCAAAAAATTTATATATTTTAGGGTGAAATTTCTTTTTTTTCGTGTGCTCACTTGACACACACCTGCTTCTGATATCAGTCGAGGGAATGGAACTAAATTGAGGGATATTTTTGGGAAAAATGTCGTCGATGATTTCATTGTTTCTCGTTTCCTTCTCCACGGAATCCAATCAATGCTTAATTGGGAAAACGCCGAAATTTGAATTTTAATACAACCAAACAAAATATTAAAAATATTCATTTTTGCCTCTCCGCCCAATAGCAAAATAAAAGTGTAAAAATTGCTTTAGATGTTTGGCACTTTTAGCTTATAACTTTATACATACCGCAATATATCAGTAAACCTTATACCATTGGATGAGTAGAAAAGCATTACAGCAAATTCGAAGTGTTTTAAAAGTTATAAGCTAAAACTGCCAAAAATCGGACTTTTTCGTGGTTTTCTGATCATAACTTTTTAAAACTTTTTGATTTACTGCTTAATTTGCCAAAAATCAGGCTTTTTCGTGGGTTTCTGATCATAACTTTTTTAAACTTTGATTTACTGCTTAGTTTAGTTTTACAAATAGTTTCTACTCGTTTAGAGCTTTCCATTTGTATAAAAATAAAGTGATTTAGTGCGGTATGAATATAGTTATGATGTCTAAAACTACTTCATAAAGTGTATGTGGCGGATTTAGGAAACGCCCTGGCGGATTTAGGAAACGCCCATAGTGGGGGAATTTAGGAAACGACCTAGCACCCTCGAATAGCATTTACTCTATGGGTCTTATGTTATTTTTTTAAATCCCGCAATTTATGATATTCAAAATTTCTATTTTATTTACAACTTATCCATTTATTAGGGGATGCATCAAGCTGAACGAATATGTTAATCAATAATCGTAAAATGGCCAATAAAATGGGGAAATATGTATCATATGCCCCAGAGCCAAAATCACTTAAACTCAAAATTTGACTCAAACTTTTTTTGATGTGCAACGATTGCGTACACCAAGTTTTCGGGCAACTGATGTGCTAACTCCACCACCGAGATTCATTTAAGAATCACAATTTAAGCGTCGAAAAAAGAGCTCAAAAAGCTTGAAATTTTAAAAATTGGGAGGCAATCGATAAAAATGGATACCTCGAACTACTGTAGAACAAGTTAAATCCGGCCGTTTTGGCGCGATCATTCTGAAGCACTCCGTTTGCTGAATCTTTGATCAAGCGTAAGCTAACCGATTCATCGTTTCTTAAAAAATTTATAGCTTAAAATGTGTGAAAATCGCCATTTCTCGTGCCAGTTTGGCGCGGTAATGCTTCCTGAGACTTTCAAAAAATCAGCAATGTCACAATCAGGCATTTTCGTATTCTTCTTTTTTATTTTGGCATATTTCTTCAAAATTCCAATTTTTGTTGCATTAGAAATTTTGTTGCTGACAGAAAGGCCAAATTTGCGCTTCCATACAATAATTGTGCTGGTAGAAACGCCCAATTTTTTTGCAATTTTATCATCAAGCTCAAGCATTGAAATGTTTTTGAGTTTTGTCTGCTTGCATTTGCTTTTAATCTCATCAAATTTTTGAACAATTTCACGCTTTTGCTGATCAGAATAAACTTTGGGTTGGGCTATTTGATCGAGTTCCTTTTGTAAAGAAAAAGCATTCTCATCTTTGACAGCATTTTTTAGTTCACTTTTCCATAGTGCCAGTGTTCTTCTTCCAATATTTAACCTTTCCGCTATTTCAAAATCACTAATTTTCGGGTTGCTTTTTTTAATTTCACAATATTGCTTTAGTTTTTCCATTTGTTCTTTATGTGTATATGTTTTTTTTCGAGTTAAATCAAACTCTTTTTTCCATTTTAAAATTGTTCTAAGGCTGACGCCGATATTCTTTGCTATTTGAGTATTATTTTGATCCCATTCTTTTTGAGAATATTTTCCTTTTAGCTTATATTTTTCTGTCAATGAAATAAATTCTTCAACAATTCCACTCTTTTGCTGATCAGTATAATCATTTTTGCGTCTTTTTAGGAGTTTTGTGCCATTTTCTTGCACTTTTTGCCTATTTTGTCCATCAATGCAATCATTTTGATCAGTTGAATCAGCTTCATCTTCTTGAATAAATTCATTGTCGTCTTCCGACCAATTTTCATCAAACATTTCATCAAATCTTTCCCTTATTTTTCTATTGGCAAAACTTTCATAATGATCAGAAAAACTTTGTTCATTTTGATTGGGCTGATCAGTTGATTTATTCTCAACTTCTGTTGTCTGTGTTTCCATTTTATGCCATTCTTTGGTTTCTGTAAATTCCGGCACCTCCGCGTCCCAACCTTTTCCAAAGATTTCATCAAAAGTTTTGTTTAGTTTTGGTTGGCTAACAGATTCAGCATTTTTGATCAAATTCGTTGCAGAAATTAAAAAAATAATTAATAGCCAAAATTTCATTGCCTGCAATTCCTTAATAATTCTTTAAATTTTATTGAAAATATTAATAATTTTAGTAATAAATTAGTTTTTGTCAATAAAAAGTCAATCTTTATTAATCCAATGCTTCTTTATATTGTTTTTGTGAAAAGATCAAATCGTTCAAAGCCAATTTGTTTTTTAATTAAAAATGCGAATAATTACAGGCAATATTATTTTATTTAGAAAAATCGATATAAAATAGCTAAACAATTACATAATTATTTAAAATGAGTTTAAAATCTTTTTAAAAAAATTAAAATTTACATAAAAACTTCGATTTAAAGATATTTATTGTCATTCAACTCCAAATTTTATCAATTCATACTTTCGCTGCCCATGCACGATTTACGCTAAGACTTTGTGAATTTAGTTGATTTTCTTCAAAAATTTTTCATTGCTTCTGCTCAATAAAAAAAAGTTCATTAACAAGTTTAATGCATGTTTATGAAATCAATTTCTAAATATATTAAACGCAATATGTTTATGGTAATTTGTTAAGAATAGGTATGTGTCGTATTCAAGTTTATGTTATAAAGCTGATGAAAATTGGAAGAATCAAAACAAAATTATGCCAAATAAAAGACGGAGGCCTAAGGAGCTCATTTTTTTGAAGCCCGAGAACAGATTTTTGCAGGAAACAAAAAACAAAATCAAATTTAAATTGAGAAAATCATTTCTCAGAAATTAACATTGTTTTTCGCAGCTCACAAGTGCCCTTTTTGTTACAAATGGCCTGTTCTTTTATCTGAAGACCAACAACTAATTTGTAACTGCTCCAAATTTTACGAAGAAGGGCCCCGGTGAGTGACCGATCATTAATGTGGTGACTGTTTTAACGAAAAAAAATTGTTGCTTTTGTAGAAGTATCGGATTTGACAACCGAGAAATGTGGACGTTATGGCGTTGCTGTTCGTAATTTCAAAGTCGATAGAAAATGAAGTCGGGGCAAAGTTGTGCCACACTTGTCGAATTAAAACGAACATTGGCTCATAAGTCGCTTGTGACTTAGAAGTCAGATAAAAATGGCATAAAAGTTAAGTGCCGTAATAAACATTTTTTGTTACCTTTGTGGATTTTCATTTCCGGCTTCAAAGTACACCCCGGAATTGGCCAGTAAGAATTGTTCTTTGTCACCGTTAGTTGGATGATATGCCCGGTAGGATAACGGGATCACAAGTTGCTGAAGGCCGATCGGGACTGCGGGTGGTGCATTGATCTCGTGACGCGCTCTCTCGATCAACTAAAACCCATATTTTATTAATTACTACAAGTTGAAATCACCTTTTTTGTTGCTGCTTCTTTCTGCACCAAAATTCCAACGGGGGGGGGGGGATGGAACATTGTGAAGCGCCTCTGACCTGGACGGAGGTTCCAATGTAACGATGGCACGGCGTTTGATTGCTGTTGTGACCTTTTGCGCTTCCACACGCCTTGCATTCGCTGGGCACGAGTGTGGTATCGCAAGCAGAATGAATTGGTCGTTCAAGTCTGTCCAGATCCTGCCATTGCACTTTTTTTTGCTGTACTTGAATTCACAGCGCCAAAATTTTGTAGTTCCTTTAACTTATTTGGCAAACGTGTAGAATGTGTCAATTTCACTTTCCGTTTTTTTGTTTCAATTGAATTTGACATTGAAATGCTAAACTAAAAGTTGTTATTGATGTAAAAACGGACTTAAGTCAAAGATGAAAAAATACTTACGAAGATAAGAAAAACGTGTAGGAATTTTTACGTTGTGCATTTTCTTGGGGCCGAAAGGGCGGGGCCGAATCGTGGGGCCGAAACGTCCCGCTTCTTTCGCAACAGCCTTTTGTATCGGTCTACAAAGTTGCCAAAGTCCTCGTCGTCCTGAATCTTTGCGCGGAGGCACTCGTATCGGTCAATCCAAACGGACTGAGATTTGCCAAACAAATCGTTGCTGCTCCATTGTCTGCGCAAAATGAAATTCCGTGCCCTTCTCCGACAGGCAGGATTTGCTGTATTCGGCATGCGTTCAAGCCCAACTTGGTCATCAGCAACTTCACCTTCAGTTCGTCCTAAAGATTCGGTGCAGAACAATCCACCGCGAAGTTGAACCGGTCGAGCCAATCCTCGAATAGCATTTATTTATTATTGGTCTTTTGTTATTTTTTTAAATCCCGGAATTTACAGGGGTAATATGTATCATATGTCCCAGAGACAAAATCACTCAAACTCAAAATTCGACTCGAACTTTATTTGATGTGCAATAATTGCGTACACCCAATTTTCGAGCAACTGATGTATGTGTTAACTCCACCACCGAGATCAGTCCCCAAAGTCGACCAAGAAATTTTATCGAAAACATTTATTGATGCATTTTTCTCAAGTCTTAAACCCTACAAACTAATTTTTATTATTTTACAAGGTGCAATTTAAAGAAACAAAAATGCATTCCTTTTAATTAGAAATCGGATTATATTAAATATAGGTTATAAACTTGAATCCAATCTCTACTTAAAATAATTTTTAACAAAATCCCACACAAATAACATTTTCGCGTTGAGTTAAAGCATACAAAAACCGTATATTTTCAAAAGTTCTTAATTTCTTCTTTAAATTTAGCTTTCCATTTAGTTAGACTACTGATTGAGATTTTCAACAAATCAACAATATCCAAATCACGCATTTTCGGATTGTTTCTTTTTATTTTGGCATATTTCTTCAAAATTCCAATTTTTGTTGCATCAGAAATTTTGTTGCTGACAGAAAGGCCAAATTTGCGCTTCCATTCATTAATTGTGCTGGTAGAAACGCCTATTTTTTTTGCAATTTTATCATCAAGTTCATGTTTTGAACTGTTTTTAAGTTTTGCCTTCTTACATTTGCTTTTTATCTCATCAAATTGTTTCAAAATTTCACGTTTTTGCTGATCAGAATAAAATTTGTCTTGGGCTATTTGATCGAGTTCCTTTTGTAAAGAAAAATCATTCTCATTTTTGACAGAATTTTTAAGTTCTCTTTTCCATTGCTTCAGTGTGTTTGCTCCAATATTTAAACTTTCCGCTATTTCGAAATCACTAATTTTCGGGTTACTTTTTTTAATTTCACAATATTGCTTTAGTTTTTCCATTTTTTCTTGTTTTGAATGAAATTTTTTATCTATGCTTAGACTAAACTCTTTTTTCCATTTTTGAATTGTGCCCTGACTGCCATTTTCTTGCACTTTTTGACATTTTTGTCCATCAATGCAATCATTTTGATCAGTTGAATCAGCTTCAGCTTCTTCAATAAATTCATTGTCATCTTCCGACCAATTTTCGTCAAACATTTCATCAAATCTTTCCCTTATTTTTCTATTGGCAAAACTTTCAAAATGATCAGAAAAGTTTTGTTCATTTGGATTGGGCTGATCAGTTGATTTATTCTCAATTTCGGTTGTCGTTGTTTCTTTTTTATGCCATTCTTTGGTTTCTGTAAATTCCGGCACCTCCGCGTCCCAACCTTTTCCAAAGATTTCATCAAATGATTTGTTTAGTTTTGTTTCTTGTTCTTGTTCGCCTTGGCTTACAGATTCAGCATTTTTGGACCAAAATGTTGCATAAGTTAAAAAAATAATTAATAGCCAAAATTTCATTGCCTGCAATTCCTTAATAATTTTTTAAATTTTATTAAAAATATTAATAATTTTAGTAATAATCTGGGTTTTTGTCAATAAAAAGTCAATTTTTATTATCCAATGCTTTACATTGATTTCCTAAAAAGATCAAATCGTTCAAAGCCAATTTTATTAAATAATGCGAGCAATTAATGCAATATTTTTTGCTTAAAAAACAAAAAATTGTTTGCCATTTTTTAAACAAAAATTAATTAAAATGATTTGAAATCCTTTCTTAATCATCAATTCGAGTTTTTTTTATCACAAATTCTATTAGTCACCATAGACAAGCCTTTAACTGGGCTCACCTTCAACCGTTCCAGCTTTCAATTATTGTTAATTAGCAAATTAGCTGTACAAGTTCGACGCTTTCCGAGAGACTTTTGCTGACCCAATTGGAAGAAATTGATTGCCAGGGGACGCGAGATTGGGGGCCCAACCCCAAAAACGGGATAATATGGGACACGGGATTTTTTCTATCAAAATTAACAATTCCTGCAAATGTTGGATTTAAAGTTTTTTTTCATTTTTTAAAATTAAAATTAATATTAATATAGTTTTTGTTAATAATTTTCCTTTTTGATTCATGTGAATATATGATTAGTCGTAGGAAATCACAATTTTTAATCAGTTAAAATTACTTAATAACATGAAGAATACCCTCTTAAAAAGCAATCTGTTCACACAACACCGCTAAAAATCAGCCGTCAGTGGCCAATCCCTCAGAAAATTGTTCTTTTTCAATTTTCCGGTGACTGATTTTCCGTTCACCTATATAAGCTTTCCCCTGTTATTTATCCGGCTTTGGTGTTACTTAAGTTTTCTTTAATTTTCAAAAATTCAACCAATTCAAAAACCACTTTAAATTCTCTATTTTAATTTTCTATTGATGAATTCGTAAAGTGCATCAAATAACATGTTTTAGAAAATAAATTAAAAAATATTTTTCAAAAAGGGTCCCACCATGGGTTTTGTTCAACTTAATCTGCTAGTAATTGGTGCAGGGGACAGGTTGGAAAAGGATATAGCCGGATTTATGTTTCTGGACATTTTTAGGCCCGGAATGCGGATTCCGAACTTTTTGGCTAAAAATCTGGAAAATACCCGGATGCTCCAATACTGATCCGGTTACATTCTTGGTGCAGTACGAGGAGTGAATGGAAATTTGGACAAAATGGATTTATATGTTCGACGATGTTACAACATTGAAATAAAAATATTGGATTAATATATCTTGATGTAATATTTAATTCTGCTTAAATTATTCAATTTTATTCATTCAAAAATTCATGTATACAGGGATAAAACAAAACTGGCAAAGATATGCACGGAAAGATTTATAAATTATATTTTAGGGATTGAAATACCCTTCTATTAAAAACGCTAATAATTTTAGTAATAACTAGTTTTTGTCAATAAAAAGTCAATGTTTATTAATCCAATGTTTTATAATAATTTCCTGAAAAGATCAAATCGTTCAGAAATAATTGCAGGCTTTTTTTCTTTCCTGAAATCAAATCGTTTGAAGTAAATTTATTAATTAAAGTATTCGTAACAAATTTTATATCTTTTTGAAGGCGCAGTTTCCTTTTATGGGTTGGTTTTATCGGGATCCTAACCAGAGCTGGGCGAAATTTCGTTTCGTGTCGTTTTTTTTTCGTGTTTCGTGGCTTTTTGGTCGTTTCGTGTTTCGTTTCGTTTCGTAAAATTTTTGCAGTTTGGTTTCGTGTTTCGTTTCGTAAAATGAAATTTAACTTTTTTCGTTTCGTTTTCGTTTCGTAAATTAAAAAAAATAATTTTTTCGTTTCGTTTCGTCAGAAAAAAATTTTGAGTTTCGCCCAGCTCTGATCCTAACCAAGCTTTTTTTAATCAATTGCAAAATTTGTTTAAAAGTTTTTTGGCCATTTTATGGCCCGGTTCAAAATGATAGTGAGACCGGCCTGATTCTCGTTCGGTCACTGTTTTTCCTAAAAATTTGGTTTAGCTTGACAACATTTTCAAATTAATATTAAGAACAGAAAATGTCTGTTCCCGGGAGGGAGGATCGTCGATTAAGGAAGACCAGGCGTCGGCTAAACATATAAAAAAGATTCATTAACAAGTTTATATTTATGAAATCAATGTTCTAAATATATTTAAACAAAATATGTTTTTGATAATTTGTTAAGAATAGGTATGTGTCGTATTCAAATTTATGTTAAAAAGCTGATGAAAATTGGAAGAATCAAAACAAAACCATGCCAATAAAAGGCGGAAGCCTAAGGCGCTTTAAATGTTTGGCGCTGAACCCCGAGAACAGATTTTTGCAGGAAACAAAAAACAAAATCAATTTAAATTGGGAAAATTATTTCTCTGAAATTAACATTGTTTTTCGCAACTCCCAAGTGTCCTTTTTGTTAACGAAATCTTTTAAGAGCTCAATTGTTCGGGCAAGCTAGAATATTTTATGTAATTCAATGGATTTTAATTAGTGTTCTCCCCGACCCCTCGGGGCGGGAAAGGTCGGGGGCAAAACCCCCCAACCAAAATGTCGGAGTTTGAGGAACACCCCTGTTTTAATTTATACTTAATGGCATGACTTCATATTTTAGGGAAATTAAACTCTATAAAAAGTTAGAAGGAGGTCAAGGAGCTGAATGCTTATTATGCAAAGATAACAATTAGAAAAAACACACAATTTAACAAACAATTGGACATCAAATGGCCTGTTCTTTTATCTAAAGACCAACCACTAATTTGTAAGTGCTCCAAGTTTTACGAAGAAGGGCCCCGGTGAGTGACCGATCATTAATGTGGTGACTGTTTTAACGCAATAATGAAAACCCTATCACAACACGTTAAGCAGAGACGGAGGGCGGGGTCCACTATTTTTTTGCCTAAGTCTAAGCCTAGGGTGGCTTAGGCCTAAGCCTAATTAACCCCTAAGTCTCTGTGACCGATCATTAATGTGGTGACTGTTTTAACGAAAAATTTGTTGCTTTTATATTGTTAAATTGAATAAAACTGGCCACAAGTTCTGTCTTTCTCTTTCTTCTGCAAATTTCTGACGAGGTGGCAGAAACAGTATCGGTTTTGACAACCGAAAAATGTGGACGTGATGGCGTTGCTGGTTACAATTTTCAAAGTCGATAGAAAATGAAGTCGGTGCAAATTTGTTGCTTTTGTATTGTTATATTGAATAAAACTGTTCTTTACATAACCATAAAATTAGAGTTTAAAACACTTTTGTGTGGGTTTGCATACGGTTTTGAAAACAGCAGAAGTTCTATGGTATTTCTGGGTCTAAAAAACTCAAAATTTTTTCATGTTTCGCCTGATTCCATTATGAAAAGGGCTGGGCAATCAAAAAGGAGGGCCAAATCAGAGTTAATAATACAAATCCTTTTTTCCCCTAAAGTTTAATCAGCAAATTTTGTTATTTAATTCCAGTCCTATGTGATCAGAATCCAAGGACAAAATAGACACCAGACAGATCACGAAACAACATTGAAAATATTTTTAATTTTTTTGACAGTGACGTCAACAGCACTTTTGAAAAGAGCCTTTATTCAATGAGTGGCCTTTCCCGATCGTCCGCTCGCATTTTATGTGAATATGTCATCTTGCAAAAAATACTACAAAATGGCGGAATGAGGATCTAAGATTGGAAGAAAAAAGGGTGAACTTTATGCTAATTAATGAAAATTACTAAAAAAAAATAAAAAGTTTAGCAAAGGTTAAGAGCACATTTTGTTTGCCCCCGCCCCTTTTTAACCATTTGGCAACCCTAACGTTTACGTACAACTAGTTACGTGAACTGATGTGCTCAACCACCGAGATTGATTATGAGTCACAATTAAGCGTCAAAATACGGGCTCAAAAAGCTTAAAATTTAAAAGCAATTGATAAAAACCGATAAAAAGATTTCTATGGAAGAATGATCGCCGTTTAACAAATAAAAATCCGATCCCACCAAACCTTTTTCGCGCTGAAATCTAAGCGCATAAAATGCGTATATTTTAAAGGTTCTTAATTTCTTCTTTAAATTGAGCTTTCCATTTTTTTATACTGCTTTTTGAGATTTTCAACAAATCAGCAATATCCAAATCACTGATTTTCGGATTCTTCCCCTTTATTTTGGCATATTTCTTCAAAATTCCAATTTTTGCTGCGTCAGAAATTTTGTTGCTGACAGAAAGGCCAAATTTGCGCTTCCATAAACAAATTGTGCTGGTAGAAACGCCCAATTTTTTTGCAATTTTATCATCAAGCTCAAGCATTAAAATGTTTTTGAGTTTTGCCTTTTTACATTTGCTTTTAATCTCATCAAATTTTTGAACAATTTCACGTTTTTGCTGATCAGAATAAACTTTGGGTTGGGCTATTTGATCGAGTTCCTTTTGTAAAGAAAAAGCATTCTTATCTTTGACAGCATTTTTTAGTTCCCTTTTCCACATATTCAGTGTGCTTCCTCCAATGTTTAAACTTTCCGCTATTTCAAAATCACTAATTTTCGGGTTGCTTTTTTTAATTTCACAATATTGCTTTAGTTTTTCCATTTGTTCTTCATGTGTGTATTTTTTTTTTCGAGTTAAATCAAACTCTTTTTTCCATTTTAAAATTGTTCTAAGGCTGACGCCGATACTTTTTGTAATTTTTGCATAAATTTTATGCCATTCTTTTCGAGAATGTTTTCTTTTTTGCTTATATTTTTCTGTCAATGAAATAAATTCTTCAACAATTCCACGCTTTTGCTGATCGGAATAATCGTTTAAGCGTCTTTTTATGAGTTTTGTGCCATTTTCTTGAACTTTTTGACATTTTTGTCCATCAATGCAATCATTTTGATCAGTTGAATCAGCTTCAGCTTTTTCAATAAATTCATTGTCGTCTTCCGACCAATTTTCATCAAACATTTCATCAAATCTTTCCCTTATTATTCTATTGGTAAAGCTTTCATAATGATCAGAAAAGCTTTGTTCATTTGGATTGTCCTGATCAGTTGATTTATTCTCAACTTCTGTTGTCTGTGTTTCCATTTTATGCCATTCTTTGGTTTCTGTAAATTCCGGCACTTCCACGTCCCAACCTTTTCCAAATATTTCATCAAATGTTTTGTTCAGTTTAACCGAATCAGCCTTTTGAACTTTATATATTGCATAGAATGGAATTAAAAGTAATAATAAAATTTTCATATTTATTTTATAAGGAAAAAAAATTATGGATATTTGAATGCTTATAAAAATGTTCAATGCTTTATATTGGTTTTCTATAAAGATCATATCGTTCAAAGCCAATTTTTTTTTAATTAAAAAAATGAGATTTTATTTAGAAAAATCGAATAAATAATAGCCAATTTTTTAATCAATTAATTACTTAAAATGAGTTTAAAATTCTTTAAAATTTACATAAAAACTTCGAGATTCTAAAGATATTTATTAGAGTAGTTCATGGTCGGTATTAAACCGGTACTGCCGGTTTTCGTTTTTGGCCAACACCCGGTTAACCAAAAACCGAAACCGGGTTTTGGCAAATATTGGGGGGACCCTTTTGATTTTCAAATTCGTAATTTTTGGACCAATTTTTTTTAACAAATTTCGTTAAATTTCTAAAATTTTCTCCGGCTCGTATGCTTCTTGGAAAGGTATTTCACTAAGTACTCGGGTAAGCTCGGATGTGGAAAATGGGGCTCCTAACCGATTTTGCCCTTTTTTCATGTTTTTGGTGTTTTTTTTGCTACTTTTTTTCTTAATTCGTGGTTTTTTTTTGCTCCTTGCCGCTAGTGTCCCCCTTTTCCTTCTGGTTCTCCAGTTGTTTAGAGTATTTGAGACGCGTAAAAGCTCCAACCTAGCCGATTTTCTTATTTATCCCTCCTGTTCTTTACTTTCTCTAGGTTTTTTTTAAAAATAATTATTCTTTTATTCTTTAATCCACCCTAGCGGGCTCTGTGAGCCCTAGAACAAGGGTGTTGGGCCTCGTGTTTGCTTTAATTGGGGCTTTAAAGGAATTTTCTAGTTCCTTTTTTTATTTTCTAGAGAGATTTATCTTTCCCTCGGATTAATTCCCTGAGTTTCTGGCTCCTCCCAAGTCCTTTCTTTTACTCTTTAGGAGGTTTTTAGTTGACGAGGCGGGGGACCTCTCCCAGTCCTAAAAATTTGAAAAAACTTTTAGATGGCGATTTTATCACCAGACAAGGGGTCGACAATCTGTTGGACAAAGTGTCAAAATTGTGTGCAGGGATGGGTGAGCGAAGCGAGCGGGCGGTGGGCGAAGCGGGCCATTACCGTCTCGCCATTACCGTCTCGCCATTACCGTCTCGCCATTACCGTCTCGCCATTACCGTCTCGCCATTACCGTCTCGCCATTACCGTCTCGCCATTACCGTCTCGCCATTACCGTCTCGCCATTACCGTCTCGCCATTACCGTCTGGTCATTACCGTCTCAGTACAAAAAGGGCCACTTCCGTCTCATCCACAAAATTTCTGCATTATTTTGAAAAAAATTTTAATTATAAAAAGGTATCTGAAAATATGTTATTTGATGTACTGGTTACAAATTTGACAATAGAATATAAAAGAGACATGCCCCTTTTGGTCAACATTCTCCTAAGCTCAGGTAGTGGCGACGGTACTGGCCCGGAGACGGTAATGGTCAGACGGTAATGGCGAGACGGTACTGGCGAGACGGTACTGACCCCTACTCGGCGGTGGGGGAGGTGGGTTATTTATAAATAAATAATTTTTGCATTTAATTTAGTAAAAATCTTCTCGGATTCGAAAATTAACTCAGAGCTGCAAGTCTTTCTTTTCCAGTAAATAAGGAATTTTTGGTCGCCGATGGACTCGAGAATCGTTGTTAGTGGGTCCAGTCGGGAAACTTTTATTCTTTTGTAATTCAACTATTTCTGACTTCACCGTACCTTCTCATAAACCATAGTGCTGCTTTCATGTGGTATGTTGCTGCTTGCTTATAACTCTTTTGTTTAATGCATAGTAGTTTCACAGCGGTTGCAACCAAATGATCTTGTTAAAACAGTTTGGAAGTAAGTGGATACTTGTTTTTTGTAAACAGGTTGCATCTGGATCTTGCTATATTTGTGTCTTTTGTATCCGTGTCCGTTTGTATCCTTCTCATTTTTCGAAATACTTCAAAAATTCCGCAGAGAATGCAAGCATAATTTCGAGATATTTTCCGGTTCAAGTCTGAATCGATTCATCAACGACGTTTCGGAGAGTACTGAACGCTCTTTCTGCCCCTGCCGAACTAGCAGGCAATGCCAGCATTTGTTTCGCCTGAATAATTTTTATTAAAAAATTACGTAATTTAGGCTCTAATCTTTGAGAACACTGGAAGAATTTTTTATTTTTGCCCAAAATTCAACAATAAATTCATACGCTTTTGCATCCTTGTCAAAAGCACAAGACAAATACATATAACGGTGACTACCCATTTCCTCAGTGGACATTTTCTCAGTGGACATTTCCTCAGTGGACATTTCCTCAGTGCCATTTTTAAATTTTTCTGTTTTTTGCCAATCTACCGTATTTATGTAACATCAAAAATTTTTAATACATAATCAATCATTGATTAGCTGTTGAAATTTATTTAAAAAGCTACAAGCGTAAGATGAAAAAACAAATGTACTAAGAAGAATATAATCTTAAAAGAAAGTGTTTGGTGTGTTAGAGTAAACGAAGTAAGCTTGCAGAAAAAAATAGGAATTTACCGGCGCCAGGACCAACTTTTTTCTGAAAAATTTTTTGTCACATAAAAATGTAAAATTTTCGTTTATTTTCTTCAATGCATAGTTTTGAAAATGCATATTAAAATTCATATTCAATCTTATTCAGTATTTAAATATTGTAGATTTGCACTCCTAAAGACGGATTTTTGGGCTGAAGGAAATTTTTAGTGCTCCAAAAATATTTGAAAGTTGCTATAACCGTACGCCATACAAATAATTGTTATAAAAAAGGAAGTGCCATCACTAAACGTTTGTTGTCCATTATTTAATTTGTTTTTTTCAGTTATTTCAAATGGGACCCAAAGTAAATATGACAAATATTTTAACAAGCGGGTTCGAACCCAAACGAACACTTTACTCGCCGGACAGGCAGAGCACCAAGCCACCAATTTTATATACGCATTTTTGTAAAAGTTCAATAAATTTTTTTGTCAAAAATTACGCCTGACTACAGCCAAGCCCTCGGAAAAAAATGAATTTTGTCACTCAATGATGCCATCTTTAGGGATGTATGCTAACCCCGACCCCGAGTCGGGGATGGGGTTCGAGGTCGGGGTTAGAAGTGTCGGGGTCGGGGAAAACCCCGAAAAATGGCGTAAATTTTCGGGGTCGGGGTGACAACCCTAGTTTAGATGATTGCGTTGTTGAGAGTTGTGTGCAAACGCACTTACACTTTGCCGAATCCCGTCTATCACAGCACCAGAATTTGGCGTCGTTGTCTGCGTTCATTTTGTAAAAAGTAAATGTGTGACCTTCATAGGCAATTTTTTCTCGGTCTCTTTTTGTCAAAATTGGCTGATTTTCCTTAATAAATTCTAAAAGAAAATTTTTTTTTATCCATTCAAAAAACAAAGACAGGTAAAATATTCAACAAATGATAGATACATGAATGGCAATTTTTTTTGTATGATTTTTCAATGGCTTCAAGCCAATCCACAAAATCCGTATATGTTTAAAGGTTCTTAATCTTAATTTCGTCTTTAAATTGAGCTTTCCATTTACATAGATTGCTTCTTGAGACTTTCAAAAAAGCAGCAATGTCACAATCAGGCATTTTCGGATTTTTCTCTTTTATTTTGGCATATTTCTTCAAAGTTCCAATTTTTGTTTCATCAGAAATTTTTTTGCTGACAGAAAGGCCAAATTTGCGCTTCCATATATAAATTGTGCTGGCACTTACGCCTAATTTTTTTGCAATTTTTTCATCAAGTTCATGCTTTGAACTGTTTTTGAGGTTTGCCTTCTTACATTTGCTTTTTATCTCATCAAATTGTTTCAAAATGTTGCGTTTTTCGAACTCAGAAAACTTTTCTTCATTTAAACCCAATTCTTTGATCCATTTATAAATTGTTGTGCGACTAATACCCAAACCATTCGATATTTTGGCGTCAATTTGATGCCATTCATTTCTGGAATATTTTCTTTTTTTCTTATAATTTTCTTTCATTTCACGGAATTTTTGAATAATTTCACGTTTTTGCTGATCAGACTCAATTTTTTCAGATTTATTGGACTCATTTTGCTGTTTATCAACACTTTGATCTTGATCTGGCGCTGAATTGTTTTCGTCTTCCGACCAATTTTCATCATAAATTTCATCAAATTTCTGTTTCAATGTTTCAGTCTCAGTATTTTTCTGACCAGAAGTGTTTGGAGCTTGTCCGTCTTGAACTTCTTCTTTAACATGACGACAGTTCAAGTCTTTTGAATCATTACTTTCATTATCCCAGCCTTTTCCAAATATTTCATCAAATGATTTGTAAAGTTTTGATTCTTTTCCGCCTTCGTCCACAGAATTGGCATTTTTGATAAAAGCCGTTGCAAAGAACGAAATAATAATTAATAGCCGAAATTTCATTGCCAGCAAAATTAAGTATTTTGTAAATTTTATTAAAAAATGTAAATAATTTTAGTAATAAACTAGTATTTGTAATAGCCAAAATTTAATGGTTTTGTCTAATTTTTAAATAACATAATAATAAGAAATTTTTTGTCAATAAAATTAATTTTTATTCAAAATATAGCCAATAAATTGATTTGCAGATTATTTCCACGCATTTATTCTCCTCCCTCAAATTTTTGTTGGCAAAATTCATGTAAATGCCCCCGCTTCACCCTCTCTCTCTCTCCCTTTAAGAACGTCCATCCGGTGTTAGGTCGTTTCGCAAAATCAATAAAAATATTATTATATTATAATATTAAAAGACATATAAAGTTTACTGCCCCGTCCGGGCACCGGTGCTTTAGAAAACAAACTAAAAAGTTTAAAATTAAATATGGGGAGCTCTCCCCGTATACTCTAAAAGTTTTAGTCTCAAAACAGAGATGGGGGAGGTAATTTGATGTGCTGATCACGAATTTGTGATTTTGTCACCAGACAAGGTGTCAACAACCTTTTGGACAAAGTGTCAAAATTGTATGCAGGGATGGATGAGCGAAGCGAGCGGGGGGGGGGGGGGAGGTGGGTTTATTTATTTATAAATAAATGATTTTGCATTTAATTTAGTAAAAACCTTCTCGGTATTCGAGAATTAACTCAGAACTGCAAGTCTTTCTTTTCCAGTAAATATGGAATTATTTGATATGTTGGTCGCCGATGGACTCGGGATCTGATTTTGTTCTTGGAATAACTTGGATGTTTAATATTTTACGGGTTTGGCAAAGGAAAAACACAAAAATGGTTACATAATGTAATACGAAAAGGCAAAAACCAAATTACAAAAATAAATTTAACAATATTGACTGTTAAATCTTTAAAAATTTAAGACAAATATGGCGTTAAACCTGACTTCTGATCAGAAAATGATGAGGATGAAATATAAACAGAAATAACGCAATCAGCGGATGATTTCAATCAGGGCAATCTAAGGATTGTCTGAACAAAATAACTCAACTGATCAAGATGAAAGTGTTGATGAACAGCAAAATGAATCCAAAAATGTGAAAAAATTAAATCTGATCAGCAAGAATGGGAAATTATTCAAAAATTCCGTGAAATGAAAGATAATTATCGCAAAAGAACAACGCGCATATTGCAACAAATTAGGCATCAATAAACAGCTTTTAGGAGACAAATCGATTTGAGGGTAGCGGAATGGATCCGGACAGTATGGCGCCGGCCGGTTTGGCGCGATCAGTCACAACTCAGTCATCAGGAAAGCCCAACAAAATTAATATCATTCTGAAGCACTCCGTTTGCTGAACCTTTTTGATCAAGCGTAAGCTAACCGATTCGTCTTTATTTAAAAAAGCTTATAGCTTAAAACGTGTAAAAATCGCCATTTCTCGTGCCAGTTTGGCGCGGGAGTCATAACTTTCTTTGTTTGCAACAACCGGAATCAACGCCTTCACTTCATGCTGGTCCGCAACTTTTCAGCCGCCACGAAAAGACTCAACTTCTCCAATAGAATTTATTGTAAATGAAAGCAAAAATGTCTTTTACAAATAGTTCAACATAAAAAAAACGTGTAATTATTTGGTAACAGGATACAATTCAACAATTTGAGACCCAAAAGGGAAAAACATCCTGCCCATAATTGCTTCCGCCACAAAAAATCGGAAATATATGTGGAAAATAGAGATATGTGGGTGAAAGTCTTGAATCCCTTCACAAAATCCGTATATGTTTAAAGGTTCTTAATTTCTTCTCTAAATTGAGCTTTCCATTTATATAGATTGCTTCTTGAGATTTTCAACATTTCAGCAATAACGGCATTTGTCATTTTCGGATTCTTCCCTTTTATTTTGGCATATTTCTTCAAAATTCCAATTTTTGTTGCATTAGAAAATTTGTTGTTGACAGAAAGGCTAAATTCGAGCTTCCATTTAAAAATTCTATTTATACCAACGCCCAATTTTTTTGCAATTTTCTTATCAAGTTCACGCATTGAAATTATGAGTTTTGCCTTCTTACATTTGCTTTTTATTTCATCAAATTGTTTCAAAATTTCACGTTTTTCGAACTCAGAAAACTTTTCTCGACTTAGACCCAATTTCTTCATCCATTTATACAATTTTGTGCGACTAACCCCCAAATCATTTGATATTTTTGTCTCAATTTGATTCCATTCATTGGCTGAATGTGCGCGTTTGTTTTTTTCCCGATAATTATTTTTCATTTTATGGAATTTTTGGATAATTTCACGTTTTTGTTGATCAGACTCAATTTGCTGTTCATCAACATTCTCGTCTTGATCTGGCGCTGAATTGTTTTCGTCTTCTGACCAATTTTCACCATAAATTTCATCAAATTTTTTTTTCAATATTTCATCAATATTTTTCTGATCAGAAGTGTTTGGAGCTTGTCCGTCTTGAACTTCTTCTTTAACATGACGACATTTCAAGTCTTTTGAATCATTACTTTCATTATCCCATCCTTTTCCAAATATTTCATCAAATGTTTTGTAAAGTTTTGGTCCTTGTCCGCGCTCGTCCACAGAATTAGCATTTTTGATCAAATTCGTTGTAAATAATGAAATAATAATTAATAGCCAAATTTTCATTTAGAATTAATTTTTATTGAAAATATAGCCAATAAAATTGATATGTTTATTAATCAATGCTTTATATTCGATTCCTGAAAAGATCAAATCGTTCAAAACCAAATTTCGTTTAATTAAAAAATGTGAACAATTACAAGCAATAATATTTTGCAGAAAATCGGAATTATTACTTTCCCATCTCGAGACTCTCGTGGTACAATAATTTTCAAAAAATCTCCCGGTTCAAAATGGCATTTTGCAGTGGTTTGTTCTACACGCGCTTTGGCTTCATCCCACTGGGGCCTATTTCAATTCTCGTCGTATCTCCGATAAGATGTCGTATCGTGTAAAAAAGCTGTTTCAATTCATCGTTTCTACGACATTTCATCGCATTTACGATGAGCTAAAAATCGTAAATACGACGAAACATTGTAGCTGTCGCTGTTGGTTGTTCGGCTGTTTTAACGTGCTGAGCGCCGACACCGGCTTCTCAACGCTGCCCAAATGGTGCAGCTGCAGTGGTTCTAGTGCCGCGTAGTCAAACGCGCCGTCGCCCGATGACGTGGACTTGGTGCTGTGCGAGCCGCCGTTGGGGCGCAGCATTGACGAGGCGGCCGCAATTTTTTAAATTTTATTGAAAATGTTGATATTTTAATAATAAATTAGTTTTAAGTCAATAAAAAGTCAATGTTTATTAATCCAATACTTATATTGGTTTTCTGAAAAGAAATAATCGTTCAAAGCCAAATTCTTTAAATAAAAAGTGCCCATAATTACAAGCAATATCATTTTATTTTAAAAAAATCGAATAAATAATAGCCAATTTTGTAAACCAATTAATTACTTAAAATGTGTTTGAAATCCTTTCTTTTAAAACTTTATTTATTGTCATAATTTTCACATTTTTCATTTCCCAACATGCTTAAAGTTGTCGACAGCTAGGGCGAACTATTAAAATTCCATTCGAATAATCTGGATGAAATTGACAAATTTAGTCCGCATGATTTTCTAATTTTGTTATTTTATTAAATTAATGAATCACAATAAAACATGATTGGAAATTGCCGGATATGAACCCTTCAGATCGATCTGATCACAGAAGTATGAAGAGGCCGGCGACGCCAGCTAAAGCAATCAAAGTTTTTTCGAGCAGTCCGGGCGCCCTCCAGCAAAATCCTTTGTCGCTGCCTTTCGTATAGGTCACACATTTACTGCCGTCCGGGCACCGATTGCTGTCCGAACAACCTAAAAAGTTTAGAATTAAATATGGGAAACTCTCCCCGTTTATTCCAATGCTTTCTGCAATGTCCCAAAATTTTCTTTTGCAAGATATTGCGATATTAAACGTGAAAAGCTGCTTTAGCACAGAAAATGCTTTTTTATTAAATTTAAAAAGTTTATTATTTTAAACATACCAACGTCACGCTTTTTTGGGGCTGTGATGTCGACAGGAAAGGTGCCCTTGTAATCGCTTGCCTTCCATCCCTCAATGTTGCATTTGGTAAGTTCACTCGTGTACACTTTGTTGCAGCAGTTTTTGAAGGTGCAACTTTTGCAATTGGAGCACACTGTGCCCTCACCGGTCTCTGGCGAATCGCTACATACCCCCTCAAGGTTACAGGAAACAGCTCCGACAGTTAAGCCCTACAAAATTGAGGATCAGAAAATGAGTTTTAATATAATTAGTATCATCTTTAAATGTGCCGAATATAATAAACTTTATGACCAAAAGTTTGTCAAAACTATTTGTTGACGGGCTTTTCAGGTCGAACTATTCTCAAATTGGAAATGATTTTGGTTGGTGATGAGATGAGTCTGGCAACTAAAAATTTAGTTTTTAGCTGCTTCTTTTATCAATTTAACAAAAAATTAAAACTGTAATTTTTAATTTTTGGTTTTGTCCTTTTTCATTAAGCCATGGCAAAAAAAAATATTCAAACGCACCATAAATAATTGAATGAATGCAATGCCGGCGAAGGTGAATAAGAGCAGTGTTGGAAGTGCCAATGTCATCGCTTTACGTTTTGAATAATCGGAATTAAATCTAAAAGAAAAAAAAACCGTTGTGATACAATTCCATGTTGGAAGCGGTTATTTAAACAGTTGGAAAATGGCGGGGGTTGAGGCCAAAGAAGCAAAGATTGAAAGATTGATTTTGTTTATAATCATTTTTATGTAAAAATGTGTCATAATCATAAATGCTAAAAAAATGAATAATAAAGCGATTGTTGATCATAAGACAAACAAAAAAGCAAATTTTAACATTAAAAATTATTCCCCTCAAAATCTTTTTTTTCCAAATATGGACATAAATTGAAAATGAATATATGTAAAAGCTCTTTAAGTTCAAATAAAAAATCCATATTTTTGAATTTCATGGAAAGTTCTCTTGAAGAAAGAAGTCACCTTTGGCTCGCTTCGAAAATTCGACCAATTCCAAAGCCCGGACCCAAATTAAAGATTGTTGAAAGAGTTCATGGGAAATGAATTGATTTGAGGAGGGAAAAGGCGATTGGGAGAGAACTTGAAAAGGGCAATGCAAAGATGAATAGGTTTACATCAGATTAGAGGAGGCGGATTCGGAGAACAACAAAAAAAGTAATTTACCGTATTTCCTAAAATAGACCCCCCCCCTAAATTAGAACCTCCCCCCCCCCCCCCCTAAATTAGAACCCCCCCCCCCCCCCCCCCCCTCCTGAAATAGAACCCCCTTTTTGGAGTGGTTGAAAAATAGACCCCCCCCCCTTAATAGAGCCCCCCCCCCTTAATTTAATAGAGCCCCCCCCCCCCTTAATAGAGCCCCCCCCCCTTAATAGAGCCCCCCCCCCTTAATAGAGCCCCCCCCCCTTAATTTAATAGAGCCCCCCCCCCTTAATAGAGCCCCCCCCCCCCTTAATAGAGCCCCCCCCCCCTTAATAGAGCCCCCCCCCCCTTAATTTAATAGAGCCCCCCCCCCTTAATAGAGCCCCCCCCCCTTAATAGAGCCCCCCCCCCCGCTTAATAGAGCCCCCCCCCTTAATAGAGCCCCCCCCCCCCCTTAATAGAGCCCCCCCCCCTTAATTTAATAGAGCCCCCCCCCCCCCCTTAATAGAGTCCCCCCCCCCTTAATAGAGCCCCCCCCCCCTTAATAGAGCCCCCCCCCCCTTAATTTAATAGAGCCCCCCCCCCCCCCTTAATAGAGTCCCCCCCCCCCTTAATAGAGCCCCCCCCCCCCTTAATAGAGCCCCCCCCCCCTTAATAGAGCCCCCCCCCCCTTAATAGAGCCCCCCCCCCCTTAATTTAATAGAGCCCCCCCCCCCTTAATAGAGCCCCCCCCCCCCTTAATAGAGCCCCCCCCCCCCGCTTAATAGAGCCCCCCCCCCCCCCCTTAATAGAGCCCCCCCCCTTAATAGAGCCCCCCCCCCCTTAATAGAGCCCCCCCCCCTTAATAGAGCCCCCCCCCCCTTAATAGAGCCCCCCCCCCCTTAATTTAATAGAGCCCCCCCCCCCTTAATAGAGTCCCCCCCCCCCCCTTAATAGAGCCCCCCCCTTAATAGAGCACCCCCCCCTTAATAGAGCACCCCCCCCCCCTTAATAGAGCCCCCCCCCCTTAATTTAATAGAGCCCCCCCCCCTTAATAGAGTCCCCCCCCCCTTAATAGAGCCCCCCCCCCTTAATAGAGCACCCCCCCCTTAATAGAGCACCCCCCCCCCCCTTAATAGAGCCCCACCCATTTTTGAATTTTTTTTTTTTTTTGCAAAATTGGCCATAATTTTTTGGATTTTGCAAACTTTTGAAAATAACTCAAGCGTAAAAATCGCGACCAATACCAAAACTTCTTAAAAGTTTCACGCTTTTAGCACATCTATTCCATTGCATCCTTTTGGGGGGTTTAGTCCCTATTTTGGGGTGTTTTTGTTTCTATTATATGCCCCTATTTCACGCAAAAGGAGTCAATCAACAATTTTTATCAAAATAAAATCTGCAATTTCAAGTCTTGAATCCCTCCACAAAATCCGTATATTTTTAAAAGTTTTTAATTTCTTCTAAAATTGAGCTTTCCATTTACATAGACTGCTTTTTGAGATTTTCAACAAATCAGCAATGTCACAATCACTCATTTTCGGATTCTTTCCTTTTATTTTGGCATATTTCTTCAAAATTCCAATTTTTGTTGCATCAGAAATTTTGTTGCTCATAGAAACGCCAAATTTGCTCTTCCATATAGTAATCGTTCCTCTACAAACGCCCAATTTTTTTGCAATTTTATCATTAAGTTCATGAATTGAAATGTTTTTGAGTTTTGCCTGCTTACATTTGCTTTTAATCTGATCAAATTGTTTCAAAATTTCACGTTTTTCAAAGTCAGAAAACTTTGATTTAAACTTCGATTCTCGACTTAAGCCTAATTCCTTCATCCATTTATAAATTTTTGAGCGACAAACACCAAAACTATTTGATATTTTTATCTCAATTTGAGCCCATTCTTTTCTGGAAAATTTTCTTTTTTTCTTATAATCTTCTTTCATTTCACGGAATTTTTGAATAATTTCCCATTTTTGCTGATCAGACTCAATTTTTTCACATTCATTCGACTTATTTTGCTTTTCATCAACACTCTCATTTTGATCAGTTGAGTTATTTTGATCAGAAAAATGTTCCTTAGAATTGTCCTGATCAAGATCATCCGCTGATGGCGCTGAATTGTTTTCGTCTTCCGACCAATTTCCACCATAAATTTCATCAAATTTTTTTTTCAATATTTCAGCCTCAATATTTTTCTGTTCAGAAGTGTTTGGAGCTTGTCCGTCTTGAACTTCTTCTTTAACATGACGACAACTACTTTCATCATCCCATCCTTTTCCAAATATTTCATCAAATGTTTTGTAAAGCTTGGATTCTTTTCCGCGTTCGCCCACAGAATTAGCATTTTTGATCAAATCCATTGCAAAGAATGAAATAATAATTAATGCCCGAAATTTCATTTTTTTATTACTAAATTTATTTAAATAAAATATTAATATTAAATCTTTTGGCAATAGAATTAATTTTTATTGGAAATATTGCCAATAAAATTGATTTGCAGATTATTTCTACGCATTTATTCTCCTCCCTCAAATTTTTGTTGGCAAAATTTATGTAAATGCCCCCCGCGTCACCTTCTCTCCCCCAAAGAACGTCCATCCCATTTTGATTCAACATCTTTCCCGTATTTTTGATATTGAAAAATTCTTTTAAATTTTATTCAATTTAACATTCCAGTAGTTTTTTGGTTTAAAAAAATTGGAAAAAAATTTCATAGCGGATATTGCGGATATCCATTGAGCGGATACGGATATGATTTTCTAAATAAGACGGATACAAACGGATACGGAATTTCAAAATTTAAGAAAAATATGAAATAAAAAATAGCGCTATTTTTTCCTACAATTTATGACACTAAAATAAATACTATAAATATTTTTAAAAGTACTTATTTCCCCGATAAAAAGTCCGATCTTTAGGGGTGCTTCACCCCCGATCCCCGACGGGGTTTGCGGGTCAGGGGTCAGGGAGGAACACTAATATAAAGCATTGGATTAATAAACATTGACTTTTTATTGACAAAAAACTGTTTTATTACTAAAATTATTAACATTCCCAGGATGCCACCAATTTCTGTAATGTTACATATGAATCTTGCCAAAAGAAATTTGAGGGAGGAGAGTAAGCTTGCAAATAATCTGAAAATCAATTTTATTGGCTATATTTTCAATAAAAATATTTTATTGCCAAAAGATTTCTTATTAATATTTTATTTAAATAAATTTTAGAAAAATGAAATTTCGGGCATTAATTATTATTTCATTCTTTGCAACGGCTTTTATTAAAAATGCTAATTCTGTGGACGAACGCGAAAAAGGACCAAAACTTTACAAATCATTTGATGAAATATTTGGAAAAGGATGGGATGATGAAAGTAACTGTCGTCATGTTAAAGAAGAAGTTCAAGAAGGACAAGCTCCAATCACTTCTGATCAGAAAAATATTGAGACTGAAATATTGAAACAGAAATTTGATGAAATTTATGATGAAAATTGGTCGGAAGACGAAAACAATTCAGCGCCGTCAACGGATGATCTTGATCAGGACAATTCTAAGGAATATTTTCTCGATCAAAATAACTCAACTGATCAAAATGAAAGTGTTGATCAACAGCAAAATGAGTCCAATAAATGTGAAAAAATTGAGTCTGATCATCAAAAACGAGAAATTATCCAAAAATTTCGTGAAATGAAAGAAGATTATAAGAAAAAGAGAAAATATTCCAAAAAGGAATGGGTTCAAATTGACGCCAAAATATCAAATGGTTTGGGTATTAGTCGCACAACACTTTATAAATGGAAGAAAGAATTGGGTCTAAAAAAAGAAACAAAGTTTTCTGAGTTAGAAAAGCGTCAAATTTTAAAACAATTTGATGAGATTAAAAGCAAATGTAAAGCAAAAATCAAAAACATTTCAATGCGTGAACTTGATAAGAAAATTGCAAAAAAATTGGGCGTTTGTAGAGGAACAATTACTATATGGAAGAGCAAATTTGGCCTTTCTGTCAGCAACAAAATTTCTGATGTAACAAAAATTGAAATTTTGAAGAAATATGCCAAAATAAAAGAGAAGAATCCAAAAATGCCTGATTGTGATATTGCTGATTTTTTGAAAGTTTCAGGAAGCAATTTATGTAAATGGAAAGCTCAATTTAAAGACGAAATTAAGAACCTTTAAACTATACGGATTTTGTGGAGTGATTCAAGACTTTCAAGACTTTGTAAAATGCAGATTTTATGTTCAATAAAAATTTTTTTGGATTGACGACTTTTACCGCGCCAAACTGGCACGAGAAATGGCGATTTTCACACATTTTAAGCTATGATTTTTTAAGAAACGATGAATCGGTTAGCTTACGTTTGATCAAAGATTCAGCAAACGGAGTGCTTCAGAATAATCGCGCCAAAACGGCCGGATTTAATTTGTTCTACAGTAGTTCGAGTTTGAAATTTTGTAACGACCAAATGAATCTCAGATTCTTCGTGTTTCTCGACCAAAATTACTCCGTTTTAGGGGTGTAAAATCCAAAATTTTTCTCAAATTCCAAAATCCGAAACAGCAAAAAAATCCCAAAATTTCCGAAATTCCGAATTTTGCCCTTTCCTACCTGCTTGCTACCTCCTCTACCCCTCTAATTTTGCAAAAAAAAAATTCCTCAGTCCAAAAAAGTTGTTTTTAGGGGTATTCGGGGACCTATAACCCGATTCTGACTAGGGTTGTCGGTTCCTGGGAATTCTTCGGTCCGACCGAACCGAACCGGATAACGGAACCGAAGCATTTCGGTCCGACCGAACCGAACCGAAGAACCGAACCGAAGCATTTCGGTCCGACCGAACCGAACCGAAGAACCGAACCGAAAAAATTCCGGTTCTACGGTTCGGTCCGGTTCGGTTCGGAACCGACAACCCTAATTCTGACATGCATTTTAATCTATTCGAACCCCGGACCTGGATTCAACATTTTGTGCAATAAATTATTTTTGGAAAATTTTAATTTTCGAAAATTTCTTTGAATTCGGGCCCGAGGTTCGAAATTGGTCAAAATGGAGGCCAGGTTTGGATTCTACGACCCTGAAAACGCTTAGAACAAATTTGCTTTAAAATAAAACTTATTTTTGAAAACCCGAAAATCGGCAATTTGGAAATTTTTTTGCGCAATTTTGTTAACAAAAATGTTAAAAATTAGGAAAAAAAAATTTTGACGGGGCCCACTAACAACGAAATCCAAGGCTAGATATGGCCCTGGGGCCCATTTCAATTCTCGATGTATTATTATATGATTTTACGATTTTAAGACGTCGTCATATTAAGAGAATTTGTTTAAATTCTCGTCATACGTAAGATCAAAGGCGCATCATATCATAGAATCATATGCCGCCGTCATAAAATCTTAAGTATGTTCAATTCGTCGTATTACGATAACATCATACGACCGTCATATCATACGCGGCAGGAATGGGCAAAATTTCGGATTTCGGAAATTTCGGGTTTTTTGGCCGTTTGGATTTCGGGTTTCGGATTTTATTTTCCGATTTTGCCCATCCTTGATACGCGGCGTGCGATGTCGTCGTATGCCGCGTATGATTTTTCGTACAATTCGTCGTATGTAGCATTACCACGTCCAAACACCCTACGAGGCCTCATCATATGTAGGTTTTTGGCTTTTATTTTTAATTAGTAAAATAGAGGCAAATCGTAGCTTTTGAATGATATAAGACTTTTATTTTTATTGAAGTTTAAATTATTTATGATTGGCATCCGAATAAATTGTCCGATCTCCAATTTCAAAACGAATTCCTCAAGGATTTCTTTGAATAAATATTGGATTAATAAACATTGACTTTTATTGACAAAAAACCAAGCATGGCCATGGATACAAATTTTTAAATCCGTGTCCGTATATATCCGTGGCCTTTGCATCCGTATCCGTTTGTATCCGTCTTATTTTCAAAATTCATATCCGTATCCGCTCCGCGGATTCCGCAATATCCGCTGTGAAATTTTTCCCAATTTTTTAAACCAAAAATTACGATTTTTATAGTACATATGTAATTCTGAGAAGGAGAGCCCGACGGTGCCGACAGGCGCCGTCGGGAAAAGTTAGGGATTTTTGTTAAAATTTCATCTAAATTTCAGTAAAATTCAGCATTTTACTTTGAAATTTCGGAAATATTTTTCATTTCTGGGGGGAGAGGGTCGGCGGCGTGTCCGTCCCCTTTTTTGAAATTCCGTATCCGGATATATCCGCGGATACCCGGACATCCGTGTCTATGCCTGCAAAAAACTACTAAAAATGTTAAATTGAATAATAAAATATTAAAGAATTATCCCATAGAAAATACGGGAAAGATGTTGAATCAAAATGGGATGGACGTTCTTTCGGGGAGAGAGGGTGACGCGGGCGCATTTACATGAATTTTGCCAACAAAAATTTAGACTCGGAATCTAGATTTCAAAAATGTCCGGAAAATTTTGAAATCTTATTTGATTTTTTAAATTTTTTTAATCATTTTTTTGCCCTTCCACGATGCATTTTTTGGGCCATTTTTCTTAAGAAATTCCATCAAAAATTTCTCGGCGGCGCCTATCGGCACCGCCGACCCTTCACCCTTCAAACTGATCCTAAAACTATTAAAAATCTTGCCACAGGACAGGAATAGGTCGAAATGCAGATTTTTTTAAACCGGAATCTTCCAAATCAATGATAAATATTGATCAATTCAAATATTCGAAATAAACGAAGAATTTTTGTTAAAAAGTTATTCATAATTGCCGATTTGTGAAATTTTTTGTCCTTGGATTTCGCCAATAAGATAGAAAAAATAAATCAAAAATGCAAAAAATTTCGCTTGAAAAAATTTCGGGTTTTGGATATTTCGGAAATTTCGGGATTTCGGATTTCGGATTTTATTTTCCGATTTTGCCCAGCCCTGGTGAACAGGCTCATCTTGATCAGATGAGTTATTTTGATTAGACAAATGTTTAGCTTCCTTAGAATTGTTCTGATCAAGATCATCCGGGGATTCATGTTTGATTTCCTAAATGACTTATTGTAAAAAAATGCTATGATATATTTGAATATCGAACAAAATTCTGGCCCTATTTTCTTTTTTATTTTTATTTAAGTCTAACTGACTAAAAAACATGAAATAGTTACCATAAAAGCTCAAAATTGACTAAAAACCCCCCCAAATACCAAAATTAGGGACTAAAAAGAGCTAAAACTAGCCAAATCCAGTCAATTTATGCGTAAAAACCTTCACATTTGTCAATCTTCATTAGTTTTTCTCTGCATTTTTATTTTGTAAATAGATCACATTTAAAAAAATATACATAAAACCACCCAAAGTTGACCAAAAACCCCAAAAAAATGTCAAAATATAGACTTAAAAATGTGCTAAACCTGACCAAATCCAGTCAAATTATGCGTGACCTATTAAAGTGATTTCGAGTATGGCCCTATAATCCATATTACTAGTGATGCACGAGACCCAAAAAAATTTTTTATTCGATTTTTCTAAATAAAATAATATTATTAACTGTTTTTATTTAAGATTTTTATATCATTAACATTTTCAATAAAATAGGTATTAAAGAATTATTCAATAGAAAAATAAGGAAATGATGTTGGATCGAAATGGGATGGACGTTCTTTTGGGGGAGAGAGGGCGACGTGGAGGGCATTTACATGAATTTTGCCAAAAGAAATTTGAGGGAGGAAATAAATGGGTGGAAATAATCTGCAAATCAATTTTATTGGCAATATTTTCAATAAAAATTAATTTTATTGCCAACAGATTTCTTATTAATATTTTATTTAAATAAATTTAGTAATAAAAAAATGAAATTTCGGGCATTAATTATTATTTCATTCTTTGCAATGGATTTGATCAAAAATGCTAATTCTGTGGGCGAACGCGGAAAAGAATCAAAACTTTACAAAACATTTGATGAAATATTTGGAAAAGGATGGGACAATGAAAGTAATTGTCGTCATGTTAAAGAAGAAGTTCAAGACGGACAAGCTCCAAACACTTCTGAACAGAAAAATATTGAGGCTGAAATATTGAAAAAAAAATTTGATGAAATTTATGGTGGAAATTGGTCGGAAGACGAAAACAATTCAGCGCCATCAGCGGATGATCTTGATCAGGAAAATTCTAAGAAAATTTTGTCTGATCAAAATAACTCAACTGATCAAGATGAGAGTGTTGATGAACAGCAAAATGATTCCAATGAATGTGAAAAAATTGAGTCTGATCAGCAAAAACTTGAAATTATCCAAAAATTCCGTGAAATGAAAGAAGAATATAAGAAAAAAAGAAAATATTCCAAAAAGGAATGGGTTCAAATTGACGCCAAAATATCAAATGGTTTGGGTATTAGTCGTACAACATTTTATAAATGGATCAAAAAATTGGGTTTAAGAAAAAAAACAATGCCAAAGTTTTCTGAGTTTGAAAAAAGCCAAATTTTGAAACAATTTGATCAGATTAAAAGCAAATGTAAGAAGACAAAACTCAAAAACATTTCAATGAGTGAACTTGATGATAAAATTGCAAAAAAATTAAGCGTAAGTGTCAGAACTATTTATAATTGGAAGCGCAAATTTGGCCATTCTGTCAGCAAGAAAAAGTTTTCTGATGCAACAAAAATTGGGATTTTAAAGAAATATGCCAAAATAAAAGAAAAGAATCCGAAAATGAGTGAATTGGAACTTGCTGATTTGTTGAAAATCTCAACCAGCAGTCTAATTAAATGGAAAGCTCTATTTAGAGAAGAAATTAAGAATCTTTAAAAAATAACGCAACTAGAGTCTGATCACTCTGGACAAATTGAACCATTCAACTGATCAGAATTCTCCTCTCCCAGTGATCACTCTCTTTTGGATTTTTTCAAAGTTATAAAAACTTCTGTTTGGCATAAAAATTCTCAAATTTCCTGCAGTTTCTGTGTAAATTTAAAGAAATCTTAAATTTGTTTTGAATTTGCAATAGGCTAGTTACTTAACACAACCACTTTAATTTTTGAAGGTGGTCAGAGGTTTAAATGTAAATAATGAAAGCATCGCCAAACGGTACGACGACTTGTAGCGAACAAAATTACTAACACGTTTGCAAAAATTGTGTATAGACAGACATAAATTGGACAAATATAGTTTTTGTTATGAAATTTGTAATTAAATTTAAAAAATGGTGCTATTTTTGACTTTTCCGGTGGTGCCGAAGATGGAAGCCAAGTTGTCTTCACCATTTTTTGGCGCTCAAAAAATGCCCTATAGGTTTGAGCTTTTTCCGCAGAAAAAAGACCTATAGGTCGTATTTTCCAAAAAAAGGGTACTTTACGGTTTTGCGACCCCCTCACGAAATCGGCTGAAAACATCATATATGGGGGTTTCAAGGGTGCTGATCACGAATCTGACAATATTTTTTAGATCTGACAACATCTAAGATTTTGAAAATCTATGACCTATATATGATGTTTTCAGCCGATTTGGTGAGGGGGTCGCAAAACCGTAAAGTACCAAAAAAAGATTTCAAGCCGTATTTTTGAATTTTGATTTCTTCACAGAAATTTAAAGTTGGCACTAAAAGTCACTCATAGATTAAGAGCCCTTTAGGTTCGAGTGTCTTTAAAAAAGCCCTCCACAATTGTCCACTTCCCCAAGTAAATTATTCTGGTGGACGCGTTCATTGGGGAATTCGGCATCAGCAACTCCATTCGGCAAAGTCGCGCGGGACTCAATCATTTTGAGTGCCCAACCCCAAGTTTGTGAGCATTCCTCCCGACCGTTGCAACCCTCGGGGAGTTTCGCCACAATTTGGCATTTAATAATGCAACTTTTAGGTACTAAAAAACTCGAAATAGGCGCCTAAAATAGACAAAAAAATCCCGCGAAAAGAAAAATAGGCATTGCCTAACTATCAGTGCGGATGGCATAAACATTGAACTAATATAAACAATACAATTTATTTAATTTTTAGTGCACATAAATTAGCTTCTCCTAATTTTCTCCATTTTACAGAAATTGTTTTGAACTTTTTTGTAAAATTTAATTTTTTTTTCTCGTAAATTTGCTCCTAACTATTAAATTTTTCAAATTATAGAAACATTTACAAAAAAAAGAGCAACATTCTGTTAGACCAAAAATCGATAATTCATATAAAGTCAACTTTTGATATTGAACACAAAAATGGGAGTAAATAACAGTTTTTCATATAACACAATAATACGTCGGCCACACAGCAAAAACTTTTTTGCAAACAATCCTTGAAGTCTCTTAATCCTAACCCCTGTTTTTTTTCATAATGCGAGAGATTTTTGGAACCGGGCCAAAAAAGTCCCAGACAAAAAAAACCCAAAAGTAAAAGACAAAAAAAAAGAGTTGTAATTTGAACTTGGCTCGAACCCGAGACTATGTAGAGAGACCGGCAAAATCAAATTTGCGTGTCTTGTTGCAGGATTAGAATTTAAAATTTTTTGCAGGACCGTATCTTGCAGGATAATCCCCTGCAGGGCAAAATTACAAAATATGGACGAAATATGGATTAAAAAAATTTTAAAATATAGCAAAAAAAAAATGGCGAAATATGGATAAAAATCGCGTTATATAATGGGCTCTAGAAGCTCCAACCAAAGCTAAAAACCCTATTTATGTATTTATAAGCTGTTATGAGTGCGCAAAAATATAGATTTCCATATAACTGTGAAAGAAATGATCGCCGTTACAAAAAAATTCAACAAAAAAAATCCGATCCCAAACAAAAACATTTTTGCGTTGAGTTTAAGCGCAAAAATGCTTATTATTTTTAAAGGTTCTTAATTTCATCTTGAAATTGTTTTTTCCAATTACATAAATTGCTTCCTGAGATTTTCAACAAATCAGCAATCTGACAATCACGCATTTTCGGATTCTTTTCTTTTATATTGGCATATTTCTTCAAAATTCCAATTTTTGTTGCATCAGAAATTTTATTGCTGACAGAAAGGCCAAATTTGCGCTTCCATTCATAAATTATATATCTACAAACGCCCAATTTTTTTGCAATTTTATCATCGAGTTCACGCATTGAAATGTTTTTGAGTTTTGCTTTCTTACATTTGCTTTTAATCTCAACAAATTGTTTTAAAATTTGACTTTTTTGCTGATCAGAATAAACTTTGTCTTGGGCTATTTGATCGAGTTCCTTTTGTAAAGAACAATCATTTTCATCTTTGACAGCATTTTTTAGTTCACTTTTCCATTGCTTCAGTGTGCTTCCTCCAATATTTAAACTTTCCGCTATTTCAACTTCTTTCATTTTTGGATTCTTCCCTTTTATTTTGGCATATTTCTTCAAAATTTCAATTTTTGTTGCATCAGAAATTTTCTTGTTGACAGAAAGGCCAAATTTGCGCTTCCATACAACAATTGTGGCGGTAGAAACGCCCAATTTTTTTGCAATTTTCTCATCAAGTTCACGCATTAAAATGTTTTTGAGTTTTGTTTTTTTACATTTCCTTTTTATTTCATCAAATTGTTTCAAAATTTCAAGTTTTTCCTGATCAGAATAAACTTTGGGTTGAGTTATTTGATCGAGCTCCTTTTGTAAAGAACAATTTTTCTCATCTCTGACAGCATTTTTTTGTTCCCTTTTCCATTGCCTCAATGTGCTTCCTCCAATATTTAGACTTTCCGCTATTTCAGAATTTTTTATTTTTGGATTATTTCTTTTAATTTCATAATATTGCTTTAGTTTTTCCATTTTTTCTTGTTTTGAATGCAATTTTATGCTTCTGCTTAGCCCAAACTCTTTTTTCCATTTCCAAATTGTATTAATACCGACACAAAGGCACTTCGCAATTTGATTATAATTTTGTGTCCTTTCTTTTCTGGAATGTTTTCCTTTTTGCATAAATTTTTCTGTCAACGAAATATATTCAACAATTTCACGCTTTTGCTGATCAGAATAATCGTTTTTGCGTCTTTTTATGACTTTTGTGCCATTTTCTTGCACTTTTTGACATTTTTGTCCATCAATGCAATTATTTTGATCAGTTGAATCAGCTTCAGCTTCTTCAATAAATTCATTGTCATCTTCCGACCAATTTTCACCATAAATTTCATCAAATTTCTGTTTCAATATTTCATCAATATTTTTCTGATCAGAAGTGTTTGGAGCTTGTCCGTCTTGAACTTCTTCTTTAACATGACGACAGTTACTTTCATCATCCCATCCTTTTCCGAATATTTCATCAAAAGTTATATTTAGTTTTGGTCTTTCTCCGCCTTGGCGCACAGATTTAGCATTTTTGTTAAAAGCCGTTGCAAAGAATGAAATAATAATTAATGCCCGGAATTTCATTTTTATTACTAAAATTTATTTAAATAAATATTAATAAGAAATCTTTTGACAATAAAATTAATTTTTATTGAAAATATTGCCAATAAAATTGATTTTCAGATTATTTCCACGCATTTATTCTCCTCCCTCAAATTTTTGTTGGCAAAATTCATGTAAATGCCCCCGCGTCACCCACTTTCCCCCAAAGACTTCCATCCCATTTCGATTCAACATCTTTCCCTTATTTTGTATTGAATAATTCTTTAATATTTTTGTTAATAACAAACAAGATATCATTCGAAAGCATTAAATGAGATGAATCATTAAAAAATAACCCAAGCGATTTAATTGGTTTTGTAAAAAAACACGCAAAATCAAAGGGTTTTCATAGTTTTAATAACTTTTTCACGAATTTTCTAATTGATTAGCGTTGGCTTAGCAATAGCTTTTAAAAGCTTAGAGCTTCTCATAACATCTTGTTTGTTTGATTTGGTTCAGGTTAAAAAAGTTATAGCCTTTCAATCGCTGGCACTGAACCGTCTGGCACTGAACCGTCCGGCACTGAACCGATGTGTACCGTGACCCGAACCCCGATGAGCCGAAACCCGGGTTTTTTCCAACCCGAAGACCCGAAACCCGACCCGAGGTTTTTGGGCCGGGTTTCAGGTTTTGAGGGGAGGGGAGGGTCGGCGGTGCGACATGCGCCGCCTAGAAAATTTTTTTGAATTTTTGACAGAATTTGTTAAGAAAATTGGTCCAATTTGCGCAATTTTTCGATAAGGGGAGGGGCTGCATTTAAATATTAATTAAAGAATTCGCTTCTAAAGGTTTATAACTCTAAGGTTTTAGCCTCATTTTGTGGTTTAATTATAGGCAATATTATTTTACTTAGAAATCGAATAATTGTTAGCAAATTTTATATAATTACCTACAATGAGCTCATCTTTACATACCCCCTCAAGGTCACAGGAAAGAGCTTGCTTGACCTTTAAGCCCTACAAAATTGAGGATCAGAAAATGGGATTGGACCTAATCAACAAATAGGCGGTAAAACTCCTATAAATGATTCCATATCGTCAAAAAATGGTTTTTTCAAAAATGAATATAATTAATGCTTGGAGGTCGGGACAACATTAAATTGCAATTGTATAAGTAATTTCGTGAAAACATTTTCGATCACAACTTTGAAATCGATTACAATTACATGTTGAGAGCGGCAAATTTTGTTGAATCGAAAAAATGAATTAAAACCATTTTGAAATGAATAAAAGCCAAAAGAAATATTGCTCAACCAATTGGTATTCATTAATCATAAATTTTTATTATTAATTTAGTTGTTGTTAGTTTTTTATCGATCCAAAAACCAAGTCCAGTGGCGCTTTTTCAGACCTGAATTTTTATGTCATTGGTTAGAGCATCTTTGCCGGTAATGGCATTGAAAAAAGGTAATCTGGGAGCCCTGTGCAAGATCCAGATCACATCCTGGATTTTAAAATCCTAATTTTAGCACGTAAAATTGAGGGTTGGGTCGAATTTCCGTGATCAACTCAAAAGAATGTCAACTTCAATTATTTTTAAATTGAAGAGTGAGAAACCACAGATTTTTGGAAAATTCTTTTTTTTTTATTATGTCTTCATATTGTGCCAGTAATTTCAATCTGTCAATATTTATTGGCATAGCACATACCTAAATATTTATTAGAATCAAAAAAGTTCTTTTTTAAATTTTAGATGGCCATCCCGTTTTTAATAAAAACAAAACAGAATTTTTGGCAAAACAAATTGTTTTATTTTTGTTTGTTCAATGGAACAACAACATGTGCTTGTGCTAGCCGCTGGAAGGAAAATTAGAGGATATTTTTAGCAAAAAAATTTGTCGCTCGTTTCATTGTTCCCCTCACGTCTGCTGTTGGGCTTAATCGATACTCATATTAAAACGAATTCAAAAATTGGATGAAAAAGCCTAATTTTAGAATTTAGATTTTTATTTATAAAAATGAATTCCGAAAATGATGGATTCCGTCTTCGAAAATGTCCGTCCATGGGCGACATGAAACCCCTTCGACTTCGAAGACCGAGCATAGTCAGTACGAGAACCGCCGGACTTGGCGATCTTGGAGTGGTAAAGCATAAGATTTAATATCAAAATATTTCCGGCAAGAACTGAATTTAAAAAAACATTAAAAATTCTATATGAATTATATTTTGTTTTCATTTTTTTACTAAGCCGTTGACTCGACACCTCTCAATTGAACCACCGGCTAATTTGGCATATGCCTTGGGCCAACACATGCCAAGTTGGGCATATTATCACTACAATTCACCCGACCACCGCTCAATGCGGCCATCGCGATTGTTTCGTGATCGTTTTGATGTAAACAAAAATTTATTTAAATTTAATTAAATTTATTTTTTAGTGTGAACGCATTATGTACGACAAGCACTTCTCAGTACAACCCATTTACAGAAATGTGCCTACCGGTGTGCCTTCACACAGAACGTAGGGCAATGAAATTTGAAAAAATCGAAATTGGAAGGAATGCAATTATTTTTCATTTTAGCAATTTTTCCAATCACCAGAAAGCTGGGTATTGGTCATTCGACTACGATTATATGTTTGAAACGCGCTTAAAATAAAATAAAATATTTTTCATATATAATTAAAAATTTTAAATATGTCAATTTTGAAATTTTAATTGTATTTTAAACTAAATGAAATTTTGTTTTAAAATGCATTTATTCTTCTGTTGAAATGCGAAATTTATTGAACCTATAACTTAATTTTTAATAATATTTGATAATATTTAATAAATATTGACATAAATTGTGATTTAAATAAATCCCATTTCCGTCAAGGCACGAGCTGCCGCCAAAGCGATTGTTCAGCGTGTTCGACCCGTTCGACGATGACTATAAACACTGGTACAAATACGGCTCAAGACGGATGGACGAGATGTTTAATCGACGATGTTATTATTATAACAAACGCCATTATTTTGCTTAGCGCAAAAAAAGTATTGATTTTTTTTTTGTATTTTGGTTTTATAACTTTAAAAAAAAATTATTCTAAAATTATACATAAAATAAATAATTTCAGTTTAAAATATCTTTAAAACTAAAGCATACGAATCAAAATGGCCAAAATATAATCTTCAACTTTTTGGCAAAATATTTACGAAAACTTCATGACCGATTAACGTGCCAAGATTGTATACGATCAACAGAAACATCGTTTTGAGCTTGATTATATATTATAAATTTACAAAAGTTTACAATTCGGATATAATATACTCCGCAAAATGTTAAGCTTGGGTGTCCGAACTGTCATGATTCGGACCAAAATTCGGGAATAATCTCTCCCGAAAATTTAATTTTTACTAAATCAATTTATTTGCTAAGGCTCATTGATGCTAAACATTTTTTAGTAAATGCTAGAATGTGATGAAGGCAAGAAAAATTATATTCAGAACAATATTCGATTGATCACATTGTCACCTTCCTGTTCAATGAGTTTACATACTTCTTCAGTGTTTAAACAGCCCAAAATTTGATCAGAAAGCTCAACATCATCGGTTGGCATGCCGTTCTTCACAATGTCCTGTTTCAAAAATTGTTCCAACTTGTCAATGTTCTTCTTCAACAATATGCTTGAACCCAACAAGTCGACCATAAACAATTCATTGTAAATGATCACAAACAAATTGAGGACCTTTTGGAGGGTTTCGATTAGCTTCTGACGTTTCAATGTGCCCTTTTCTGAAATATTTGGAGAAATATATAAGCATTTAAAATAAATATGATTTAATATCTTCGAAAAATTATATCCGTTCTCCACGGGGGCCGGGTGAACAATTATCCTTATCCGGACAACATTTACGCATAAAAATAGAAGGAATTTGAATAATGATACCGGATATACTAATCCTGGACACCCGGATCTTAATTAAACCAAAAAGACGGGCCCAGATATTTTATTAATTAATAAATTCACCAATTTTGAACACTTCCATCTTATTCTTCAGCTTTTGGCCAATATTTCTAATTTGATCAATCATTGAAGATTTTTGCACTTCAAACAATTCATTAGCCTTATTCTTTAATCTCTTCAGCTGATCAATGATCAAAATTGATTCCACAAGCGTTAGGGTTGATTTACGCAATATATCTGCATAAACAGTTTCTGCTATATTGATTTCCTTCGCAAATTCAAACAAAATTTCTACTCCATAAAATCTGCTGGACGGGTCAATTAAGTCCATTAGCAGATTGTCCAACATTTCCGACATGGATTTGACCATTAATTTTGGCACAATTCTCCAAATTTGGCCAAATCTTTTAATGGGGCCATCAGTTACATTAATGGCCAACACCATTAACTGCTTCATGGCATCATCAAACGCCTGGTTGTTGTAATAAGAACCGGAACGGCCAAGCTGATTGCGCATTTTTCCAATTTTTTGTCCCAATTGTTCAATCAGATTGTTTAGCAAATCAGGTGGTCCCTCAAAAAGCTCAAAATTGTACAAAATTGGCCACACTTCCCAATCCATAAAAATAGTGTCCATCAATTGCCGTATTTGCACAACCCGATCCTTGATCTGATCAATGCCGTAATGTAATCGTTCACTGATCATTTCTCTCTGCAGCCCTTCTCCCATTAGCAAATTTTGACAAAATCGTCCAACTTTTTGCGCATGCTCAAAAATTAATGGTTCCAGCAAAATGTGTTTATCTTTTCGAACAATTTGGGATAATTGCGAAGAATAATCTTTCAATTTATTAATTTTTTCTATAATTGCGTTGAATTCTTCGTTATTTTTGAGTTGATCCAATTCTAAGACCAAATTTTGCATATTTTGGCCCAATTCTTTACAAGAATTTTCCCATTTTGCTAAAGTATTTGATAATTTTGAAACATTTAGTTTTTAATAAAACATATTCTAAATTTTAAGACAACTTTTTTACCTTTTTCGTTACAGAAAACTCCATTGACGAGGAACAAAATTATAGAAAAATAGAAATACAAAATCATATTCTAAAAGAATGTTTGATTATTAAAAAATAATTTTCAATGTAATATTTATGAGTTCAATGACATTCCACTGAAGAATAGCAAGTCATATTTATAAAAAAAAAATAACTTCCGGCAAATTTCCACGCATATCCGAGCAAAAAATTTCAAATTCAAATATTTTTTCATCAAAAATATGAAAGTTACTGAGAGTTGTATAAAATAACGAGTTATTGGGCATTTTATATTTATTAATTAGAAAAAAAAGAAAAAAGAAATAAATCTAAAAATAATGGGACCAGAAAATAGAACCACAAAACTGACCTTGAGAGGGCGCGGAGGGAAAATCGAATTTCGTATTTGGCAATGGGCCCAAAACTTTTGGGGGACCAAATGATTGCTCCAATAAATTGATTCGTGCCAATTTAACAACCGCGCGGTTTGGTTGGGACTGAGTTGACCGCAACCCGCTCGATTGGGTCAAACGGGTTTCGCGGCATGATCAAAGGACCCGACCATCCAATAGGTTTGGGTTTAGTCGCGGCATGTTCAAAAGAGGCCGCGATTTTTGGACCCGCGAGGTTTCGGCCCGGACGATAAAAGGACCCGACCCTCCAATAGGTTTTGGTTTGGGCGGCATGATCAAAGGATCTGCTTAGTTAATTTAAATTCTGGGATTAAAAAGCAAAAACCTCATAAATGATAACAAAATTTTTGATAATTTATATGGCAAACTTTGATTTTTGGCTGAGATTCAATCGGAATGTTGTTTGGGTGAGGCTGCGATTGATTTGTCTCCCAAAGTTCGCAAATAATCGTTTGAAAATGTAAAAACATAATTTATCAAACAAAAATAAATATTTGTAAAATCAATTTCATAATTAAATTTATGCTCAAGAATTATTTAATTATGAAAAATATTTAAAAATGTGCTAACACAAATAAATAAAATGTTGCAAATTTTTTTCATGTGAAGAATATTTACGTTTTCTGTGTTCGATTTTTCTAAATAAAATAATATTGCCCGTATTTATTGAATATTTTAATTAAAAGAATTTGGCTTCGAACGATTTGATTATAAGCGTTGGATTTATAAATAATTAGCTTTAATTGACAAAAATTAGTTTATTACTAAAATTACTAACTTTTCAATAAATTTATTTTAAACATAAATTCTAAAGAAAATTGTTTCGGCTTTACGCACACTTTGCCCAAATTTCTTTAATAATTTTGGTCAACACATTGAAAATTTTTTGGAAAATTTTAACGATTTGTTGAAAACCAAAATTTCAACTTTTTCCAAAAATTCCAACTTTTTGCTTAAGATTCGGAAATCGGAATTCCGACCATCCATAGTTTGAGTCTTTGTATATTTGTTAATGGCCCCTTTTTAGGGAAGTGATAAGTTTTTTTTATTTGTTTTATGACTAAAAAAGTCTGAAGAATGCAATTCTGAACTCAGTTTGTTGAAATAAGCAATGTTTAGATCCCAAATTATTTTGTTATGTGAAATATTTTCCTGATCTTAAATAATTAATTATAAAAATTTTATCGAATATAAAATCTGCATTTTTTTAGTCTTGAATCCCTCCACAAAATTCGTATATGTTTAAAGGTTTTTTGTTTCTTCTCTAAATTGAGCTTTCCATTTACATAGATTGCTTCTTGAGATTTTCAACATTTCAGAAATAACAGCATCTGTCATTTTCGGATTCTTTCCTTTTATTTTGGCATATTTCTTTAAAATTCCAATTTTTGTTGCATCAGAAATTTTGTTGCTGACAGAAAGGCCAAATTCGCTCTTCCATAAAGTAATTGTTCTTTTACAAACGCCCAATTTTTTTGCAATTTTCTCATCGAGTTCATTCTTTAAAATGTTTTTGAGTTTTGCCTGCTTACATTTGCTTTTAATTTCATCAAATTGTTTTAAAATTTGACGCTTTTCTAACTCAGAAAACTTTGACTTCGTATCTTGACTTAAACCCAATTCTTTGATCCATTTATACACTTTTGTGCGATTTACACCCAAACCATTTGTTATTTTGGCGTCAATTTGATTCCATTCATTTCTGGAATGTTTTCTTTTTTTCTTATAATCTTCTTTAATTTCACGGAATTTTTGGATAATTTCAAGTTTTTGCTGATTAGACTCAATTTTTGCACATTCATTAGAATCATTTTGTTGTTCATCAAAACTTTCATCTTGATTAGTTGAGTTATTTTGATCAGACAAATGTTTAACTTTCTTAGAATTGTCCTGATCAAGATCATCCGCTGATTCATGTTTGATTTTAACTGAACCTAAATGTTTTATTGTAAAAAAATATTAGAATTTTTGAATATTTTGAGTGATTGAACCAAATTTTGACCTAATATTCTTTTAGTATTTTTATTCAACTCTAATTTGTTACAAAGTTTTGCAAAAATTCAAAAATCAAAATATTTTGTAATGAAACATTTTTGTAATTATTTAATTCTCTCTTATGAATGGCTCACCTTCCACTTTAACTGCTCCAAAATGTGGTTCATGCTCAACTTTTACGATTCCTTTTAGTGCAGATTCGTCCTGCCATCTTCCATCAAATTGCGCCTCGTGCGGTTCAACCTTAAATTAGTTAATTTAGATTCCCGGATGAAAAAAAGTAAATACTTAAATGAAAACAAAATTCTCGGGAAATTTATGTGACAAACTTTGATTTTTGGCTGAAATTCAATCGAATTGTTGTTTGGTTGAGGCTCCATTTGATTTGTCTGCCAAAGTTCGTCAAATAATTCGTTTGGAAAGGTGAATACATAATTTATCAAACAAAAATATATTATTTGTTGAACGTTCAATTTCATAATTAAATTTATTTTAATAAAAAGCATTCTCTTAATATTATAATTTAATTATTTAAGATCAGGAAAATATTATAATTCATACATTATTAGAAAATGCTTAATTGAAAAATAAAATAAAACGTTGCAAATTTCTTATATGTGAAGAATACTTACGTCATTTACGTCATCTGATGAAATAGAAAATAAAAAATATATATAATCAATTTTCTTTTCTATAATATTATTGCTTTTTTTTAGAAGGAATTTTTTTTTCTTGCTCATACATAACGGCTTTTTTTTTGCCCAAAACACCATTAAAAATCGAAAGAAATAAAATTACAAAGTAAATTAATTTAACATTTTTATTTTCTATTTCCTCAGATGACGAAAATATATATATATATCACATGAAAATTTAATTTATTATTAATTTAAGCAAAAATAATTAAATTATAATATTAGCAGAATGTTTTTTATTAAGATAAATTTAATATAAAATTGAACATTTTACAAATAATTTATTTTTGTTTAAAAAATTACTTTTTTTCATCCGGGAATCTAAATTAACTAATTTAAGGTTGAACCGCACGAGGAGAAATTTGATGGAAGATGGCGGGACGAATCTGCACTAAAAGGAGTCGTAAAAGTTAAGCAAGAACCACATTATGGAGCAGTTAAAGTTGAAAGTGAGCTGTTCATGAGATAGGTATAATTTGAAAGTTTCAAAAATTTAAATAATTACCAAAATGTTTTGTTACAAAATATTTTGATTTTTGAAAGGATCGTTAATTTTTGCAAAACTTTGTAACAAATTAGAGTTGAATAAAAATATTGGGTCAAAATTGGTTCAATATTCAATAGATCGAAATTATTCAAGAAATATCTCCTTTTTTTTACAATAAGTCATTTAGTAACAGTTAAAATCAAACATGAATCAGTGGATGATCTTGATCAGGACAATTCTGAGAAAGCTAAATATTTGTCTGATCAAAATAACTCAACTGATCAAGATGAGAGTGTTGATCACTAGCAAAATGAGTCCAATGAATTTCAAAATATTAAATCTAATCAACAAAAAACGTGAAATTATCCAAAAATTCCGTGAAATGAAAGATAATTATCGGGAAAAAAACAAACGCGCACATCCGTTTCGTTTCGTAGAAATTTTTTTTGTTTGTTTCGTGTTTCGTTTCGTTTCGTAAAAGTTTTGCTGTTTCGTTTGGTGTTTCGTTTCGTGATTAACTTTTTTTCGTTTCGTTTCTTTACGTAAAAGACTGTTTTCCACGAAAAAAAGACGAAAAAGCACCCCTAAAGATCGAGGTGTCTGCTGAAAATGCATACAATTGCATTAAACATTTATTTTTCTCTAACATACCCTAGTTCATTCATTGATCATAAGCAATTCCTTTCCTTGATGCTACACAGCTTTCATCCTACCCTTTGATTTACCTACCATTCCGCAACAAATAGTATAATTAATTTCATAAATATTACTGTTATGTCCTCCATAAGCAAATACGATCCCTATTTTTCCGTTGAAAATAATTTTTCATGTGCCGAAAAGTGCGAGCGCTTCTTTTCAACGGCTACATTTACTTTGGATGACCGGAGGAAAAGCCTTTCTGTAGAAAGCCTTGAAAAACAACGATTTCTGCACCACAACTTGCTCATTTTCAATTTTGATCTTGATTAAACATAATTTTTGGCAAAAAAACAAGGCTTTTTTTATTTCGTTTTGTTTCGTTTTTCTTCGTGTTTTGTTTTGTTTCGTAGAAAAATTTTTTTTTTTTGTTTCGTGTTTCGTTTCGTAGAATTTTTGCTGTTTCGTTTCGTGTTTCGTTTCGTAAAATGAAATTTAAATTTTTTCGTTTCGTAAATTAAAAAAAAATAATTTTTTCGTTTCGTTTCGTCATTCGCCCAGCTCTGCACTCAAACATAGAATGGAATCAAATTGAGTCAAAAATATCGAATGACTTGGGTGTAAGTCGCAGAACAATTTATAAATGGATCAAAAAATTGGGTTTAACCCCCGAAAAGTTTTCTGAGTTAGAATAACGTCAAATTTTGAAACAATTTGATCAGATTAAAAGCAAATGTAAGCAGGCAAAACTCAAAGGCGGTTCAAAGAATGAACTTAATGAGAAAATTGCTAAAAAATTAGGCATTTGTGAAAAACAATTTATGATGGAAGCGCAAATTTGGCTTTTCTGCCAGCAATAAAATTTCTGACACAACAAAAATTAGAATTTTGAAGAAATATGCCGAAATAAAAGGGAAGAATCCGAAAATAACAGATGCTGTTATTGCTAAAATGTGAAAGATTTCAACAGAAAGCCTAAATAATTGGAAAAAACAATTTAAAGAAGAAGCTGAGAACCTTTGAAATATACGGACTTTGTAGGCCTTGATTGAACGCGAAAATGTTATTATTGCATTGCGAATTATTTTAAAATTGTTGTTATAGTAAAGCTGTGAGCTGGGGTTCGGGTAATGGTCTCCCTTTGGTCCCAGCGTGATCGATCACTTCCTCTCCCTTCTCAGATATTTGGGTCGGGCTGTCGCCCCCGCTGGAAGGCTCAGTCCGAGAGCAAGGGGAGGGCTCCCATAAGTGGGGGTGGGAACGGGACGGGAGAATGGCCTTGATCCCGCTTCATCCATCCCTTTTATGGACCCCCTCGGGGGAGGAGTCTCCCCTGGGTCCCGCCCCTCTCCGGAACCTCAGTCCCGGCCTTACGCCTCCCCCCTTGCCGGGACTGGCCCCTCGGTCCCCGACCTTCTTCTCACCCATGTCCTCGTTTTGTCAATTCGCTGTTCCCCCCCCCCCTTTTTCCCCTTTACTTTTTCCGCTTGCGAAAAGAGATCGTTTATGTGTCCAAATGAGTTCTCACTCTTCCGCAACAAATTTGATGGGGATCGTCGTGTGGGTGGGGGTTTGTTCGGCCCGATCGCTCGCCGCCTCCTCGTCTGTCCCCTCTCATTCTCCTCGTCGCCTTCCTCCTCAAGCCTCCGCTCTCGCTCTCCCGTCCACCTGTCAGGGATTTTTCAGCCGTGTCCCCCCCCTCTAATTTTTGTGCCTATCCCCTCCAAACCTCATACCCGTCTCCATCGTCCTCTTTCTACGGCCTCGGCCGTATCGCCACCGGCATGGGGTGCTGCCCGCCGATACCTCCTCCATTCACGTCCGATGCAAAGCCCATGGTGGAACGTCTGATCACTCTTCCTCCCCTCTCGAAGTGGGGGCTTTGTCACATTCTCCACCGCCACCGCCCCCGCTTGACACACCACTTGTCCCTGGTGCAGCCAGGCCGGCTGTTCCATGCAGCCGATCTCTGCCAGGCGTTTGTTGCCCGCAATCCACCGCACCGTTTGTACCCTTATGCGGTGGCCAATCTGCAATCGCCTCTGGCCTCCGATCACCTCGTCGGCCACCTGCGTTGAATTAGAGGCCGTGGTTTTGAGACCTAGCCCTTTCCTTTTCCTTTTCTCTTTCTCTTTTTTCCCTGCTTTTCCACCCTCCCAAACCTTTATGAACATCGGCTGCACTTGCGCGTCGAGCACCACTGCCACCACAAAATTGCAAGCCGAGGCCTGTGCCACCACCGCTTCCACCGCCAGTTGCTGGGGCGTGGGTTGGTGGAGCGGCCGTTTCTCCTCCCTGATCATTTCCAATGCTCTCCCCAATTGGTTGGGAGCTCGCCAATGCCGCGAGCTCCCAACCCACGGATCGTCGAGCGAAAGGCCACAGGCCCAGTAGTCATCCGCTGAGGCTTCAACCAGTCTCGTCCACTCGCCTTTGAACTGTCCATAATTTGGAGATACTCTTCCGAAACTATGGGCACCATTTCTCAGCTTTTTCAACAAACCTTTTCCAGACCTTCCCGTGAGTGGGGAGGGCAAAAATGTTCATCGCTTTGCAAATGAATAAAGCCGTTCAATGAGAGGGGAGGAAATGGCGTCTAATGGCCAGCGCTGTGAGTGTTTGTTGCATAAAGTGGGTGTGACCGACGATTGAAAGTGTTAGCGTCTGCATATGTGCGGCCAATCGATGGCGAAAAGGAGTAAATGTGAAGTGGTTAGTGGGTTGAGCTTTGCTGGGCAGCCCTTTTCAAGTGGGATCGATCATAATTTATGCGGTTTTGGCGTCGGTAAGATGAGTTTGTTGTATTTATCGTCCCCTCCCCTTTTTGTGTTCCGTTTTGGTCTGAGTTCCTTCCAACTGATTAGGTTTTGTGTTGGGTCTGAACTCCTGCTGAAAAAAATTTTTTAACTTCTGTACTGGGTCCGAGTCTCTTCTGAAAATTTTGAAAATTTTCTCCTGGGTCTGAACTCCTTCCAAAAAAATTTTAAATTCTGTCTAGGTCTGAACTCTTTTTAGTTGCTTTTTCTTGAGATTCCCCGTGTGCTGAAATGGGTCTGAGCCTCTTCCGAAAATTTTAAATTTCCTCCTGGGTCTAGACTCCTTAGACGAATTATTGCAAACATTGGAGGACGGTGATGTTGATTTTGGTTTGAAGTGTCGCGTAATAGAATTCCTCGGGGGTGTGGGGCCACTGGTGTGGGAAAATGTAGTCAATAGCCGTCATCGGCATGTTCGAATATAACTTAATCCTTTTACTTGGGCGCTAAGACTTTTCGACAGTAAGCGGATTTTTCGACAGTAAGCGGACTTTTCGACAGTAAGCGGACTTTTCGACAGGAAGCGGGCTTTTCGACAGTAAGCGGACTTTTCGACAGTAAGCGGATTTTTCGACAGTAAGCGGACTTTTCGACAGTAAGCGGACTTTTCGACAGGAAGCGGACTTTTCGACAGTAAGCGGACTTTTCGACAGTAAGCGGACTTTTCGACTGTAAGCGGACTTTTCGACAGTAAGCGGACTTAAATTTTCAAAAAAAAATTAGATGTAAGTCAATATTTGAAAGATCAATATAAATTTTGAAACGTTTACCCGATTTTGATTCCCTGAAGTTGTAACTTATTTTTTACAAATGACAACCGCTTATACCGCAACGAAAGCAGTTTTTGTCCCTGCTTTTGCCATTTTCTGATGTTTGACGATCGATCTTAAATCGCCGACTTGTTTGATGGATTGAATGCGTTTTGATGAAGTTGACGACTTCCAATTTTTCGTGATTGTAAAAATGCGACGTTTCTTTGAGATTAACTCTTCATTAGAATATTCATTACTTATTTTATCACTAAACGCTAAAATTTTATACGTAATTGGTACGGTGAAAGAAAAACTTAGTAAGTAGATCGTACTTAATTTTTACAACTCACGGCTTGGAATAGGGAGGGGGTCACAATTAGAGAGTGGGCTTCAAATGGAGAAGGGTTACTAATAGGGAAAATACGGTAATATTTTCGAAAAAAATATATCCGGCCCCCCGAGTGCCGGCAATCCTTATCCGGACAACAATCCAAATTTTAAAAAAATAATCCAAAAAGACGGGGCAAGTGTAGAAATGTTGCAAAACTAGTGGCAAATTTTCAAAATAGCGGCATTTGCCACTAAATGAGTGCATTTTGAGATGGCCGCTAGGCCGCGAACCGCGCCGTTTTGGGGTCATATACATATTTCGCGATTTATGTGCATATTTTATGCGCATATTTTGGCATTTTGCTAAAATTTCTTCACAAAAGTAAAGATTTTTTAGCATTTGCACAGCGTATAAATGCCATAAATAGGGTTTTTAGCTTTGGTTGGAGCTTCTAGAGTTCAAAAAATGCATCCCTAAAAATTGACAAATTTATGTGCATATTTTTTCATTTTATGTGCATATTTTGCAATTTTTGGTGCATATTTTATGCGCATTTTTCAAGATTTTATGTGCATATTTTTGGACACGCTACTTAGTGCAACTATTTCCCATAAAGAGCATGCATAAAAGTCTTACTTAAAAATTATTCAACTTGGTGCTATTTTGACTTTTGCGCATATATTATAAATTTTTAAAAATTATACAACACTCTCAGCTTTTTTGGCGAATTATGCAATTGCATAAAAAAATGACCTAAGCAGAGGCTGAACCCTAATTTATTGAAAACCCCAAATGTTTTCTCGAATTATATGTTGGGAAAAAGTGAATTTAGGGTTGGAAAGCGACCAAAGACTTTACCCTGTTGTAAAATGAATTCAAGGCTGTCGTCAAATTCTTGTATTTAAATTGTTCTTGCACTAAAACCAATTTCTTTTTTTAGAAGCTAACTTTACTTAGTTTAAGATGCTTTAAGACCAAAACAACCTAAGAATTTAGACTTAGCTTTAAACATAATAATTAAATTTAATTTTATTACTATTTTAAGGATGTCACTGCTCAATCAAACATTTATAGAAAAGAAAATCAATTATAATTATTTTTACTATTTGCTATTTCATCAGATCTGAAATATTCTTCTCATGAAAGAATTGCAACGTTTTATTTTATTTTTCATTCAAGCAATTTATAATAACATAAGTAATGCTTTATTATAGTTAAGCATAAATTATTATGAAATTTAATATTCAACAAATAATTTATTTCTATTTGATAAATTATGTTGTTACATTTCCAAACGACTTATTTGACGAACTTTGGCAGACAAATCAATTGGAGCCTCAATCAAACTACAATCCGATTGAATCTCAGTCAAAAATCAAAGTTTGTCATATTTAACAAAAATAAATTCCCCTAAAAATTTCTTTTAATTTATTGGTTTTTGCTTTTTCATCCGGGAATCCAAGTTAACACGAACAGTTTAAGGTTGAACCGCAGGAGGAGCAATTTGATGGAAGATGGCAGGACGAATCTGCACTAAAAGGAAACGTAAAAGTTGAGCATGAACCACATTATGGAGCAGTTAAAGTGGAAGGTGAGCCAATTCATATAAAACAAATGTAAAAATTTCCAAAAAATTAAATCATACAATAATTACAAAACTTTTTCAATATGTTGATGTTGCCAAAGTTATGATTATATGAATTTTTTTACGGTTTTTGGCCCAACAGAATTTTGACTTTTCATCATTGAAACAGACTTTTTTTCCCCTTATTTTGACTTACATTTGGATGGACATACAGGAAATATATTTTATCTCGAATCTCAAAGATCTCAGAAAAATTTCGTCGATCGAAATTTATATCGAGAATCTCGATAGATCTCGAATCTCTAAAAATCTCGACGAGATTTTCAATAATTTTTTTTTGTGTATCAAAATAAGCAATTTCAAAATGGTCAAAAAGTAAAAGACTAACGTAACAACACCTTTTTTGAGCTAATTTCATCGAAGCTTAAGCTCTTTTTGCAATCACCAAAATATCATCATTATGGGGTGCATATTTCCCCATAAAACGGGCATTTTAACGGAAAACCCGGCGAAAAAAACAACGGAAAACGAATTTTTTTTGGGTGAGACGGGATTTTGTCCTCACACATAAATTAGAATTAGATAAAATACTAAAATAATTTTGAGTCAAAATTTCTTCTATATTCATAGAATGAAATTATACAAAAATATTTAATTGTTTATTTTTTTACAATAAGACGTTTAGGAACAGACGAAATTAAAAATGAATTTGAATGGTGGGGCGAGGAGAGTGGTGAATTTAAAGAACAATTGGAGGATCGTGTTAAAGAAGAAGATCAAGACGGGCAACCTCCCAACACTTATGATCACAAAAATATTGGAGATGAAGATGATGAAAATTGGCCGGAAGACGACAATAAATTTATTGAAGAAACTGATCAGGATGAGAGTGTTGATCATCAAAATGATTCCAATGAATTTGAAACAATTGAGTCTGATCAGCAAAAACGTAAAATTATTCAAAAATTTCGTGAAATGAAAGAAGATTATAAGAAAAAAAGAAAATATTCTAAAAATGAATGGGTTCAAATTGACGCAAAAATATTAAATGGTTTGGGAGTTAGTCGCACAAAATTGTATAAATGGATCAAAGAATTGGGTTTAAGTCGAGAAACAAACTCAAAGCTTTCTGAGTTAGAAAAACGAGAAATTTTGAAACAATTTGATGAGATTAAAAGCAAATGTAAAAAGGCCAAACTCAAAAGCGGTTTAAAGCATGAACTCGATGAGAAAATCGCAAAAAAATTGGGCATAAGTGCCACCACAATTCGTAAATGGAAGCGCGAATTTGGCCTATCTGTTAGCAATAAAAAGTTTTCTGAATTGGAAAAACGAGAAATTTTGAAACAATTTGATGAGATTAAAAGCAAATGTAAAAAGGCCAAACTCAAAAGCGGTTTAAAGCATGAACTCGATGAGAAAATCGCAAAAAAATTGGGTATTGGTTCTAGCACAATTCGTAAATGGAAGCGCAAATTTGGCCTTTCTGTCAGCAAAAAAAAATTTCCTGAGTTTGAAAAACGTAAAATTTTAAAACAATTTGATGAGATAAAAAGCAAATGTAAGAAGGACAAATTCAAAAACATTTCAATGCATGAACTCGATGATAAAATTGCAAAAAAATTAGGTATTTGTGGAAGAACAATTTATGCATGGAAGCGCAAATTTGGACTTTCTATCAGCAACAAAATTTCTGATGCAACAAAAATAGGAATTTTGAAGAAATATGCCAAAATAAAGGGGAAGAATCCGAAAATGAGTAATTGTCAGATTGCAGATTTCTTGAAAATCTCAATAAACAGTTTAAAAAAATGGAAAGCTAAATTTATAGAAGAAAAATAATCATTTTTGAATGCCTATCCTCGGCATCACAACAGATGTTATTGTTTGGGGCGGATTTTCTAAACTTCGTTATAAATGAATGCATTTGTTTTTATATTTATTGTAAAAAGTCAAAATGTCTCAGCTTTTATGATTAAGTAATGGGACATATAATAGGGACTAAAAATTAGAGACCGGAAACTTGGAGCCAAAACCCAAAAAATTTTAGAAAACATAATAAAATGCCCAAATTTCCGATTTTTTTAAATTTTTTAATAAAAGTTTTATTCAACGCATTTTTCTGACCAGTCATCATAAATAGATGAATAATATCAATATCAGGGTAGCCACGTGTCAAACCCAAAAATCAGGAATACCGGCTGAAAAATCAGAAAAAAATCAGGAATATTTTTTAGGTGTGTAAATATATGAATTTAATGCCAAAACTTTTTTATTGTTAAAAAAATTGTGTAAAATTTCGATAATTTGCCGATTTTTTTTTAGGACTGGGAGAGGTCCGCCGGCGCCGCCAGAAAATTTTTTACAAAAATTAAGTCTTTGTTACAAAATAAACCAAAAAGTTCAGAAAAATATGAAAACTTGGCAATCTTTGTTAAAAAATTTGTAAATTAAAATTTATTTTAAAAATGTTAATAATGGAGGAAAACAGTATGTGAGTAAAAGATAAACGATAAATAAGTGCTCGCACTAAAGCGGCTTCGAACCCAACACATAACACAGGAGTAACCGAATACACAAACCACTAGGCCATCAATTACCTGTTAGAATTCTTGTAAATCTGATTGAAAAATCACTAAATGATGCTTGCTATCTTTAGGGGTGTAAATTCAACTGGGCAACACCCAAAACTTTTGTACAAAAAAGGGCATGGACCCAAAACCCAAAAATTTTTTGGTTATTTTTTGGATTTTTCGTTTTCGAACATTTTTTCAAAATTCAAAATCTTCAAAAAAAACAAGTTCAGCCTAAAATCAGTCAAAAAGCATGAATTCGATCGTTACTTGCGTTTTCGTTGTAATTTTGGGGTTTTTTAATTTATGTTGCAACTTGCAACATGTGAATTTTGAAGAAAAACAATTTTGACGAAAAAAGTAGTAATAAACTGAACGATGCCACTTTTATAAACATAGACAAAGAAAAAAGCAAAAAAACTCAAATGGGATTAGAAGCTTAAAAAAATGCAAAATAAATTTAATCAAAATGAAATTCTACTTTATTTTGATCACATTTTGCGGTTCAAAAAAAAATTGATTGGGACGGGAGTGCCCGGGACCAGGGATGTGCTCTGTTCTGTTCTGGTTTTCTGCAGAATTTCTGGTCGTTTTAGGCACCAGAATTCTGATTTCTGGTTTCTCATTTTTTTTTATGCAACCAGAATTCTGATTTCTGGTTTCTGGTTTTTTAGAGAAAAAACCAGAAAAAAACCAGAAATTTTAAGTTAAAATTTTTTATTTACAACACCATTTACAAATAGCCATTTCTGCAAAATTATTCATTCTTTGGCCAATTTTCTTAACAAATTGTCATCAAAAATCAAAAAAATTTTCCCGGCGGCGCCTATCGGCACCGCCGACCCCCTCCCTTTTCTAAAAAACATTTTAAAAAAGTGCCGATTTTTTAAAATTTTGGTTAAAAATCTGTTAACAAATCAAGTCAAAAATTCAAAATTTTCTCGGCGGCACCTATCGGCAGCGCCGACCCACCCGCACCCCTAAAAGAAGCAGAATTCACAAAAAAAATTTGCATTTTTGAAAAATTTTAAAATCGACAAAATTTTCGAAATTTTTAGAAATTTTTCTACAAAATGTTAAAAATTCTTAAAAATTTACTGAAAATTGTGACTATTGTAATTTTGATCATTGATTTGTAATCATTGTGTTCAATATAATATAATGATTCGTTAAAAAAAATTTTTTTTAATTTCTGTTCTGGTTTTCTGATTTACCAGAATTTCTGGTCGTTTTGGGCACCAGAATTCTGTTTTCTGATTTCTGATTTTTAAAAGGGGCACCAGAATTCTGATTTCTGGTTTCTCATTTTTTTTTATGCAACCAGAATTCTGATTTCTGGTTTCTGGTTTTTAAAAAGTCGACCAGAGCACATCCCTGCCCGGGACGACGGGAGTGGCTTAGCTTCCTTAGAATTTTCCTGATCAAGATCATCCGCCGATTCATGTTTGATTTCCTAAATGTCTTATTGTAAAAAAAATGTTATGATATATTTGAATATTTCGATCTTATGAATAGGGTCCGGATTTATATTGACTAAAAATCGTGAAATATTAACTTAAAATATTGACCAAAAAACCTCAAAATATTGACCAAAAACCCCAAAAAGTGCCAAAATATTGATTAAAAAATGGGCAAAAACTGACCAAATCCAGTCAAATTTTGCGTAAAACCTTCAAATTTTTGTCAATCTTTATTAATTTTCCTCTTACAATTGTAAATGCATTATTTTTTCAAGTTTTGGAAAATTTTATAAAAAATATCAAATAAAAAAATTTAAAGAAAAATGTCGATCTTTGGGGGTGGATTTTTTGTCAAACAATTTTAGGGGTGCATTTTTGGTCTGAAAATTTTTTTGATTTTTAAGATTACGTTTTTGTTTATATTCCATTTTTCTTAAGAAATTTTGAGAAAAAGTGCCTGAAATATTAAATTTCTTTCAAGAATTTTCGGAAAAATGCCTAAAAATTGCATTTTTCTCAAGAAAAATGCCCAAAATATTGATTTATTATGAAAAAATGGCGAAATATTGATTTATTCTCAAAAAAGCCAAAATATTGATTTATATTGACTAAAAAGTCGCTCTAATTGTAAAATTTTTCGAAATGAATGCTATTTCCGGGCTTCTCTCATGATTCCCTATTCTACAAAAAAATAGGTTAAAACCTGAAAATCCGGACCCTACTTATGAATATCGAACAAAATTCTGGCCCAATATTCTTTTAGTATTTGTATTCAAGTCTAACTGACTAAAAAACATGAAATAGTTACCAAAAAAGCTCAAAATTGACTAAAAACTAGAGTCCGGACCCAAAAATTTTTTGGGGGTTTTGTACAAAAATTGGGTCAAAAAATTTTTGGGCCTTGGTTTTTTTGGGTCAGATTGGAGCAAAACCCAAAAAAAAAAACCAAAATCCAAAAAATGACCAAATCCAGTCAATTTATGCGTAAAAACCTTCACATTTGTCAATCTTTATTAGTTTTTCTCTGCATTTTTATTTTGTAAATACATCACATTTAAAAAAATATACCTAAAACCCCCAAAATTGACCAAAAACCCCAAAAAATATCAAAATATAGACTTAAAAATGTGCTAAACCTGACCAAATTCAGTCAAATTATGCGTGACCTATTAAAGTGATTTCGAGTATGGGCCCTATAATCCATATTTACTAGTGATGCACGAGACCCAAAAAACCCGAGACTTTTTTCGTAAATTAACATTATTTATTCGATTTTTCTAAATAAAATAATATTATTAACTGTTTTTATTTAAGATTTTTATATTATTAACATTTTCAATAAAATAGGTATTAAAGAATTATTCAATAGAAAAATAAGGAAATGATGTTGGATCGAAATGGGATGGACGTTCTTTTGGGGGAGAGAGGGCGACGTGGAGGACATTTAATGAATTTTGCAAAAAAAAAATTGAGGGAGGAGAATAAATGGGTGGAAATAATCTGAAAATCAATTTTATTGGCTATATTTTCAATAAAAATTAATTTTATTGCAAAATATTTCTTATTAAATTTTATTTAAATAAATTTAAGTAATAACAAATGAAATTTCGGCTATTAATTATTATTTCATGTTGTGCAACATTTTTAATCAAAAATGCTAATTCTGTGGACGAAGGCGAAAAAGGACCAAAACTTTACAAATCATTTGATGAAATATTTGGAAAAGGATGGGATAATGAAAGTAATGATTCAAAAGGCTTGAACTGTCGTCATGTTAAAGAAGAAGTTCAAGACGGACAAGCTCCAAACACTTCTGATCAGAAAAATATTGAGGACGAAATATTGAAAAAGAAATTTGATGAAATTTATGGTGAAGATTGGTCGGAAGACGAAAACAATTCAGCGCCATCAGCGGGTGATCTTGATCAGGACAATTCTAAAGAACATTTGTCTGATAAAAACTCAACTGATCAAAATAAAAATGTTGATGAACAGCAAAATGAGTCCAATAAATGTGAAAAAATTGAGTCTGATCAGCAAAAACGTGAAATTATTCAAAAATTTCGTGAAATGAAAGAAGAATATAAGAAAAAAAGAAAATATTCTAAAAATGAATGGGTTCAAATTGACGCAAAAATATTAAATGGGTTGGGTGTTGGTCGCACAACAATTTATAAATGGATCAAAGAACTGGGTTTAAGAAAAGAAACAAAGTTTAAATCTAAGTTTTCTGAATTAGAAAAAGGTGAAATATTGAAACAATTTCATGAGATAAAAAGCAAATGCAAAAAGGCAAAACTCAAAAACATTTCAATGAATGAACTCGATGAAAAAATTGCAAAAAAATTGGGCGTTTGTAGACAAACAATTTATGAATGGAAGCGCAAATATGGCCTTTCTGTCAGCAATAAAAAGTTTTCTGATGCAACAAAAATTGGAATTTTGAAGAAATATGCCAAAATAAAAGGGAAGAATCCGAAAATGCCTGATTGTGACATTGCTGATTTGTTGAAAATCTCAAAAAGCAATTTATGTAAATGGAAAGCTCAATTTAGAGAAGAAATTAAAAGCTTTTAAAAATATACGGATTTTGTGGTGGGATTTCTTGAAATTGCAGATTTTATGTTGATAAAAAATTTGTTGATTGACTCAGTTTGGCGCGTATGGTTTGGCGCCGAAAATTCTTATATGACTAAATCAAAGATTCTTGGTGTCATTCGAAAGCACTAGATGCTATAATATAAAATTAGGGACTAAAAAATGTGATAGGGACATATAATAGAAACTAAAAACTCCCCAAAATAGGGACTGAAACCCCCAAAAAGAATGCAATAGGAATAGATGTGCTAAAAGCGTGAAACTATTGAAGAATTCATTAAAATGAATTAAGAAAAACAGTATGTATTCTCAAAGAGAATAGAAACAAAATTATACACATATAGCAATGTGTCTTGGTATTGGTCGCGATACTTTTTTGAAAGTTTTATTTGTCCCAAATTCACAACAGTGAACAAGAAAGAACCGAAAAGACAATAAGGAGAATTCGCAGTCAAAGTCAAATTATTAAATAACCTTGTTTTCTGTGATAATATGATTTTTGTTAAAAAGAGAAATATTCATTCAATTTAAATTTTATTTTTATTTCCTTGCTTTGCGAGCAATTATTAAGAAATCCACATTGTGTACTTTATTTAATGTATATGTAAAATTGGTGAACAATCTACTCAAAAGTGTCACCCTCTATTTAAATGTTTTCTTAGCAATTTTATTTTGGATTTTTTCGGCTTTAGGAAGTACAATTTTTTTGCTGTTTAAATTAATTCAAATTTTTCTACGGTAATTAATTGATTTCTTTAAGTTTGTGGTATGGAATATAGTTTATGCCCGAATCCGGTGTAACAATTCGTGTGTTTATGAGACAAAATTGGCAATTTGAGGGTTCGTAAAGTAAATAAATACCAACTCGAACAAATTCTGAGATAGGAACCAAACCCAAAAAAGTTCGACGAAGAAAGAATGTGCCCCAGTTGATTGGCTGGTTATAACGCCTCGGGGCGGGTGCATAAAAAGGGCAGGTTTTGCAGTTTACACTAAAACATTTACATAATTTGTCGCACACGGGATGAGGCATCGGCCATTGGCTCGACTTGTAGAGCAATCAGCCAGTACCAAATTTGCGCTTTCAATTATAAAAGTTGGCAATTGTAGTTAACAGTCCCATGTTGGACATAAAACGTCACGGTTACGGCGGTTAACGGTTATAAGATTTTGAAGACGGGCGGTTACAGTTAAGGAAATTGGTAACCGTGTCCATGCCTGTTTAAAACTATTTTGGCATTTTACAATGAATATAAAAACAAAATTTTTTTATAATATTGAATTTTCATTTGATATTTTTCTCTCAATTGATTCAATTCTATGGTTGAGTGTAACTTTTTATGATCGTGTATTTTTTTTATTGTCCTATAGTCGTGCTAACTGCAAATAGAGCCAAAACTTGACCAAAAATCAAAGAAATTTGGTATTAGTAATAGAACAATTTACAAGTGAAAGCAAGAATTTTAAGAAAATCAAAGAAACGAAAAATTCGATTCTTAAATAACAACAATTTTCAAATAATCCGATTCCAACCAATAATAACACCTCAGCGTTGAGTCAAGGGCCTACAAAATCCGTATATTCAACGACGCGATGACTCTGCCCTCAACGAATTTGCCCCTGGGGGAATAACAACAATCACTTTATCAGCGTCCAGCTTTGGGCCACGGCAAGGGATAGGTTGCTTTCCTTACTTCCTTTCCCATCACCTTACGACAAAAACTGCAAGCGGGCCGAACAACGAGTTCGAGCTGTTTGGGAAAACGCCGATCAGTTGGAGTGGCGCTGCAACAAGATCTTTCCATTTTTTAAACTGCTTATTGAGATTTTCAACAAATCGATTTTCCGGCATATCCCTTCAAAAGCCAATTTTGTATTTTATGGTGATAGAAAGGCCAAATTCGCGCATCTATCCAAAAATTGCTTTTCTACAAACGCCCAATTTTTTTCGCAATTTTCTCATTGAGTTTACGCATTAAAATGTTGTTTAGTTTTGCCTGCTTGCTTACATTTGCTTTTTATTTCATCAAATTGTTTCAAAATTTTGCGTTCTAACTCAGAAACCTTTGTCTTTATTTCTTAACTTAGGTAGACCCAATTCTGTGCTCCATTTATAAATTGTTCAGCGACCCAAATCAATTCATTTCCCATGAACTCTTTCAACAATCTTTACTATCACAGCCACCAAAAATGCGTAATCAGACTAGAGTGCGGCAAAATCGGATTTGCGGATCCCGCTGCGGGATTGTAGATCAAAATCTCGTGCGGGATCGGATTTGCGGGATTAATCCCGCAATCCCGCAAATTGCAAAAAATGCGGGATTGCGGCGCGGGATCCCGCAAAATCCCGCGCGGGATCAATCCCGCCCCGCACTCTAAATCAGACTGGGGCACAATATTCCCAACAGATTGAAAGGGGACTGATCCGTGAAATGATAATTGAGCGGAGGCGGGAAATGGCTTTAAGAAATGGGGAGTGGTGGAGGAAGAAAAACTCGAGACGTTCGAGCCGGTCCAGCCAAAATTCTGTTCTCGATTCTCTTTGAAGGACTTCCCAAGAGTCGGGAGGGATCGGGCGGGAGAGACGGGACCGGGCCGGCGGTTCCCTCCGGGGAGAAAAACGAAAGCGTCCTATATGGGAAAAAACCGTTTATCATGCTCAACTCTTAGGGAACAGGAATGGGGCAGTTTCCCAAAACCCGAGAGCCGACCGGTCTTTACTCGACCCGATACCCGAAACCCGACCCGAGGTTTTGGGCCGGGTTTTGGGTCGAGATCCGGGTTTTTGGGAAAAGGGCGGGGGGGGGGGGGGTGGGTCGGCGGTGCCAATAGGCGCCGCCAAGAAATTTTTGAATTTTTGACTCAATTTGTTAAGGAAATTGGTCCAAAAATTGCAGTTTGCCAAATTTGTTTTCCGCGGTGTTTTTATTTTAAATGAAAAGCTTGTTTGGCTTTAAACAATTGGGAATTTTTTTTAATAAAAAAGCTTATTTTTTTAATGCGAAAAAGTTTCACATTTTCTTGCAAATTTAGTTGCAAATTTTTTAACAAATTTTGGAAACACTGCTTTAACAGCATAGGTCCTGCACCTTCATAGCTTACCCCTCCCCCTTTTGGCATAGCCGTGGCTTTCACTAAACTTCCTTCCACACAGCGATATGCTGCAAAATGTTCACAATTTAAGCGTCAAAATAATGGCTCAAAGAGCTTAAAATTCTAAAAGGCAATTGATAAAAAGAATCCAATGGAAGGAATAATCGCCGTTACAAAAAAAAATCCGATCCCAAACAAAAACATCTTCGCGTTGAGTTTAAGCGCATAAATGCGTATATTTTTAATGGTTCCTAATTTCTTCTTTAAATTGAGCTTTCCATTTACATAAATTGCTTCCTGAGATTTTCAACAAATCAGCAAGTTCCAAATCACTCATTTTCGGATTCTTTACTTTTTTTTGTGACATATTTCTTCAAAATTCCAATTTTAGTTGCATTAGAAATTTTATTGCTGCCAGAAAGGCCAAATTTGCGCTTCCATACACAAATTGTAGTTCTAGAAACGCCCAATTTTCTGGCAATTTTTTCATCGAGTTCATTTTTTGGATTCTTGAGTTTTGCCTTCTTACATTTGCTTTTAATCTGATCAAATTGTTTCAAAATTTCACGTTTTTGCTGATCAGAATAAACTTTGAGTTGAGCTATTTGATCGAGTTCCTTTTGTAGAGAATAATTATTCTCATCTTTGACAGCATTTTTAAGTTCCCTTTTCCATTGCCTTAGTGTGCTTCCTCCAATGTTTAACCTTTCCGCTATTTCGAAATCACTAATTTTTGGGTCGCTTTGTTTAATTTCACAATATTCTTTTAGTTTATCCATTTTATCTTGCAATTTTTGAGTTAGTCCAAACTCTTTTTTCCATTTAAAAATTGTATTAATACCGACACCGATACTCTTTGCTATTTGAGTATTATTTTGATCCCATTCTTTTCTTGAATATTTTCTTTTTTGCTTATATTCATTTTTCTTTTTAATAAATTCTTCAACAATTTCACGCTTTTGCTGATCAGAATAAACATTTTTGCGTCTTTTTATGAGTTTTGTGCCAGGGTCGCCATTTTCTTGAACTTTTTGACTTTTTTGTCCATCAATGCAATCATTTTGATCAGTTGAATCAGCTTCAGCTTCTTCAATAAATTCATTGTCATCTTCCGACCAATTTTCATCAAACATTTCATCAAATCTTTCCCTTATTTTTCTATTGGCAAAACTTTCAAAATGATCAGAAAAGCTTTGTTCATTTGGATTGTCCTGATCAGTTGATTTATTCGCAACTTCTGTTGTCCGTGTTTCCATTTTATGCCATTCTTTGTTTTCTGTAAATTCCGGCACCTCCGAGTCCCAACCTTTTCCATATATTTCATCAAATGTTTTATTTAATTTTGGTTGGCTCACAGATTCAGCATTTTTGATCAAAAATGTTGCAGAAATTAAAGAAATAATTAATAGCCAAACATTCATTGCTTCCTTAAAAATTGTTTAATTTTATTGAAAATGTTAATTATTTTAGTTATAAACTGAGTTTTGTCAATAAAAGGCAATAAAAAGCAAATGTTTATTAATCCAATATTTGTAATGGTTTCTTGGAAAGATCAATTCGTTCAAAGCCAAATTCTTTTAATTAAAACATTCAATAATTACAGGCAATATTATTTTATTTGGAAAAATCGTTTTATACAATTACCTACAATGAGCTCTGGGGAATCTTTACATACCTCCTCAAGGTACAGGAAACAGCTTCGACCGTTAAGCCCTACAAAATTGTGAATCAGAAAATGAGATTGGACCCAAATAGGTGGTAAATAGAGTGCGGCAAAGTCAAATTTGCGGATCAAGTTGCAGGATTGGAATTCAAACTGTTTGCAAGACCGAATTTGCTGGATTAATCCTGCAAAACCTGAAATCCTGCAAAAACCCAAAAAGTGCAGGATTGCGGACCGGATCCTGCAAAATCCTGCGCAAGATCCGGTCCTACGCCGCGCTCTAATGGTAAACCCCTTTTAAAGGATTCCATATCCTCAAAAAAAAATGCTTAGAGGTCGGGGACAACAATTTCATGAAATTCGATTACAACTGAATTCAATTACAAATACATTTTGAGAATTTTGTTGAAATCGAAAAAAATTTGTATTCATTAATCATAAATTTATTATTAATTCAATTGTTGCTAGGTTTTTTATCGATCCAAAAACTAGGCCCAGTGGCGATTTTTCAGACCTGAATTTTTATGGATTGGTTAGAACATCTTGGGCCGGTAATGGCATCCATTTTTTGCCGTAGCCCTGTGCATCATCCAGGTCAATCTTGGATTTTAAAAATCCTAATTGATAGTATGTAGAAAATTGAGAATTTGATCAAATTCCCGTGATCAACTCAAAAGAATGTTAACTCCAATTATTTTTAAATTGAAGAGTGAGAAGCCACAGATTTTTGGAATATTTTTTTTTTATTATGTCTTCATATTGTGCCAGTAATTTCAATTTGTCAATATTTATTGGCATAACTCATACATATTTATTAGAATGCAAAAAAGTTCCTTTTTTAATATGGCCATCCCTTTTTTATAAAACAAAACACAATTTTAGTGCAAAACAAATTGTTTTATTTTTGTTTGTTCAATGAAGCTTTTGCCAGCCGATTGAAAAAAATTGGAGGATATTTTTAGCAAAAAAATTTGCGCTCGTTTCATTATTCCCCTCACGTCTGCTGTTGGGCTCAATCGATACTCATATTAAAACTAATTCAAAAATTGAATGAAAAAGCCTAACTTTAGAATTTAAATTTTTATTCATAAAAATAAATTCCAAAATGATGGATTCCGTCTTCAAAAATGTCCGACCATGGGCGACATGAAACCCCTTCGACTTCGAGGACCGAGCTCCAACCCCTCCAAAATGTTCAAACTGTATTTGGAACTGTACACAACGAATTGGACATGCTGGACTTGTTGAATTCTAGTTCAATTGTGAAGGAGAAGATGGACAAGTTAGAGCAGTTGCTGAAGTTGAACATTGTGAAGAATGGCATGCCAAACGACAATGTTGAGCTTTCTGAAGATATTTTGGAAATAGAAAAACGCATTCAAAAAGGGGGCGATTATTTGGTAAACCGAAAACTTTTGATTAGCTTTATGCATTAACACTTGTGGTTATTCGTTTTTCTGCTCGTTACCTGCTGCTTCGACTTCCAATATTCACTAAAATGAAGCTTTTGTTTTAAAATTTTTACGATTACACAACTTTGTTGGTTTGTTCTTTTTTTTGATTGCTCGCCGTTTACTACGAGCATCGGAGCACATACTGGTCATGGTTGGCAATTGTGTTACAGTCCAATGCTGGGCATAGTTGGCAATTGTGGTTACTGTTTTAGAATTTTTGTAGCTTTTTAGGAATGCCACTTTGTGGTAGAAATGTGGGGGTGATCTATCAGTTTTGCCAAGTGTCTTCCCGAAACTCCACGGGCACTTGGGGGCCTTCCCTTTGTTCGGTCGCGCTTTGTTAGATTTTAATCATGAAAGTGTTTGAAAGAGATAATAAAATTTAAAATTTTATTTATTGAAATCTGATAAAAATCATTTGTTAAGTTCAATACACATTAATTTCGATTTAATTTTAGCCACATCACGATCGGAAAAAATTAGTTTTCAAAAATCAATTTTTTGAAATCTGGAAAACTTTATTGATTTTTAAATAATGCGGGTAACCGCGGGCGGGTAACCGGTTATGAGATTTTGAAGACGGGCGGTTACGGTTAAGGAAATTGGTAACCGTGTCCATGCCTGTTTAAAACTATTTTGGCATTTTATAATGAATATAAAAACAAAAATTTTTTGAATTTACATTTGATATTTTTCTCTCAATTGATTCCATTCTATGGCTGAATGTAACTTTTTATGATCGTGTATTTTTTTTATGGTCTTTTTATAGTCGTGCTAATTGCAATAGAGCCAAAACTTGAACAAAAATCAAAGAAATTTGGTATTAGTAAAAGAACAATTTACAAGTGGAAGCAAGAATTTTAAGAAAATCAAAGAAACGAAAAATTCGATTTTTAAATAACAACAATTTTAAATAATCCGATTCCAACTAATAATAACACCTTAGCGTTGAGTCAAGGGCCTACAAAATCCGTATATTTTAGTTTTTTAATTTCTTTTTTAATTGTTTTTTCCAATTATGTAAGCTTTCTGTTGAAATCTTTAACATTTCAGCAATAACGGCATTTGTCATTTTTGGATGCTTACTTTTTATTTTGGCATATTTCTTCAAAATTCCAATTTTTGTTGTATCAGAAATCTTATTGCCGACAGAAAGGCCAAATTTGCGCTTCCATTCATTAATTGTGCTGGCAGAAACACCCAATTTTTTTGCAATTTTCTTATCGAGTTCACGCATTGAAATATTTTTGAGTTTTGCCTGCTTACATTTGCTTTTTATCTCATTAAATTGTTTCAATATTTCATGTTTTTCGGAGTCAGAAAACTTTGATTTAAACTTCGATTCTCGACTTAAGCCTAATACTTTTCTCCATTTATAAATTGTTGAGCGACCAACACCCAAACCATTTGAAAATTTTGCTGTCCATCAACACTCTCATCTTGATCAGTTGAGTTATTTTGACTAGAAAAATGTTTTATTAGAATTTTCCTGATCAACATCATCCGCTGATAACGCTGATTCGTTTCCATCTTCCGACCAATAATCATCATCATTTACAATCTTGTTCTGATCAGAAGTGTTGGGAGCTTGTCCGTCTTGAACTTCTTCTTTAACACGATCCTCCAATTGTTCTTTAAATTTGTCACTCTCTTCGCCCCACCATTCAAATTCATGTTTGATTTTGTCTTTTCCTGAATGTGTTATTGTAACAAAACATCGATTGAAAGTTTTTTTGAAAAATTTCGAACATATGAATTTTATCTAATTTTGACCCAAAGTTCTTTTAGTATTTATCCAAATTTAATTTGTTTCAAAGTTTTGAAAATTGAAAATACACACCCGTAAATGGGCTTCCTGACCCATTAAAATAAATGCTTAACATTCGTTTAAAAAATCAACAATAATTGAATCATTAATTTTTGGGAAAATTTTTTTTTTATGAAGTGGCTCCTCACCTTCCACTTTAACTGCTCCAAAATGTGGTTCATGCTCAACTTTTACAATTCCTTTTAGTGCAGATTCGTCCTGCCATCTTCCATCAAATTGCTCCTCATGCGGTTCAACCTTAAATTAGTTAATTTATATTCCCGGATGAAAAAGCTAAAACCAATAAATGAAAACAAAATTTTTGGGGAATTTATATGGCAAACTTTGATGTTTGGCTGAGATTCAATCGGATTGTTGTTTGTTTGAGGCTCCAATCGATTTGTCTCCCAAAGTTCATCAAATATTGGAAATGCAAATACATAATTTATTAAACAAAAATAAATTATTTGTAAAATGTTCAATTTCATAATTAAATTTATCTTAATAAAAAGCATTCTCTTATTATTATTATTATTTATGATTTATCTGGAAAATGTTTGGTAAATATGTATCATAGCTCCCAGACTCGAAATCACTCAAAACCACTTTTATATGGTTTCTTAGGTGCTGAAACCAATAGAACAATCAAAAATATTTTGTCGCACCGCCTTTAAACCGGTTTTTGAACGGTTTAAAAATTGCCAAAAATGGAGATTTTTTACCAAAATTTTGTATCTTCCTGTGCACCAATCTGCACAAATTTGGTATCAATCGACAGCTCTCGGCGAGACAAATCGATCTAGTTGTGAAGCAAGTCGATCAGAGGCGATTTGGATGCCGGCCGACTGAGTCCCAGTGTAAAAAAGGACATTTCAGTACCAAAAGTAAAAATGAACCCCCTTTCTCCGCAGACAACTGTAAACAGAAAACAATAGGCTTTAAAAATTACTGTCTGTCGATAGAAAATCAAATTGAGAATTTAAAACGGTTTTTGAACCGGTTTAAATTTTTGAAAATTAAGCAAAAACCACTTTTGAGTAATAAAAGCCGGATAAAATAAAATGAAAGGCCGCTGGCGGCCCGCCAACAGCGAGCATGCGGAGACGGAGCAAGTAGTGGGGCGAGACGGAGGGCGGAGGAAGAAGTCTGACGAGCGCCAATGGGGGGCGAGCGCGTGGGGACCCGCGGAGCGGGCGCGCGCGAGACCCCCAGCCGGGTCACGCGCGGACTTCTTTCGGAGCCCGGAGTCTCGCCCCACCTACTGGCCGCCGTAGTCGAGTGTGCGGTACTTTGGCTGCTATTTTCCACCTTACTGTCTAACTTTTCCCCTATCGGGTTTTTAATGGTACTGAAATGTCCCTTTTACACTGGGACTCAGTCGGCCGGTATCCAAATGGCGTCTGATCGTGTCCCGACACATCTAGATCGATTTGTCTCGTCGAGAGCTGTCGAATGATACTAAATTTGTTGCAATTGGTCCACAGGAAGATACAAAATTTTGGTAAAAGATCTCCATTTTTGGCAATTTGAAACCGTTCAAAAACCGGTTTAAAGGCGAAGCGACAAAAAAAGTTAGATTGTTCTATTGGTTTCAGCACCTAAGAAACCCTATAAAAGTGGTTTTGAGTGATTTCGAGTCTGGGAGCTATGATACATATTTTCCAAATGTTTATTCAAATCATTAGAAAATTACTTAAATGAAAAATAATATAAGACGTTGCAATTTGTTTCATGTGAAGAATACTTCCGTCATCTGAGGAATTGATATTGAAAATAAAAATATAATAAATCAATTTCCTTTTATTTCTGTCGATCTTTAAGGGTGTGTTGGGGAAAAAAATCGATTTATGCAATAAAACCGATAGAAAATTCCTTGAAAGACCAGACTAAAAAAACAAAAAATATAAAAACCTATGCAGTAAAATCGGATATTTTAACGGTATGTTTTAATAATAAAAAACAGTAGATTTGGCCATTTAGAGAAAGTTTCTTATCAAAAGCCTTAATAAAGTAAGTTTGTGCAAACTGAATTTATAAATTGAAGAATCATCTTTTTTGGCAACTTATACAATTTTTAATTTTCTCAATAAACTCCCATAAAAATCGCATCATTAGGGGTGTCTTTATTATTTTCAAACCAAAAAACCAATACCTCCGGTTTTCAGTTAAGCCGGTTTTTCGAAAAAATCTTTTATCCATTTTATTAAATGATCAATTTTCCCCAATTCGTCCTTTGGTAATGTCGTCTTCCATATTATCCTTTCGTCCCATTTTCCAACCAAAACAATCTATTGACCCAGCCCCAAACCCAAAGCAAACCAATTTGTGTTCCCAACTCCAAAAATTCCACCCTAGTCTCAAGCACATCGATTGACCGCTGCAACGTGCTCTCCGCCCTTCCCAAATTTTCATCCAGCCTTTCAACCAATCTTTTTGACTCTTTGGTTTCCCGTTCCATTTGGGCGGTTACCTCGGCTAAATCACTTCTTACTTTCTCTTTGAACGATTCGAATTCCCTTCTCGTAGCCTCTAAGCCTTCTTCCCCCTTTATTATCTTTTCTTCAATTTCGAAAGTACTCAATTGCTCATTTGCATCCAGATCATTTATTGATCTTTCCAGATTATTCAATTGAGATGCTATGGCGTTGGAGTTTGCCGGATCTGGATTTTGGAGTCTCCGAAAAGGGTCTGCAAATTGCGACTTTGAATAAGCGCAATCGCTCGAGGAGAGTTCGACATGGAAATTTTCTTCAACCGTAAAAAAAGCTGAATTAAAATCGGATCTGTTACAGGCCATCTTTTAGTAAGAACCTGAGGAAATGTGTGGTTTGGTTTAGTTTTAAATAGTCACTTGAGGTGGTGGATTCGGGAGTATTCGGGATTGGTTGGGAACACAAATTGGCTTGGGTTTAAGGATGGGTCAACACATTGTTTTGGTTGGAAAATGGGACGAAAGGAAAATATGGAAAACGACATTACCAATTGACAAATTGGGGAAATTGATCATTTAATAAAATAGATAAAAGAGTTTTGATCAGTGGACTCCACAATATGATTAATTGCTTTTTCCGGCGGCTGTCACTTTTGAATCCCGTGCCTATGGGGCTTTTGGGGGTAATTAATTAAAGTTTCGCTGGGGTACCCCCGTGCCTACGGGGTCTTTATGGGGTGATTAATTTTCATGGGTCAATTCCGTGCCTATGGGGGCTTTGAAATTAATTATTTGATCGAGGGGGGGGGAGTGATCGGGGTGTAATTAATTAGCTTGGGATTGTGTCAATCCATATCTAGCCCAACCGGGACAATGAAAACGGCGCATTGATGGAGTCGTATACCAACGAAAATGAAGTAAGTTAATTTATCATAAAAAAAGCTTATGTTGAATTAATAAGACTAAACAAAAAATTTTTCTCAGAATTAACAAAACACGCGACTAATTAGGGCTGTTGAAGCAAACGTTGCCACCGCCGCGCTCCCCAGCCGCTTTATCCTCGATGGTTTCGCCTATTAGGTTTACAAAATGTTAAAGCCACCTTGCACGCCGGCATTGAAAACATTTTCTCCAGCTGACCATTCTCAGAAAGATGCATTAAATGTTTGATCGTCGGGCAAAGTCAATTGGCTGAATGGTGTCACTGAAAATTTATTACTATAAGGAGATTCAAAATGCTTGTGTTATTTTCAAAGAATTTTGACCACCGTAGTGTTCAATGTTGTTTATCATCTCTGTGCAACTCAGTTGTTTATGCTCGTCTTTTTGTTGTATTAAAAAGAATTGCCTTTGCAGGGCTTCCGGCTCCAGTGTTTGCAATTGCTAAATAAAATTTGTATAACAATTTTATTTTATTATTGATTCCATATTAAATATTCCAAATCAATTTTCTTTGGGTAAAACCAAATCGCAAAAAATTTTTGCTTTTTAAAATAATAAAGAAATAAGCTGGCACTCAGACGGGAGCGCTCATCCCTATCGGACCCCCTCACCCTCCATGGACCCCCTCACCTCGCCCCCTTATCCATCGATCACGCAATGCCGCGGTTTTATATGCCGCGGCACCCAAAGAGACTGTGCTTCTCACACCTCTTGAGGTCCTGATCACATCTCCCACCCTAATCAAATAATTAATTTAAAAGGCCCCATAGGCACGGGTTTCAAAAGTGACAGCCCCGAAAAGCAATCAATTATTTTCACCCCTGCTACGGACGCGGGAGGCTAACTACTAAGTTATCTTGCAAAAACGCCTCCACCAAGGGGTTGTGGGACCATTTTAAGTCAAAGCACGCGGCGGAATATGAGAATCGCAATGAAATCCCAACAACATTGACGTGCCAGCAATCGCCCTGAATTACTCTGCCATCGACAATTTCTGGTGAGGCGGACTCTGATTTAACATCAAAAGTGAATCGCAGTTGGTTCATTAAAGGCGGATCAAAGATTGGCCATTGACTGAGACTTGTTTAAATGGTTGCGCGAAAATTCGGAACGACTGCCAGAATTGGCTAAATTGGCTCGGATGTTGCACTGTATACCCGCCACTTCCATCTGTTCTTCGCCTTTTTTCAAAAGCCGGGTTGATCTATGATGGAATTAAAACCGCCGAAAGTTTTGGCCTGCTTACATTTGCTTTTTATCGTATCAAATTGTTCTAAAATTTCTCGTTTTTCCAATTCAGAAAACTTTGAGTTAAACTTTACAATTGTTGATCTAATTATAAACTGTTGAGCGACTTACACCCCAAACCATTTGATATTTTTGACTCAATTTGAACCCATTCATTATTTGAATATTTTCTTTTCTTCTTATAATCTTCTTTAATTTCACGGAATTTATCAAATTTCACGTTTTGCTGATCAGACACAATTTTTTCACATTCATTGGACTCATTTTGCTGTTCATCAACACTCTCATTTTGATCAGTTGAGTTATTTTGATCAGACAAATGTTTATTAGAATTATCAGCAATCTTTTTATGATCAGAAGTGTTGGGAGCTTATCCGTCTTGATCTTTTTCTTTAACTCGATCCTTCAATTGTTGTTTAAACTCACCACTCTCCTCTTCTCACCATTTATATTCAAGTTTAATTTTGGCTGTTCCTGAATGGTTTATTGCAAAAAAATTAGTCCTGGTCTGAGTCCCCGGAAATGCAATTCTAGGCATTATTCCAAAAAATTTTAGAAAAATGCAATAAAAACGAAAAATATCCCCCTAAAAGTCAAAATTGTAAAAAGAAAATTAATAAAGACATTGATTTTAAAGGTTTTAACGCAAAAATTGATTGGTTAGTCAGCTTTAGCACCTTTTTTAGTTCCTATTTTGCCACTTTTTGGGCTTTTTTGTAGGGCTGCTCGAGAGTCTCGGTCTCGAGTCTCGAACCGAGAAATTTCTCGGTTTTTTTGGGTCTCGGTCTCGGTCTCGAGTCTCGGGGTCATTTCTCGGTCTCGGTCTCGAGTCTCGGTGTCATTTCTCGGTCTCGGTCTCGACTCTCGGGTTTTTAGTCTCGGAAAACGAGACTTTTTTGCACTGGTAAAGATGGCATTTTTGGTGAGAAAATATTAAAGAATTATGGGCTTGAAAGATTTGAAAATACACAATGACAAATTTAGAAATCCTTTAATACTTTGTCAACTTTAGTTATACAGTGCGCGTATGGCGCAGTGGTTAAATTCTGTTCCGCTTACTTTATATTGTCGTAAGTTCCAGTCACCCCTAGTGAAAGGAATTTTTCTTCATTTAAATTGATAACTTTTTTACTGATTCTTAGTCGAACAACAAAAACATCACCCAGCAGTAAACCTTATAAAATGGTGATTTTTTTTGCAATAAGCATATTTTCCTAATTAAATTCACTAAAGCTTCTATTTTTTACCGCCCTCAAAGCATCAAAAAATCACCGCATTTCTAAATTTGGTAGCAAATCTCTTCACAAATTGAGTCAAAAATTTAAAATTTTCTCGGCGGCGCCTATCGGCACCGCCGACCTCCCACCAAAAGTTAAGCAGAATTCGCAAAAAAATTTATTTTTGAAAATTTCTTAACAAAAAAATGCAATAAAACCCCCCGAAAATAAATTGAACTTTTTTTTTTAAAATTCTTTCCCCGGCGGTTCCGCTGAACCATCGGACATAAAGCGTTCCAGAAATAAAAATGGGACAACTTTGTCGCGTAGTGTAAAACTATTTATTTAAAATTTTTGGAGTTTAAAATAAAAAATTTTCAGTAAATTAAAAAAAAATTTTCAAAAAAGTCTCGATCTCGGGTCTCGAACCGAGAAATTTCTCGGTTTTTTTGGGTCTCGATCTCGGTCTCGAGTCTCGGGGTCATTTCTCGGTCTCGGTCTCGAGTCTCGGTGTCATTTCTCGGTCTCGGTCTCGACTCTCGAGTCTCGGTAAATTTCAAGTCTCGAGCAGCCCTACTTTTTTGTCCCTATTTTGGGGGTTTTTAATCCCTATCATATGTCCCTATTTCACGTTTTTTACTCCCTAAAAATCCCAGCTCTAGTAATTATAGTTTTAGAAGGATTTTTTGTAATTTAATTGCAGAATTAAAAAAATCAATAACATATAGAAAAGCAATTTGGTTATTATATTTTTATTTATATTTCATCAGATGACGTAAGTATTCTTCACCTGTAATGAATTAGCAACGTTTTATTTTATTTATTTTTAAGAGGAGAAATTTCTAAAAATGGGAATTATTTTCCTCTTATCTTAAATAATTAAATTATTATATTAAGGGATTGCTTTTTATTAAGATAAATTTAATTATGAAATTGAACGTTCTACAAATAATTTATTTTTGTTTGATAAATTATGGTTTTACATTTCCAATATTTGACGAACTTTGGGAGACAAATCAATCGGAGCCTCAACCAAACAACAATCCGATTGAATCTAATCCAAAAATCAAAGTTTGTCATAATAAAATAATTTTCGATAATTTTGTTTTCATTTTTGGTCTCTAAGTTTTTTAAATAGGAATCCTAATTTAACACGAAGAGTTTAAGGTTGAACCGCACGTGGAACAATTTAATGGAAGATGGCAGGTCGAATCTGCACTAAAAGGAATCGTAAAAGTTGAGCATGAACCACATTATGGAGCAGTTAAAGTGGAAGGAGCCAATCATGAGAGAAAAAATAATTTGAAAATTTCAAAAATTTGATTTTTGAAAGGATCTCTAATTTTTACAAAACTTTGTAACAAATTAAAGTTGAATAAAAATACTAAAAGAATTTTTGTCAGTCAAAATTTGGTTCAATATTCATAAGATCAAAATATTCAACAAAAAAAACATTTAGGATCAGTTAAAATTAAACATGAATCACTGGATGAACTTAATCAGCACAATTCTAAGGAAGTTAAACATTTGTCTGATCAAAATAACTCAACTGATCAAGATGAAAATGTTGATGGACAGCAAAATGAGTCCAATGAATTTCAAAATAGTGAGTCTGATCAGCAAAAACGTGAAATTATCCAAAAATTTCGTGAAATGAAAGATGATTATAAGCAAAAGGGACACACCAAAGAATGGCCTCAAATTGAAAGAAAAATATCAAATGGTTTGGGTGTAAGTCGCAGAACAATTTATAAATGGATCAAAGAATTGGGTCTAAGAAAAGAAACAAAGACAAAGTTTTCTGAGTTAGAAAAACGTGAAATTTTGAAACAATTTGATGAAATAAAAAATAAATGTAAGAAGGCTAACCTCAAAAACATTTCAATGAATGAACTCGATAAAAAAATTGCAAAAAAATTGGGCGTTTGTGCCAGAACAATTTATGAATGGAAGCGCAAATTTGGACTTTCTGTCAGCAACAAAAAGTTTTCTGATGCAACAAAAATTGGAATTTTGAAGAAATATGCCAAAATAAAAAGGAAAAATCCAAAAATGAGTGATTGTGGCATTGCTGATTTGTTGAAAATCTCAACCAGCAGTCTAATTAAATGGAAAGCTAAATTTCTAGAAGAAATTGAGAAACTTTGAATGCTAAAAATTAAAAAGTTTGCCAGCCTAGACACCAGGGATACCAAATTGTCTCATTTTAAGGCAAATGGCATGTTTTGTAGAGGATTTTCCGAAAATAGTGCTCATTGATTGGTACAATTTAAAGTTTAAATCTTTAAACATTTTTAGGGCGGCGCCGCCGGGCCCTCCTCCTAAAAAAAACATCAAAAAATTATTAATTGACATCCCTACTCGGCACCACTGCGACTGATATTGTTGTTTAGGGCGGATTTTTTCAATTTCTTCATTTATAAAATGTCTTTTGTTACTAAACAAACTAATTATGTTTCTGAATTATTTTTGGCAAGGTTTTCATGTATGCCATTGATTTCTTTTGTATCTGTGAGCAGTTTCTCATTAAATTTATGAGTTGGGTAAAGAAAATGGTTTTTGTGTGTTAAAATGTCTATAAAAATTGTAAATTGCTCTCTACCCTACGTAATACTGTAGGCAGTGTTTTCCCGGTTCAAGTGCCAGTCCCAACGGTTCCGTGAACCGGTTCCGGAAATTGGGTAAAGAAATGATTTTATGTGTTGAAATCTTATATTATAAAGTTGAAGGACATTCAACTTTATAATTAGTGCTGGGATATATTGACTAAAAATGTGAAATATTGACTTAAAACAATGACCAAAAAACCCCAAATATTGACCAAAACCCCAAAAATTGCCAAAATATTGATTAAAGAAAGTGCTAAAACTGACCAAATTCGATCAATTTATTCGTGAGAACCTTCAAAATTCGTCAATATTTAACCGTTCCCCCCTTCTCACAATGTAAATGCACTATTTTTCACATGTTTTAGAAATTTTTATAAAAAATATCAAATCAAAAAATTTTAAGGGAAAATGTCGAAAATATGCACCGAAAACTGGCACTTTAGTGCACATTTGCTTAATACTTAATTTTTCTTCTTTTAACGTTTAATTAAGTAGATTTAAAGGCTTTCGCTTATTATTTTAACAAAGTTCTGGTATTTTAACCGCCGAGCCAACTCATCGCCGTTTTGCCATCTCAGCGCCCGCAAGCCATTTCAGCGCCACTTTTTCCCTTCTTTTTTTTGTTGTTGCGAAAATTCACTTTTCTGGGGCTTTTACGAAAATGATTACCCAATGTATATTTTGAGGAGGATTATTTCCGAAAACGTCCAAAAATCAATCTTTAGCGGTGTATTTTTTTCTAAAAAGGCAAAAATATGCCAAAATATGCTTAAATTTTTTGTAAATTTTTAAATTATTTTATCTCTCATGAAGTGGCTCCTCCCTCACCTTCCACTTTAACTGCTCCATAATGTGGTTCATGCTCAACTTTTACGATTCCTTTTAGTGCAGATTCGTCCTGCCATCTTCCATCAACTAAAATTTTGCGTTTTTCAAACTCAGAAAACTTTGTTTCTTTGTTTAGACCCAATTCTTTGATCCATTTATAAATTGTTGTGCGATTTACACCCAAACCATTTGATATTTTTCTTTCAATTTGAGGCCATTCTTTGGTGTGTCCCTTTTGCCTATAATCTTCTTTAATTTCACGAAATTTTTGGATAATTTCACGTTTTTGCTGATCAGACTCAATATTTTGAAATTCATTGGACTCATTTTGCTGTCCATCAAAACTCTCATCTTGATCAGTTGAGTTATTTTGATCAGACAAATATTATAATTTTCCTGATCAAGATCATCCGCTGATTCATGTTTAATTTTAACTGATCCTAAATGTTTTTTTTGAATATTTCGATCTTATGAATATTGAACCAAATTGTGACTGACAAAAATTCTTTTAGTATTTTTATTCAACTTTAATTTGTTACAAAGTTTTGTAAAAATTAGAGATCCTTTCAAAAATCAAATTTTTGAAATTTTCAAATTATTTTCTCTCTCTTGATTGACTCACCTTCCACTTTAACTGCTCCATAATGTGGTCCATGCTCAACTTTTACGTTTCCTTTTAGTGCAGATTCGTCCTGCCATCTTCCATTAAATTGCTCCTCATGCGGTTCAACCTTAAATTAGTTATTTAGATTCTCGGATGAAAAAGCATAAACCCAATAAATGAAATAAAATTATCGGAAATTATTTTATTATGACAAACTTTGATTTTTGGCTGAGATTTAATCGGATTGTTGTTTGGTTGAGGCTCCGATTGATTTGTCTCCCAAAGTTCGTCAAATATTGGAAATGTAACAACATAATTTATCAAACAAAAATAAAATATTTGTAAAATCAATTTCATAATTAAATTTATGCTCAAGAAAAAATTTTCTTATTATTATTATTTAATTATGAAAAATATTTAATTGATAATTATTATAAATTTGCTTAACTTAAAAATAAAATAAAATGAAAACGTTGCAAATTTTTTGCATGTGAAGAATATTTACGTTTTCTGTATTCGATTTCTAAATAAAATAATATTGCCCGTATTTATTGAATATTTTAATTAAAAGAATTTGGCTTTGAACGATTTGATCTTTTAAGAAACGAATATAAAGCGTTGGGTTCATAAATAATTAGCTTTAATTGACAAAAATTAGTTTTTTACTAAAATTACTAACCTTTTCAATAAAATTTATTTTGAAAAAATTCTAAAGAAAATTGTTTATGAGAAATTTCTAAAAATGTGAAGAAATATTTTCCTGATCTTAAATAATTAAATTATAATTAGGAGAATGCTTTTTATTCTGAAAAATTTAATTATGAAATTGAACGTTCTACAAATAATATATTTTTGTTTGATAAATTATGGTTTTACATTTCCAATATTTGACGAACTTTGGGAGACAAATCAATCGGAGCCTCAACCAAACAACAATCCGATTGAATCTCAGCCAAAAATCAAAGTTTGCCATATAAATTCCCCAAAAATTTTGTTTTTATTTATGGGTTTTTGCTTTTTAATCCCAAAAATCTAAATTAACTAATTTAAGGTTGAACCGCACGAGGAGCAATTTGATGGAAGATGGCAGGACGAATCTGCACTAAAAGGAAACGTAAAAGTTGAGCATGGACCACATTATGGAGCAGTTAAAGTGGAAGGTGAGTCAATCATGAGAGAGAAAATAATTTGAAAATTTCAAAAATTTGATTTTTGAAAGGATCTCTAATTTTTACAAAACTTTGTAACAAATTAAAGTTGAATAAAAATACTTTAAAAAAATTTTGTCAGTCAAAATTTGGTTCAATATTCATAAGATCGAAATATTCAAAAAAAACATTTAGGATCAGTTAAAATTAAACATGACTCAGCGGATGATCTTGATCAGAAAAATTATAAGAAATATTTGTCTGATCAAAATAACTCAACTGATCAAGATGAGAGTTTTGATGGACAGCAAAATGAGTCCAATAAATTTCAAAAAATTGAGTCTGATCAGCAAAAACGTGAAATTGTCCAAAAATTTCGTGAAATGAAAGAAGATTATAGGCAAAAGGGACACACCAAAGAATGGCCTCAAATTGAAAGAAAAATATCAAATGGTTTGGGTGTAAGTCGCAGAACAATTTATAAATGGATCAAAGAATTGGGTCTAAGAAAAGAAACAAAGACAAAGTTTTCTGAGTTAGAAAAACGTGAAATTTTGAAACAATTTGATGAAATAAAAAATAAATGTAAGAAGGCTAACCTCAAAAACATTTCAATGAATGAACTCGATAAAAAAATTGCAAAAAAATTGGGCGTAAGTGCCAGAACAATTTATAATTGGAAGTGCGAATTTGGCCTTTCTGCCAGCAACAAAATTTCTGATGCAACAAAAATTGGAATTTTGAAGAAATATGCCAAAATAAAAAGAAAGAATCCAAAAATGAGTGATTGTGGCATTGCTAATTTGTTGAAAATCTCAATCAGCAGTCTAATTAAATGGAAAGCTCTATTTAGAGTAGAACACTAAACAAACTAATTACATATGCATCTGAATTATTTTTGGCAAAGTTTGGAATAATGGAATGTGTTGTTCTTTTCCCGATTTGGCTAATTTTTGGGAAAAGAAGCGAGGCGAGCGGTGAGAGAAGCGATCTGCGATTTCCCTGTGATCCCTTTTGTGGCATGTGTTCATTCCATGGCCATGGATACAAATTTTTAAATCCGTGTCCGGATATATTTGTGTTTTTTGTATCTGTGCCCGTTTGTATCCGTCTCATTTTTTTGAAATTCATATCCGCATCAATCCGCGGATATCCGCAATATCCGCTGTGAAAATTTTTTTTTAAATTTCCAAACTAAAAATTGAATTTTTTTTTCTATTAGTGCATAATATTTATAAAATAAAAGCAAAAAATGTTTCAATTGAAATGAAATGATACTTCAAAAATCCGCAGAGAAAGCAAGCATTAATTTCGAGATATTTTCCGGTTCAAGTCTGAATTTGTTTCGCAACCTGAATAATTTTTTATTAAAAATTACGTAATTCAGGCTCTAACCTGTGAGTACTGGAAGAATTTTTTTGTTTTTTTGCCCAAAATTCTTCAATAGATTCACACGCTTTCGCATCCTTGTCAAAAGCACTAGGCAAATACATATCAACTTTATCCAACTCAACAGTGTGCTTTGTCCTTTTTTGCGAGTCACTCAAAAACGCGTCTTCATCAAACTCCATATTTATTCCCCCCATTGATTGATCGACTAGTGCCAATTAGAGTGCGGCGCTGGCAAATTCGGTCCCGCAACGATTTCAAAATAAAATCCCGCAGCGGGATCCGCAATTTAGGTGCGGGATTTGCGGGATTGAAAATTGTTAGTGAATAATGCTAGTTTATTCAAAATTAGCATTGACGTTTTGCCAAATCTTTAGATTTAAAAGATTCGATGCCCACAAATCACAAGTGAAGTGAACTAAGGATAGGATTTTTTCGGTCATTATTGCAAATATACTCTGTTTGAGTGGTGAGTGGTGTTGTCCGTAATATTTGTGGGTGGTGTTTCAAACCCCCGTCAGTGCAAAATTATTATACCTTTCAGAGTAGTTAGTTGTAGTAGAGGAAACAATTTCTTCTTAATTTGTCCAGTCTTTAAAAAATTTTTTTTGACGGCTTTTACAACTTTTTGTAAGTTTCATTTTTTTAGTTGGACGAATCCCAAAAACATAGGAAAGACCCTTTTGTTTTTACATAAAATTAATGGAGTCAAAAAATTCAAAAATTGCCGTATTTGCTTGCAAACCCCTTAACAAATTGAGTCAAAATATCAACAACAACAAAAAAATTCCTGGGCTAGGGAATAAAAAATAAATTTATTATGATTTTTAAATTATCTCAATGCGCCAAACCAGATAGTTGGGGTACAAAATAATTCATAACAAATTTATTTATGAAGCCCTAGTGAAGCAAAGGGTCGGGGCCGCTACAATTTCATCTCGTGATCCTTGCTTTTCAAGGGAAATTTCCTTCCAAAATGGTGAATTTCCGCGGGAATTTTCTTTTTTTACGGGGAAGGTTTCCTGAGTCGTTTTCGGGGGAAATCCCCCCAAGACCGAGGGGATTTCTTTTTTTATGAATTGGAGGAGATTCCTCCCCTTCCCCCCCCCCCCAGCTGGGCGAAATTTCGTTTCGCGTTTTTGGTAACTTTTTGGATGTTTTGTGTTCGTTTCGTTTTCGTTTCGTAAAAGACAGTTTTCCACGCAAAAACCACGAAAAAGCACCCCTAAAAATCGAGGGTTTTTTGAGAAAAAAATGCAGTCTGGTGGTGGTGTAGTGGGGAGTGTTGGGAGTTAGTAGGCATGAGGGTTCAGAGAAAAGATTTGTTCATTTGGATTGGGCTGATCAGTTGATTTATTCTCAACTTCTGTTGTCTGTGTTTCCATTTTATGCCATTCTTTGGTTTCTGTAAATTCCGGCACCTTTGCGTCCCAACCTTTTCCATATGTTTTCAAATTGGAAAAAGTTTAAAGAATTTTTAGAATTGTTTAAAACACCGTAAATCTTCAGAGTAAGTAGGAAACAATCATTTACACAGTCGGGGATCTGAACCCTCATGCCTACTAACTCCCAACACTCCCCACTACACCACCACCAGACTGCATTTTTTTCTCAAAAAACCCTCGATTTTTAGGGGTGCTTTTACGTGTTTTTTGCGTGGAAAACTGTCTTTTACGAAACGAAAACGAAACGAACACAAAACATCCAAAAAGTTACGAAAAACGCGAAACGAAACGAAATTTTTTTTACAATATAAGACAAGGTTTTTTGTCCAATGAAGACTTTGAATATGATCATGATATGATGATTCTGATTTACTTAAAAAGCGCTGATCTCGATCCCGAACTTTGCTATTAAATAGAATCCTGCGGAACGGGCATTAGAGCCTCCATTGGAAAAAGGGATGGGACTGCCACCACAATTGCCAACCATGCCCAGTATGGGCTCCGATGCTCGTAGTAAACGGCGAGCAATCAAAAAAAAGAACAAACCAACAAAGTTGTGTAATCGTAAAAATTTTAAAACAAAAACTTCATTTTAGTGAATATTGGAAGTCGAAGCAGCAGGTAACGAGCAGAAAAACGAATAACCAAAAGTGTTAATGCATAAAGCTAATCAAAAGTTGTCGGTTTAGCAAATAATCGCCCTTTTTTTGAATGCGTTTTTCTATTTCTCCAGTGTCAAAACTAGTGTTAGGCAAATGGGGTTTTTCGGTATTCGGTATCGGTATTTCGGTAAAATACCGATACCAAAAAAAAACCGAAATCCCAAAAAAATTTCGGTATCGGTATTTCGGTAAAATACCGAAGAAATACCGATACCGAAAAAAAACCGAAATCCCAAAAAATTTTCGGTATCGGTATTTCGGTAAAATACCGAAAAAATACCGAAACCGAAAAATACCGACCAAAAAAATTCGGTATACCGACCGGTATTCGGTTTTTAAATTTTGAATTTTTAATTTAAAATGAACAAAGCAATTTATTCAATACTTATAATTGATTTTTGACAATGTTTTGTTGAGTAATAAGCTTTTTTCCGGGTTTATTTCAATTGAGTTTAAAGAAAAATGTTTTTTGATAAACCCAAAAGGTTGACCCTTGAGAAAATTAAATTTTGACAAAAATGACACACATTTAAATTTTTTTAAAAAAGACTAATTTTGAATTTAAATTTTATTTATTTGAATATCTCAACTTTAAGCTGAGATTTCATTCCTTAAAAATTCACACAATTTTTGCTGACCAAAAAAATTAAAATTCTAAAAATTTGTAAATACATACTGCCAAAGTAGTGATGCACGAGACCCACCGATACTCGAGCCAGCTACTTTACCTCGAGACTCGATCACCAGACCTAAAAACTCTTTTCTAGAGTCGATACTCGAGACCGATACTCTCGTGCATCACTATCAAAATATTATAAAAAATATTTAATAGTTTCACCGGTGCGGATCCGAACCCCCACCTGATTCCTCAAGAGAAACACCACTCACCACTACACCAAACTGGTGTCGACTTGAGTAAAATCGTTCAAAAATATCCATTTTCAAAAATACCGAAATACCGAAAAATACCACGGTATTCCGAGATGTCTCGGTATCGGTATTTCGGTAAAATACCGAAAAAAAACCGAAATCCCAAAAAAATTTCGGTATCGGTATTTCGGTAAAATACCGAAGAAATACCGATACCGAAAAAAAACCGAAATCCCAAAATTTTCTCGGTCGGTATACCGAATCGGTAATACCGAAAAAAATACCGCGGTAATACCGAAAAATACCGCGGTAATACCGTACCGTGCCTAACACTAGTCAAAACAACTCAAAATTTTTTCAGAAAGCTCAACATCGTCGTTTGGCATGCCATTCTTCACAATGTTCAGCTTCAGAAACTGCTCTAACTTGTCCATCTTCTCCTTCACAATTGAACTAGAATCCAACAAGTCCAGCATGTCCAATTAGTTGTGTACAGTTCCAAATACAGTTTGAACATTTTGGAGGGTTTGGATAAGTATCTGGCTTTTTGTTGTGCCAGTTCCTATGACTGAAAGAGTTTTTTGGCAAACTTTTTTTTATTAAATTGAGTGTTAATGCCCCAATAAAACACTGGCTCTCGTTAACCGTTTTTGCGTTTTTCAAATTCGGTACCGGTCCGGGATTTATTCAATAAATTACGGCTATTCGGCCAAGTTAACCAATTTTGATCAACCCAATTATTAGAAACCAATTTGCTGGACTCTCATCTCATTATGGAGCAGTTTGCCAATACTATTTATCTGATCAATTATTAAAGGTTTTCGCTGCTCAAACAGCACATTGGCATCGGCACAAATTTTTTCGGAAAAACTGATTTGCTTTGCAAATTCATTCAAAAATTTGGTTCCATAAAATCTGCTGGACGGCCCGAGTAAGTGCATCGCAAGATTCTCAAACATATCAGATGAGGCTTTTGTCATCAAATTTTGTATAATTTTCCACGTTTGCCCAAATTTTCGTATTTGATCATGATCTTGTGCTGCGGCCAACTCCGTTAAATTGTTCATGGCCTCAGCAAACGATTCTTTATTGTAATAGGAAACATTTTTAACAATTTGTTCCAACATTACGCCAATTTTTTGTCCCAATTGTTCAATCAGATTGTCTAGCAAATCAGGTGGTCCCTCAAAAAGCTTAAAATTGTACAAAATTGGCCACACTTCCCAATCCATAAAAATGGTGTCCATCAATTGCCGAATTTGAACAACCCGATCCTTGATCTGATCAATGCCGTGATGTAATCGTTCACTGATCACTTCTCTCTTCAGCTCCTCTCCGATTAGCAAATTTTGACAAAATCGTCCAACTTTTTGCGCATGCTCAAAAATTAATGGTTCCAGCAAAATGTTTTTATCTTTTCTAACAATTTGGGATAATTGCGAAGAATAATCTTTCATTTTATTAATTTTTTCTATAATTGCGTCGAATCCTTCGTTGTTTTTGAGTTGATCCAATTCTAAGACCAAATTTTGCATATTTTGGCCCAATTCTTTACAAGAACTTTCCCATTTTGCTAAAGTATTTGACAATTTTGAAACATTTAGTTTTTAATAAAACATATTCTAAATTTTAAGACAACTTTTTTATACAGAAAACTCCACTGACGAGGAGCAAAATTATAGAAAAATAAAAACACAAAATCATATTCTAAAAAATGTTTGATTATTAAAATTAATAATTTTCAATGTTATATTTATGTTTTTAATGGCATTTTCCGCTGAAAAAAGCAAACATTTATATAAAAAAATAATAACTTCCGACAAATTGCCACGAAAATAGGCAAAAATTTCAAATTTATTTTCTCATCAATATATGAATATTTATTTGTCTTTTTTTTAAATTTACAAATAAAACATTTATGCTTTTATAGAAGAAGGTCATTTTTTATATTGTAAAATTGTATGTTAAATTTGACTTATCCACGATCGTGTTCCAGATCCAAGACAAAGATATTTTGGTCAACAGAAACGTGAAATTATTGGTCAAATTGTATAAAATGAATAAAAACAAATTCTACGAATAAAATGGAAAAGTTATGCGCATTTTCAATCAAAATATTATGTATACATTTAAAAAATAATTAATCCATAAAATTCTCAAATTTTAAAAATATGTCTAGAATGTCACTTTTGGCACTTAAACATTTCAGTTTTGAAGAATTCATATGGCGGCACTAAAATCATTGCTGTTGAAATAAATACGAAGCGACGCCGAGGGGGGCATTCACCATCGGTAATATTTATATAATTTCGCTTTCTATGCAAAATATTATTGACTATAAGTGCTCACATTTTTTAAGTAAAAGAATATGGCTTCGAACGATTTGATCTTTTCAGGAAACTAATATAAAGCATTGATTAATAAACATTGACATTTATTGATAAAAACTAGTTATTACTAAAATTAGTAAACATTTTCAATCAAAAAATTTATATCGGCTATTAATTATTACAAATAATAGTTTATTACTAAAATTATTAACATATTCAATAAGTTAAAGAATTCTTAAAAAGTTTCAGGCAATGAAAGTTTGGCTATTAATTATTATTTCATTATTTGTAACAGCTTTTATCAAAAATGCTAATTCTGTGGGCGAACGCGGACACGAATCAAAACTTTACAAATCATTTGATGAAATATTTGGAAAAGGATGGGATAATGAAAGTAATGATTCAAAAGACTTGAACTGTCGTCATGTTAAAGAAGAAGTTCAAGACGGACAAGCTCTAAACAATTCTGATCAGAAAAATATTGATGAAATATTGAAACAGAAATTTGATGAAATTTATGATGAAAATTGGTCGGAAGACAAAAACAATTCAGCGCCATCAGCGGATGATCTTGAACAGGAAAATTCTAAGAAACATTTATCTGATCAAAATAACTCAACTGATCAAGATGAAAGTGTTGATGAACAGCAAAATGAGTCCAATAAATGTGAAAAAATTGAGTCTGATCAACAAAAACGTGAAATTATCCAAAAATTCCGTGAAATGAAAGACGCTTATAAGCAAAAGGGAAACGCAAAAGAATGGAATCAAATTGAGAGAAAAATATCCAATAGTTTGGGTGTTGGTTGCTCAACAATTTATAGATGGATCAAGGAATTGGGTCTAAAAAATGAAACAAACTCAAAGTTTTCTGAATTAGAAAAACGTGAAATTTTGAAACAATTTGATGAGATAAAAAGCAAATGTAAGAAGGCTAACCTCAAAAACATTTCAATGAATGAACTCGATAAAAAAATTGGAAAGAAATTGGGCGTAAGTGCCAGCACAATTTATATATGGAAGCGCAAATTTGGCCTTTCTGTCAGCAACAAAATTTCTGATGCAACAAAAATTGGAATTTTGAAGAAATATGCCAAAATAAAAGGGAAGAACCCGAAAATGAGTGATTGTGCCATTGCCAATTTGTTGAAAATCGCAAGTAGCAATCTATGTAAATGGAAAGCTCAATTTAGGGAAGAAATTAAAAACCTTTAAACATATACGGATTTTGTGGAGAGTCACCCACAGATCTCTGTTTTCCACATATATTTCCGATTTTTTGTGGCGGAAGCAATTTTATGGGCCGGATGTTTTTTTACATTTTGGGTCTCAAATTGTTGAATTGTACCCTGTTACCATATAATTATACGTGTTTTTTATGTTTAACTATTTGTTAAAGACGACTCAATTTTTCCAAATTTTTTGTTTCATTTTGCTGTTCATCAACACTCTCATTTTGATCAGTTGAGTTATTTTGATCAGATAAATGTTTCTTAGAATTTTCCTGATCAAAATCATCCGCTGATGACGCTAAATGTTTTAGTCTTCCGACCAATTTTCATCATAAAATTATATCAAATTTCTGTTTCAATATTTCATCCTCAATATTTTTCTGATCAGAAGTCAAGGATTAACGCCAGTATTTATTTGTTTTAAAATTTTTAAAGCTTAACATTTTAAACAATTATTATTTTGTTAAACACTTCTTTCTTAATATCTTATTTTTCTGCGCCAAACACTATCTGTACAATCGGTCTGACATTTATAAATTTTAAGCTGTTTATGCTTGGGGCCTTTTAAAACGGTGCCTATGGAAGAAGCCGAAAATGAGTGATTGTGACATTGCTGATTTGTTGAAAATCTCAACCAGCAGTCTAATTAAATGGAAAGCTAAATTTCGAGAAGAAATTGAGAAACTTTGAATGCTAAAAATTACAAAAGTTTGCCAGCCTCGACACCAGGGATAAATTTTAATTTTTTTAGTTCTGAAACAATTTTCGACCCATCGACTCCGCTCAAAAAAAATTGTTTTTAAGATTTCTGATGAAAAAAATGCCATCTTGAAGGTAGTTGGCATCCCTACTCGGCAACACTGCGACTGATATTGTTGTTCTGTCGGATTTTTTTAATTTCCTTTTTTTTATAAATATCTTAGCTTTTTTGTTACTAAACAAACTAATTATGCTAATCTTTTTGGCAATGTTTACATGTATGCCATTGAGTTGTTTTGTATCTGTGAGAAATCTGTTAACAAATTGAGTCAAAAATTTAAATTTTTCTCGGCGGCGCCTATCGGCACCGCCGACCCCCCCCCCCCCCACCTAAAAGTAAAATACAAAGAAAAGATTGCATTTTAATTATTTGTTTCGCCCACCATAGATGCTCACAGAAAAGATAAAAAATAAATTACATAGTCGGGTCACGCAACTTTGAACAAAGTATTTCATTTTTTTAAATGTAGTGAATTCGTCCAGTCAAACTTGTAAATTGTGTCTAATTTTAAAAAAAAAGAAGAGAACTTAAAAACCCCTGCACCTCCAAGAAAGGCAAAAAACTTTTGGAATTGTTTACACACAAATATATTTTCCCGGTTCAGATACCAGTCCCAACGGTTCCGTGAACCGGTTCCGGAAGTTGGGTAAAGAAATGATTTTTATGTGTTGAAATCTTATATTATAAAGTTGAAGGACATTCAACTTTATAATTAGTGCTGGGATATATTGACTAAAAATGTGAAATATTGACTTAAAACTTTGACCAAAAAACCCCAAATATTGACCAAAAGCCCAAAAATTGCCAAAATATTGATTAAAGAAAGTGCTAAAGTGCTAAAACTGACCAAATTCGATCAATTTATGCGTGAGAACGTTCAAAATTCGTCAATCTTTAACCGTTCCTCTCTCACAATGTAAATGTACTATTTTTCAAACGTTTTGGAAAATTTTATAAAAATATCAAATAAAAAAATTTTTAAGGAAAATGTCGATCTTTGGAGGTGGATTTTTGGTCAAAGAAAAAGTAATTTTTTAGGGGTGCATTTTTGGTCTGAAAAATTTTGTGATTTTTAAGGGCAATTTTCGTTTTTATTGCATTTTTCTTAAGAAATTTTAGGAAAAAGTACATGAAATATGAATTTCTTTAAGAATTTTTGGAAAAATGCCTAAAATATTGCATTTTCTCAAGAAAAATGACTAAAATATTGATTTATTATGGAAAAATGGCGAAATATTGATTTTTCTCAAAAAAGCCAAAATATTGATTTATTGACTAAATAGCCGCTCTAATTCTAAAATTTTTCGAACTGAATTATGCACAAATATTCACTAAATATGCCAAAATATGCACCGGAAAATGGCACTACACATTCGCTTAATACCTAATTTTGTTTCTTCTTTTAAAGTCTAATAAGTAGATTTAAAGCCTTTTCGCCTATATTTTAACATTTTAAAAATTGAATAAATTTTTAAAAGAAGTTCCGGTATTTTAACCGCCGGGCCAACTCATCGCCGTTTTGCCATCTCAGCGCCAGTCAGCCATTTCAGCGCCACTTTTGCCTTTTTTTTGTTGTTGCGAAAATTCACTTTTCCGGGCCTTTTTCGAAAATGATTACCCAATGTATATTTTGAGGAGGATTATTTACCAAAAACGTCCAAAAATTAATCTTTAGCGGTGTATTTTTAAAAAAAAAAGCAACAATATGCCAAAATATGCTCGAAATATGCTCAAAACCCCAAAATATGCATAATCCCAAAATATGCAAAATATGCTATTTTAAACTTGACCAAAAAAAGTTCAAATCAATGCGAAAAGGTTATTTTTGTGCCGTATTCTTCAAAGCATATAAGAAACTAAAAATATGCAAATACATATCCCAGCACTAATAATGATAAATATGTGTTGCACTCAAGCGGGTTCGAACCCAAAAACAAACTAGACTTGTAGAAACGACAAACCACTGTGCCACAGATTTAATTGACCGTACTTGGCAAAGATGATTATATCCGTCCGTATCCGGATATATCCGCGGATATCCGGGCATCCGTGATAATGCCTGGTTTTAGCACTTTCTTTAATCAATATTTTGGCAATTTTTGGGCTTTTGGTCAATATTTGGGGTTTTTTGGTCAATGTTTTAAGTCAATATTTCACGTTTTTTAGTCAACATATCCCAGCACTAATTATAAAGTTGAATGCTCTTCAACTTTATAATATAAGATTTCAACACACAAAAATTATTTCTTTACCCAACCCATAAATTTGATGAGAAACTGACATTGGAGGGGCCTGGCGGCGCCGACAGATACCGCCCGGAAAATGTTTGAAGCTTTGTACAAATCAAAGAGCACTATTTTCGGGAAATCCTCATTTTTTTCTCAAAAATCAAAGCAGGAATCTCAAAATATGCAAAATATGTTATTTTAGACTTGATCAAAAAAAGTTCAAATCAACGCGTAAAGGTTATTTTTGAGCCGTATTCTTATATTGAGGCTCCGATTGATTTGTCTCCCAAAATTCATCAAATATTGGAAATGTAAAACCATAATTTATCAAACAAAAATAAATTATTTGTAAAATCAATTTCATAATTAATTTATGCTCAAGAAAAAATTTTCTTATTATCATTATTTAATTATGAAAAATATTTAATTGATAATTATTAAAAATAATAAACATTTTAGTTCGAGCTGAGCATTGCCTAAATTTGAAAATTTTTCCCAATCAGCCCTCCGTAAATAATCATTCAAAATATGCGCAAATTAAATATTCATCAATTTTGTCATAAAAAACTCCCAACCCGCACTTGTTCAAAAAAAAAGTGTTTATTTACGACTAGAGTGGGTCACGGTCGGTTTTAAACCGGGGGTACCGGTTTTCGGTTAGGCCGGTTTTACCGTTTTTGAATTGGTTGAAATTGTTGAAAATTATTTTAGTAACAAAAGCATTTAAAAAATTTTTTCGATTTTTATTTTAATTCTTTCTGAGCGAAATTTTTGTTTTAGTGCGCGATTTTACTAAAAAGGCAAAAAAGTGGGGCGGGGGGGGGGAGGGGTTGGCGGTGCCGATAGTCGCCGCCGAGAAAATTTTGAATTTTTGACTCAATTTATTAACAGATTTGCTACCAAAATTTTAAAAATATGATAATTTTTATAAGCTTTTTATTTTTGCTCATCGAATTACTCAGTCGGGGTGGGGTCACTCAACTTTGAACAAAGTTATTCTTTTTAAATATTCAGTAAATTCGTCCAATCAAACAAAAAAAAGAAAAACTTGTAAATTGTATTTAATTAAAAAAAATTGGGAAATCTAAAAACTTTTGGAATTGTTTACACGCCGTAAAGTTCAGAGAAAGTTTAAAAAACTAATTAACGCCGCCGGGACCTGAACCTACTCCCACACACAGTTCAACTCACCCCACTACTCACCAATACACCAGCCTTTTCATCAACAGATTCTTATAAAATCCCATCATTAGGGGTGAATTTTTTAAACCGAAAAACCGATAAACCGGTACCCCCGGTTTTCGGTTAGGCCGGTTTTACGACCCCCGGTTTTCGGTTTCGGTTTTTGGGCCAAAAAAGCCGGTTTTCGGTTTCGGTTTCGGTTCGGTTAACCGACCGTGACCCACCCTATTTACGACCAATTAAATATTCACATGAGTCAAAAAGGAAAATTGGACAGCAAAAGTTTTTGGATGCTTAAACGAGTCTTTGAGAAAGTTTGTGCCAAATAAAAGTGAAAAATATTTCATTTTTTTCAATAAAATTCGGTGACCGGGTTAACGATAGAGGATTGGGGTGCTCGTCTTTGAGTTCTTAACCCGGGTTAAGTTAACCCGGGTTAATTTAACTTGAAGACGAGCACAAAGCCACCCCCCCCCCGCCGAACTCCTCGTACCAAATGGAAAACCAGGGAATCCGGTCCCGGTAAATTTAATATTTTTTACCGGCTCTGAGCTCGTAATGATTAAATTTGTTGTTGTACCAGCTATTTCGGCTGGTTTTTCGGCTGTACCTTATTGTTTGTTTTCAGTCTACAGCTAAACTATATGAGAAAAATGCTCAGAGAATTATGTTCATATGCCACCTTTCATATAAACTATATAATATTGTGAGGACCGGTCGTTCAAAGGCATTCATTATTCCCTTTTCCACTAAAATCTCTCCGAGCGCTGCCAATTGAATGCCATCGATTACCCCCCCCCCCCATCACATTGCACATTTCCATCCCGTTATAAGCCACTTCCCCGCCTTCCGAAGTCAGTCACTTTCTCACTTCTCATTTCCATTTGACCGGAGCAATAAAGGCGAATACAAGTGGAGGACTGATCGGTCTTTCTGAGCTGCTCTTCCACCGCATTCACGATGGATGGCAAAAGGGCTGGGGAAAACAACCGGGACTCGCTTCCGGCAGTGAAGGGGGGGGGGGGGAAATGGAATCATTTTTCTTCAAAATCCTCTCCGCGATCGAAAGCCTCGGCTCGGGCCGGCCATGCCTCGTCCACCGCGTCGCGACGGACACTCGACCGCCATGTGCCCTACGCCTTCGCAGTTCCAACAGCGCCTTTCACTTCCGCGCGCAAAGTTCCGCTGTCCTCGCGGTTGCCGGATTGGTCCACCCGCTCCACGTGCCGTCGGTCCTCTCAACGCTCGTCCGGAATTGCCCTGAAGGGGTGCGGGATGGGAATGTCCGGGCTGCTGACCCTCAGGAAGGAAGTCATAGAAGTCCAGTGACTTCACAGTCAACCCGTCGGAGTCGGCCAACATGCCATTGAACACGTGGGCATCCGGGTGAAACATTGCCCCCACAAAACTTGGGGCCACCACTACCGTCCTCTCGAGTGCCTTCCTCAAGAATCTTTGCCAGATGCCTTCCGCTCTCCACAGGTAGGCCAAGTCGCCAACTACGAACAGTGCGTGCCGAGGCCGACTAAGCGCAACGTTGACGCGCCGCGGGTGGTTCCAAAATGCATCGGCGGACTCTCCTCCTCCTGAAGTTGTGGTGACAACTATTACTGCGTCGCTTTCATGTCCTTGGGTGCTGTCGCCCGTTACAATGATGATCCGATCCCATTCGGGATGTTCCGTCGCCTGTGCCGCAATTGCCTGTCCAATTTCACTTGCCTGCCCTGCATATAGGCACACCACTCTCATCGTCCCCGGGAAGCGGGGGGCCAACTCACCAATTAGTGCCATAACCTTCGGTTTGGCCGGGATTAGATTGAGAGAATGAGGTGGGGTCGGGGACCATTGGGGAGGTTTGATGAATAAGGACCAGGGGAATCCCCACGGATGGGAGTTTAATCCCGCTCAGACCGGTCAGCATGTTCATCTGCTCGACCGTCCGCCCGGAAACCAACCGAAGACCGTGTGGGGCGTATGCCGCCTCCTCAATGCACTCGGTGATTGCTGGGTGACTGCGGAAATTGACGGACAGCACCGTCTTGTCCACAGCTGGTGCAACTTGTAGATTCTCGAGAATTGTGTCGACGCCGCACTTCTCGCGCACCGCCTCCGGCACTTCCTGCAGATTGACGCCGAGCTGATGATCATCACCAGTAACCAGCAGTTTCTTCAGCGCCGGGAAGTTGGTGAGCATTGAAAGAACCTGTACTGAACTGGATTGTCCAGCCTCATCAAGAATTATGACCTCAAACTCAGACAAAAGCCCGCCAATTTGTTCGGCTAAGCTTAATGTGCTGAAAATTAGCCTCCTTTTCTCTTTTCACATCAAAATCCCCGCCACCTTTCCCTCGTTTGCAGTTCGGGGGGAGTTTTCGCAGGCGGTGAGATAGCGCTGAACAACCCTCTTCTTCTGAACGTCCAAGCCGTCCAGCAGATGTGGTGCGCGGACGGCCGATGCCAAAAGATGATCACCGATGTGCGCAATCTCCTCGCGGTACTTGGCTTTGCCCGAGCCGGCGAACAAGGCCAGCATGGGCTCGCGCCAGCCGATTTCCTCCATGTTTTCGGCCATTTGTTGTACTGCTCGAACCACTGCGACGTTCATTGGAGCTACATAAAGGACCCGGGCCTCTAAATTTTCCCGGAGGATTGCCAACATTATCCGGGTGGTCACATCCGTTTTACCCGTTCCCGGCGGTGCCATCTGCTTGCAAATGCGAGGGACGGGGTCCAACATCAATCGTGCCTTTTTCGTTGTCCCTCAATCATTCTGCTCAGTTCCGGTCGATCGGCCAGCTCTTCCCAGGTGAGTTCGGGCTCTGCACGTGCTCCGGTTCGTGCCAGAATGGACGCCACGATCTGGCCTCGAGCCGACTCATTTGCCGCCATTTCCGACGGCTGGTGTTGTAACAGCAGCTCGATCCGTCTCTGAAACACCTCAAGGGACTGAAGGGGCTTAATTTGGATTAGGGAATTTCCCTCCTTGATCAGTTCCCAATCCTCCCATGCATTATAATTTCTGATCTCTTGAAAGACCACAAATATTTGCGCCACCAAAACATAGCCAAATTGCAGCTCTTCTCTCCTCACCATCGCCACAAAACCGTGCCCACACGGTTTGGTTCCGTCGGGACCGGCCAGTGACATGCTGATTGGCTGATCCTGCCTCCAAACTTTACACATGTCCACCAACTCCTCCTTCCTCTCCCAATGGCACTGGATTTCGAACGTTGCCGTCTCATTTTGATCATCGACGATGGACGGCGTGACCGTCACCGTGAACCGGCTCAACTCACTTTCCTGCTTGTCTGAACAGGCGGCCATTCCCGCCGCCATCACTTCTTCGCCTTGTTTGACCAGTTCATCGCCATGTTCGGCTCTGAAAGGGAATTCATGGCGAATTGGCGAGGGCCGGATTCCGACTGCCACGGCTGGACGATGAGCCGATCGCTCGTCACCTGTTCCAAACGGAGAGGACTTTGGGAGGGTGTAGCCCATCCCAACTTTCCAATCGGCTGGACGGTTCAACTGAACAATGTCCAGCAGTACCACCATTCCGGTGACAGCCCACGACTCGTCAAATCCACCCATAAATTTCCGGGGGTACATTCGCTGCCTCATTCGCAATAGTGCCGAAATTACCGTCAGCGACTTCACTTGCCCTCCGACTCCATAATTGACTTCCAACACGATTCCAACGGCTGGTTGTGCCAGTTTCATTTCCATCAGATTGACCTTTTTCGCCACTGCCTGGGCCTTAATTTGTCCGTTGTTCAGCCAAGCAGTGACGTCAGCACTGTCTTCGACATTAAGCAGAAAGCTGAAGCCCTCTCGCCAATCATACTGCATCAACTCTAGCAGGTCACCGATTTGGAGAGGACGTTCCGTCGTTGCCGAAGGGAGATCATTTCGAACCGAAACGAAGTGGTGGCTCTGTCTTTCATCCTCATGTCTTCATTTTTGGGATCGGGGACGATCCTTGAGGAGGGGGAGGTGTGAGGACCGGTCGTTCAAAGGCATTCATTATTCCCTTTTCCACTAAAATCTCTCCGAGCGCTGCCAATTGAATGCCATCGATTACCCCCCCCCCCCCATCACATTGCACATTTCCATCCCGTTATAAGCCACTTCCCCGCCTTCCGAAGTCAGTCACTTTCTCACTTCTCATTTCCATTTGACCGGAGCAATAAAGGCGAATACAAGTGGAGGACTGATCGGTTTGGGGAGAGTTCTGTCGGGATCCCAGGGCCCGGGTTTCCCTTCCAAACTCCATCCCCGGTGGCGGTGCTTGCCCCTCTGCAGCCCAACGCGCAACCGCTCACTATATGGCATAAATACAGCCTCTATTTGGAAAAATCCAAATATTCCATTTTATTTTCATAAAAATCTATTGTAATTGTTTTTAATAAATTTAGCAATTAAAAATGCAATTATGGTTATTACTTTTCTTGTCATTCTATGCAGTAAATACAATCAAAAAAGCTGCTTCGGTAAAACTGACAAAAACTTTTGATGAAATATTTGGAAAAGGTTGGGACGCGGAGGTGCCGGAATTTACAGAAACCAAAGATTGGCATAAAAAGGAAACACAGACAACAGAAGTTGAGAATAAATCAACTGATCAGCCCAATCCAAATGAACAAAGCTTTTCTGATCATTTTGAAAGTTTTGCAAATAGAAAAATAAGGGAAAGATTTGATGAAATGTTTGATGAAAATTGGCCGGAAGACGACAATAAATTAGTTGAAGAAGCTGAAGATGATTCAACTGATCAAAATGATTGCATTGATGGACAAAAATTTCAAAAAGTTCAAGAAAATGGCGATCCTGGCACAAAACTCACAAAAAAACGCAAAAATGGTTATTCTGATCAGAAAAAGCGTGAAATTGTTGAAAAATTTATTTCATTGACAGAAAAATATAAGCTAAAAGGAAAACATTCACACGATGAGTGGAACAAAAAATATGCAAAAATAGCACAGAATATCGGAGTCGGTCATGGCACAATTTTCAAATGGAAAAAAGAGTTTGGACTAACCATAGGTAGAAAATTGCATTCAAACCAAAAACAAATGGAAAAACTAAAGCAATATTGCGAAATTAAAAGAAATAATCCAGAAATGAAAGATTTCGAAATAGCGGAAAGTTTAAATATTGAAGGAAGAACACTGAAGCAATGGAAAATGAATCTTAAAAATGCTGTTAAAGATGAGAATGATTGCTCTTTACAAAAGGAACTCGATCAAATAGCCCAACTCAAAGCGGCGGCGCCGATAGGCGCCGCCGGGAAAATTTTCAATTTTTTACATAATTTGTTAAGAGATTTGCATCAACATTTTTAAAAACGGTGATCTTTGTTGCCGATAGGTGCAGCTGGGGAAAAAAGAAAGTTTTAGTGAATTCACTTACAAATTAGGAAAATGTGCTTAAAATTTGCAAAAAAAAACACCATTTATAAGGCTTTCTGAGTGATCTTTTTTGTTTTAAAAAGTTACTTATTAAATTAAAAGAATAAAAAGGACTTCCAATCAGGGAGTAGAAACTCCGATGAATAAATTAAGAGATACCTAGTTTATCCACTGAGACACACTTGAATTGAATAAAAGGCAAATTAAAAATCATTTAAAATTAACCAAAAAAGTCCAATAACTAGGGGTGCTTAAACCGCCGGGTTGGGTACCCGGTTTTCGGTTAACCGGTATTTTGAAGACCCGGTTTTCGTAACCGGTTAATTTTCCAAAATACCCGGTTTCGTAACCGTTTAACCGGTACTGTCCTACCCTAATTAGAACCCTCCGTAAAAAATCATTTAAAATATGCGCAAATTAAATATTCATCAGCGCAAATTATTTTGTTTGCGACTTGCTAAATGAAAAGCCAACAGTTCTAATTAAAAAAATTTAATGGAAAGTATAAACCTTGGCACAGATTCATAAAAAGAAGCATTTGGACATTTCTGAATAAAATAATATTGCCTGTAATTATTGAATAGTTTAAATGAAAAAGGCTTTGAACGATTTGAATCTATTCAAGAAATCAATATAAAGAGTTAGATTAATAAACATTGAGTCAAAATTTCGAAATTTTGTTAATGGAATTTTTCAAAAAAAATTATGTTTAATAACAAAATATTTTGTTTTTATTAGAGTTGAAAAAAATATTTAAAAAAGTTAAAATCAAACATGAAATGATGAATGAATGGCACGCATGATTGATCGGAAAAGAACTGGCGTTTAAAGTATTGGATCGATCCCATAATCCCCATACGGTCACCGGCGCTTTGATCGAGCCGATCAAATAGTCCGGGTCCAAAACCTTGGCACCCACCCGATCGCCAACAATCAGTTTCCGTATTTTTTTACAATAAGACATTTTTTAGGAAAATATCAAATGGTTTGGATGTAAAAAATTTTTAAATTATTTTCTCTCTCATGAATGGCTCACCTTCCACTTTAACTGCTCCATAATGTGGTTTATGCTCAACTTTTATTTGCCAGCCTCGGCACCAGGGATGCCAAATTGCCTCATTTTAAAGTAAATGCCATATTTTGAAAATTTGATCACCACTGCTACTGATATTGTTGTTATGTCGGGTTTTTTAAATTTCCTTATTTATAAATGGCCGGACACGGCATTGCGAAATAAACTAAAATATTTTCTTATTTTGTTCAAGACATAGTGGCGATAATGTAATTTGTAATAAATTAATAATCCACTAATTCATTAATTACTACCGTCATTTACAGTGGTCTCGGGTGTTTGTTGGCATTGCAATTTTATTGGTCTTCAGCATGGCCATATTTTTGTTTTTTTGGCAAGTCGCTTCCGCGAAGATGGATGGACAAAGGCGGAGATGGCCGAAGAGAAAAGAAAGCAGCAGGCCAAAGATTGGGTGCAACCCGTCGAAATGTCAATCGTTTTATAGCTTAATTCAAAATGATTTTAAAAATTCTAATTAAAGTTTAAATAAAATTAGTCCTTCTCTAACTGTTCAAATGAGTGCTTATTTTCAAGTGTAATCTTTTAAAAGATTGATTTGTCCATCGGGGACGGGAGGTGCCGCCTTTTCTTGGCAGTGCATATCGGCACTGCCGAACCTCTCATACTTATTTTAGAGTTTTTTAAGCAACATTCAGTCGGATTCTCCCAATATGTTTCAATTCTACAAAAATCATCGTTGATGCAACCAAAAAGCCTATGTATTAAAGCAAAGGTCTTCAGATCACATTTATATTTAATATTATAGGTTACCACTAAACATTTTTTATGAACAAGCATTTTAAACAAAATGTTAATTACTTTAATTCGCACTTTTGTACTTTGTTTGAATAGGTTTAATTGTCCTGTGACTAACATATATTGCTAATGATGACGAAATATTACTTTAATAAACGGCAATTACATAACACTAATGTAAGTAAGCAACTCTATGGAAGCATATTGCTATGGAATAACATTTCCGTATTTTATTTTATTGACTGGTTTTTGATTTGAGGCGAAAATTGGAATATAAAAAGATTAAATATTTTTTATTTATTCAAATAAATTTACTCAATTAAATAAATATGTTTATAATATTATCGTCCATTTTTTTATTATGCACAAAATTTACTAATTCGTCCTTTAGCATTGATTCAACAGGTCAGTGATTCAACTAATAAATGAAATAACAAACTTTAAATAATTTGGCGTTAGAAATTATTATTATTAATTTTATTTCTTCAGAAATAACATCAATGCGTAATTACCCTGAAAATTCGGTGCAAAGTGAGAAAGAATTGCACGAATTGGCACAGTTCACAATCGAATGGGCTCATAACAACGGATTGATTTTGCGTGCTTCAGAATATAAAAACACGTAAATAAAAACATTTTAATATGAATAATAATGAAATAAAAAATTTACCGTTTAATTAGCAACAAAACAAAAATGGCCGAGTAAAAAGCAATGTAAATTTATTCACGAATTTCAATATTTTAGAAGTGATATCGCCGAATTTGCGCCCGTTTCACTTTTTCCGTCGCCTTTTCCGCATCAAGCATTCGATCAAATTGTGGCTGTACATACGGTTAATCGCTTCTCGAATTTTTGTGGATTTTAATGAACTTTAAGGCAATGCAATTGCTTTACTTCCGAGTGGGAAATGACCTCGAGTTTCTGCTAAATGCTTATAATGACGTCATTGAGACAGACAGACACATCCGGGAGATGGTAAACATTGTGAGGGAGGCGCATGCGGAGGGCATCAAGCAGTCGATCACCCTGCTGATAATGCGAGCGGTCAGTTTTGGGGGGGGGGGGCGTTGGTCAGCGTTAATACACTTTGAAAAACTTTCCCAAAATGCTCCCCTAAAAATGATTTTTTATTTGACCAAAAACGCACCCCCAAAGAAAATCATCCAAAAAGCACAAAATTACAACGAAAAGACAAGTAACGATCGAATTTATGCTTTTTTTTAAATTTAAAGCTAAATTGGAGAAAACATTTCGGGTTCGGAGTTTGAAATCGGTTGAAATGGAACCTACGACCCCGAAAAAACCCCCGGAGCCACCTTTCTGTCTCCAGGCACTTCGCAAAGTTTCCATTCCATTTCAGGATTACATGCTGAACTCTTTGAAGGATTCAGAAAATGACAACGAACAACAACAACAACTCGAAGTGAAACAAGTAATCAGCACAAAAGAAAAACAATCTTTCAATGTTTAATTAAAATTTAATTATTAGATCGAAGTGAACACCGGCGCAATTTTGGCATTGGGCATTGACCATCGGACCACCGAACTTCATCGCCAAGTATTGAAAAAGGCTGGCCTCAACACGTCAAATTCGCCAGATAATGTCGGAGACTCGAATTTGGCCGAGTCGTTGTTCATGGCCTGGTTAGGGAAAATAATAATAAAAATAAAATGTTGTTCTTTTTTGGAAATTGTCGAAATTATAAATTTAGGAAAGCATTTGACAATTCAAAAGCTCTTATGGTATTTATGGTGAGTACATATTCCCCATACAAATTTGACCTGCACCAATTGACATGCAAACTGAAACGGTTGTCAAAAGATCAAATGGACATTGAGTACGTATCGCTGAAAGGCGGCCAAACCCAGTAAATATTTATTTTATTTTAAATAAATCATTGAATAAATTTATTTATTAAGATTGAAATTGGGCGACGATTTTTCATTACTTTTGAACGGCAAAGTTGTTGGCGTCATATATTCTTGCATTTCTGCGCTTGGCAATGTGACAACTGCTGAGTCAATGGAAGTGCGACGAACGATTGAACGATCAACGGCCATCGTAAATATTTTGGAAAAATAACTTTTGAACAAAAATTCGAATGTTCAAATAACGTTTAGAAAGCCCCATCGTTGGCACATGCCATTAGCAGCTCAAAGAAAATTCAACAGGTTGAAAATCAAAGAATTTTTGCAGGAACTTTTTCCCTTTTTATTTCAGCTTCTCGCAATGCCCGGTGCAGTGGAGAGATTTTTTCCGGACCCCGCGGATGCCGACAAAGTGGCGGCAATTCGAGAAACGTTTGCCGGATTGTGGGGACTCGAAACAAATGACGACGACACCGAAAGGCTTATTGAGGTAAAAAGTGATGATCAATTGATTTTCAAAAACTTTTTGGAATTCGGCTCAGAATGCCATTGAACATCCCGAAAAGTATGTGCTGAAACCGAATCGTGAATGCGGAGGAAACAATTTCTACGACGAGAAGTTGGCCGATAAATTGCGCAGCTTACCACAAAATGAAAGAGTCTCCTATATTCTAATGCAGAAACTGTATCCGACGACATTTAAGGTTGCCTTTAATACTCTACCGACCTGCTGAAGGCCCTATGCCTCAATCTTCAAATGATTTCGGCGAATTTCATAACCTCAAAAATTTCAGAATTATTTCCTGCGCCCTTTCAATGAGCCCAAACTCAGCACTGTGGTCGGCGAATTGGGCATCTACGGCACTTTGGTGGGCAATATACTGGACGGGAGCGTACAACACAACATGCAGAGTGGGCATTTGTTGCGCACAAAGCTGTCGGGGGTCAACGAGGGCGGCATCGGTCTTGGAACGGGCGTAGGCGACTCGCCCTACCTGTTTTAGAGTTCGGGTGGAGGAGCTGACGGCCATCGCTCATTAGGCTTAAGCGATATCTTGGCTCGAGAAAGCAAAACAAAACTCTAATCCCAACAAGGAAATTCTTGACCAAGATATCGCTTCTTAGATTTTAATGTGAATTTTTTTTTATTGTATATTTATCACTTATAAAATGGCATTTCTTTGTTTGTTGCATTTTTAATAAATAATTTTTGTGCATATTTCGGAGAGTCAAATAAATTAAATTGGAATTTGAGAGCGCGGTTGGGAAAAGAAAAGTGAATTCGATCAAATAAATACCGTCTTTATCCAACATAATGAAAATGACATGCAATTAAAATCCCTCCTTCCAATTCATTTCTCAAAAGTGCCAACATTTTAAAACCTTTTTGAAAATGACACTTTTGTCCATCAATTTTTAATCTTTCTGTTCATACGGAAAAGGAGGCGTCGGCTGAGTGCGGTGCTCCACAAGTTATCGTCGTTTAGCGCGCCGTTATTGCCCGACGGGTCGTAAAAGTGCCACAATTCGTTCGCTGAATTGGAAATTATGTAAAATACCCCAAACATTATTTTGTTTTATGGCAGAGAATTACCCTGCAAAATGCGACAGTGCTTAAGAGTTTTAAAAGTAAAATAATTGCCGATACAAACACTTAAAATAAACGGCTTTAATTAGAATTAAATCAACCATTGCGGTGTCGTCCTTCGATATTCGCTATTTCCGATTGTATTTTAATTTAATCTAGCATTTTCTTGAGAAAAAAACAATATTTAGACTATTTTATTTTAAAACTACGTGGATTAAGTCCAGCACGGGTCGGACTTTCCATCCCCCAGGTTGCGGGGGCACCCCAAATCTATCCAAAAAAGGTCAGCTACCGTATGCCAGCTCTCTGGCCATCTTATAGATATTGAAGATTGGCGGAGTGTTGGCCAAATCGGAGCCGAACTCCACGGCTCTGCCCATGACTTGGGATTTGAGCGCCGCAAGAATGAAAAGTGTGGCAAGAAAAAGTCTCATTTCGTAACAAAATCTGTGATACAAATGAATTATTTTAAGGGATGATTCAAAATAATTTTACCCAAAATAAAAGCAATATGGGCTATATTTCACATTTAAATAGAGTGCAAAAAAGGTCCTAAAAAGGGTAAAAAAATTATGAAAAATCATATAAAAGAGACCGGGGACCGGTCTTCTCAAAAGCTGGGGATGTGGAATCTCTCTTACTCGGGATGAGAAGATGAGACGTTCCAAGTCTGTGGGGTGGTTTCTCTTACCTCGGTTGAGGAGAGAGGTTCTCTTCCCTTCGTGGAAGGAATGAGAGGGGAGCAGAAAGGTGCTTGCGTATCTCAAGTAGCTCAGTGGTTAGAGCATTCCACGGATTGGAAGGGGCATGGGTTCGAGTCCCACCCCGGGTTGATCTTTTGCTCTTCCGCTCTTCCGCCCCACAGGACAATCCTACACATCAGGGCTGTGTATCGTATCGTAATCGTAAATATCGTATTTTAGAGCCATATCGTATCGTATCGTATCGTATCGTATCGGATTTTCGCTAAAAATCACCCGTATCGTAATTTTTGAGCCCTATTTTCAAAATTTCGGTTGAAAATCTCTTAACAAACTGAGTCAAAAATTCAAAATTTTCTCGGCGGCGCCTATCGGCACCGCCGACCCCTTCCCAGAAGTAAAGCAGAATTCTAAAAAATTGCACTTTTATTGGGAATTTTTAGAGAATTAAATGAAAAAAACTGGAAATTTCTACCGAAAAAAAATATTTTTTTGAATTTTGAACACGGCCTAGAAAAAAAATCGTATCGTATCGTATCGTAATCGTAAATATCGTAATTTTGGCCGTATCGGGTATCGTAAAAAAAATCGTATCGTATTTTGGTGTATCGTAAATATCGTATATCGTGTAGTTTATCCATTGCGTAATAATTTTAATATGATTAATTTTTGTAACGAATAGCCTTAATTTACACAACAAAGAAAAAACTTCCAAATACAAAAAGCATCAACACAATTTTGTACCCACGGTTTAGGGTGACCAGAGTACTTGATTTGTCAAGTTACCCCTTAAAATAGAAGTCTTTAAATAATTAGAAGGAGGAAAACTGTTTAAAATTTGATCATTTTCTATAGGGTTGGACAAGAACGGGTATCCGGAACCGGTATCCGGGTGTTTGGGCAAATTATCCAAGACCGGTATCCGGGTGTCTATGATCCGGGATACCCGGGGGTTGGATCCGGGCGGGTTAAGCACCCCTAATGTTGACGTTTTTTCGCAGAGAATTTTTTTTGATGGTGTTAGTGCTAGTAAAATTTTTGAATTTTGCGTAAGACGTTTTGCCATTTTCTATTAAATTAAATAGAAAAATGGGGGCTTTTGTAATATTTAAGATTTAATTTTCGGCGGCGCTCGGCACCGCTGACCCCTCTCATTCATAAAAAAACTTGAAAAAATTATTGCAGTTTTAAAATTTTGGTTGCAAATCTCTTCACAAATTAAGCCAAAAATTCAAAATTTTCTTGGCGGCGCCTATCGGCACCGCCGACCCCTTCCCCATTAAAAGTGAAGTGTTTTTATTTTTGAATTTGCAAACCGCAAAATTTTCGAAATTTCGGCAAAACAACGAAACCCAAGGTTAGATACGTCGCCGGTCTCGGTTAAAACAAAATTAACATTTTTGTCTTTGGGCTATTGAAAAATAAAATTGACCATATCCAACTTGATTGAATTTGATTTTATTCGTTTATTTTATGCGGTTGATTAATTTTTTGTAGAAATTGCGCTGAAAATTTTGATTTTTTATAAATTTTAATTAGTAATTTCAAAATTTGGAAATTATCCGGTATGCGGACAGATATCCGGCTGTAAATTACTATCCGGTACCGCCATCCGGGTGTCAAGGAACCGGTGGAACCGCTATCCGGGGGACCCGGATAATATCCGGTCTTGTCCAACCCTAATTTTCTATGTGATGAGTTGTTGGACTAAGTAAAATATGACGAGCAAATACCATTATTAAAGTTCTGCAATTAAATATTTACGCCAAATTTTTTTTTGTTAGATTTTTTGATTTTAAAAATATTTTTGGCACCATTTACAAATTTTTTGGAATTCGGAAACGGTTTCCGGAAGTGCGAAAATCCAGAATCGTTTGTGAAAGTCGAGAAAAAGGTGTTTCTAGTGAGGTCCCACCAGCAGGTGGTTTTGCGACCATCCGTCGTGAAAATCGTCGACCCGTAGTCTTAGCAAGTGCCAAATTTTAATTCGCCCCCATTTTAAGCAAAAGTTAAAGTTGGCAAAAAACCCGATAGGGGAGGCCCTTTTGTTCAAACTTATTAAAAAAATTTTGTTTAATCGTGTGAAAGTAATGTTATTTGATTTAAAATACTAAGAAAATTATCTAATTGTGTAGATTTGATAGATATCTCTGGATGATTATTAATATTGGCCAAAATGCCGCCAAAAATGTGCTGCTCCTCAATTTCCTGGGCTAAATTTATTATGATTTTTTTAATTATCGCAATGCGCCAAACCAAATTTCGTAAATTGGGGGGAAAAAAATTTGAGAGTTTCGTTTCGTCGGGAAAAAAATCTGCGTTTCGCTCAGCTCTGGTCCGGCGGCACCGACAGGCGCCGTCGAAAATTTTTTTTTTGAAATTTAACAAGATTTATTAGAAAATTGGTCCAAAAATTTAAAAAAATCTGTTTGCACAGTCTTTTCGTTTTTTCAAAAACCGGGACTAGGAGCAATATTTCAAATCGAGTCAAGTAAGACGCACCAAAAAAAATACAAATTTTGCAACTACAGATGTAACAAGAAATCAGAATTAAAATAGACAAAATTGATTTTTTTATTCCTTAGGTTTAATTTTTCCGTATTTTTTGCAAAATACGAAACACAGAATACGGGCAGACTACAAACACACGAAATACGGAACGGACGACATCCCTGACCTGATAGATATTATATAATTTCGATTTTCTATGCAAAATAAATTGCCTGTAATTGTTCACATTTTTTAATTAAAGAATTTGGTTTTAACGCATTGATATTTTCAAGAAACAAATATAAAGCGTTGGATTAATAAAAATTGATATTTTATTGAGAAAAATAGTTTATTACTAAAATAAATAATATTTCAATAAAATTAAAAAAATTTCTTAGGGAATTGCTGGCAATGAAAGTTTGGCGATTAACAATTTTCTTAATTTATGCAACATTTTTAATCAAAAATGCCAATTCTGTGGATGAACCCGGACAAGGATCAAAACTTTATAAAACTTTTGATGAAATTTTTGGAAAAGGTTGGGACGCGGAGGTGCCGGAATTTACAGAAACCAAAGAATGGCATAAAAAGGAAACACAGACAACAGAAGTTGAGAATAAATCAACTGATCAGCCCAATCCAAATGAACAAAGCTTTTCTGATCATTTTGAAAGTTTTGCCAATAGAAAAATAAAGGAAAGATTTGATGAAATGTTTGATGAAAATTGGTCGGAAGAAGACAATGAATCTATTGAAGAAGATGAAGCTGATTCAACTGATCAATCGCGCCTATCGGCACCGCCGGGTACACCACTAAAAGCCTAAAGTTGGTTAAGAAATTTCACAGTGAGTAAAATTACTTGAAGACAATAATATTGGGAAATTTATTCCGACTTTGTTCTTTTGGTCAGATCTTTCATTTACTACATATTTTTTTCCAAACATTTTTGAACAATTCTTGCTTCCTAGTCTCGATTTTTAAATTTATAGGCCCGAATAGTCCTAATGACAGCCTTTAAAATTTTAAATGACTAAATTATGCCGGACCGATCACGGAGTGCTCATCCCCGAAAACCTTGCTCTCACCCTATTAATGATCTTCCTGGAAAGCATTTACGAGAAAAATGCCACGTTTTTAATATACAAATTAAGTCCGAAAAAGAACCGCTGGGTCACCACGCAAATATAGTGTCATATGAATTCTTCAAAAACTGTAATGTTAAGTGCCAAAAGTGAATTCTTTAACAAAATTTTTGATTATTTATGGATTAATTATTTAGTTAAAATTTTTGTATACATAATATTTTGATTGAAAATTTGCTTAACTTTTACATTTTTTGGACAACAATTTCACATTTCTGTTGATAAAATAATCTTTTTCTTGAATCTGGAACACGATCGTGGATAAGTCTAATTTAACACACAATTTTACAAAGAAAAAAAAAGACACATAAATATTCATATTTTTGATGAGAAAATAAATTAATTTGAAATTTTTGCCAGGAAATTTACGTGGCAATTTGTCGGAAGTTATTATTTTTTTATATAAATGTTTGTTATTTTTTCAGCGGAAATGCCATTGAAACATAAATATTACATTGAATTAATTTTAATAATCAAACATTTTTAGAAAATGATTTTGTGTTACTATTTTTCTATAATTTTGCTCCTTGTCAGTGGAGTTTTCTGTAACGAAAAAGGTAAAAAAGTTGTCTTAAAATTTAGAATATGTTTTATTAAAAACTAAATGTTTCAAAATTGTCAAATACTTTAGCAAAATGGGAAAGTTCTTGTAAAGAATTGGGCCAAAATATGCAAAATTTGGTCTTAGAATTGGATCAACTCAAAAACAACGAAGGATTCGACGCAATTATAGAAAAAATTAATAAATTGAAAGATTATTCTTCGCAATTATCCCAAATTGTTCGACAAGATAAACACATTTTGCTGGAACCATTAATTTTTGAGCATGCGCAAAAAGTTGGACGATTTTGTCAAAATTTGCTAATGGGAGAAGGCCTGCAGAGAGAAGTGATCAGTGAACGATTACATTACGGCATTGATCAGATCAAGGATCGGGTTGTGCAAATACGGCAATTGATGGGCACCATTTTTATGGGTTGGGAAGTGTGGCCAATTTTGTACAATTTTGAGCTTTTTGAGGGACCACATGATTTGCTAAACAATCTGATTGAACAATTGGGACAAAAAATTGGCGTAATGTTGGAACAAATTGTCAGAAATGTTTCCTATTACAATAAAGAATCGTTTGCGGAGGCCATGAACAATTTAACGGAATTAGCCGCAGCGCAAGATCATGATCAAATACGAAAATTTGGTCAAACTTGGAAAATTATACAAAATTTGATGACAAAAGCCTCATCTGATATGTTCGAGAATCTTACGATGGACTTACTCGGCCCGTCCAGCAGATTTTATGGAAGCAAATTTTTGAATGAATTTGCAAAGCAAATCAGTTTTTCCGAAAAAATTTGTGCCGATGCCAATGTGCTGTTTGAGCAGCGAAAATCTTTAATAATTGATCAGATAAATAATATTGGCAAAAGGCTCCATAATGAGATGAGAATCCAGCAAATTGGTTTCTATAAATTAAAAGACGTACATATGATCCGGGAGGTGCTTACAATATATATTTTTTGGTTTAATTAAATTTACTCCAAAACATACCAGTGTACAGCAATCGAACTGAAATTTGTTTGTTTTATCAATTTTTAAAAATTAAAATATTTGATCAAAATTGTGATACTTACGTTGATCACGAGGTATTGAAGATAGTGCCGGTGCACTAACTAAAATATAATTAAACGGATGTTGTTTTTATATACATATTTTCTTATTTTTACTTTATAAAAGTTAAACGTCAGCCTATTGCGCAATTTCATTGCTCTTGGTTCTCTTGTTTTTCAAAATATTGTGACGATTAAAAATTATGGTAAAAAATTTAAAAAAAAGTTTGAACTTTTTGCTAACAAAAAATCCATAAAATAACAAATTTTTTGCATACTACACCATAATAGCTAGAAGCAATGTCTGTAAATCGTACCATGATAAATTGGATTGTCATAAACAGATTGCGATGTGTTCATTTGTTGAGCTAAATTGAAATAATCCTTTATTTTTAAACTAACATTAACAAAAAAAACATTTAAATAATTTAAATTAAATAATATTTAAATATTAAATAAAATTATTCCATACAATTTTGTGTTCCATTCAACAAATTACTGATAGAATTTCCCGCCGCAGTTAGAACTCGACCAATACCACGACCAATTGCGACGACGCCATCAACACGACTAGTTGCGGCGACGCCATCAACTGCCAAATCGGCTTAAACTTTTTAAATTTAAAATTAAATTAAATTATTATTATTGTTGAATTAACCAACATGCGTTATAGTTTCGTTATTTTTAAAAAATTACAATAATTTTTTATTATTTTATTATAAGAAATCTCTTATTTTGCTTGCCAGAATTTAGCTCATGAAGGTAATGTTCTTCCCAAACATTAGGTGAAATGCCTAATTTTTTTTTAATTTAAAAAAAAATTTAATCCGCAAAACAACCTCCATTATAACTTTGGTCGTATTCATTATTGTGCTGATCTAAATCCTCAGATTTGGACAATTTTTTAAAATAAACTAATATGTATTTCAAATATTCATTTGACACACTATTATTTAAAATAAAAAAACATTAAGAATTGAACTTTTAGGACTTTAGAATTAAATTTCGAGGATTTTTCATTTTTTTATTCTTTAAACAAACCAATTTGCCATGAAATTTGAAGAGGTATCCCTTGGTTTCGTGGTAAGTCACTTGGCGAAACTTCTTCTCGACAGTTTGGACAAGAATTATGGTTTATACCTTTTAGCCTTAAAAAAATAGAAATATTGACTTTTCAATAATTTTTTATAATTAAATCCTTTAATTTAAAAAAAAATTACCATTCATCAATACAATCTCGATGAAAGCTATGCTAAAATATATAATTTTATATTTAGCATCAATGTTGTAAAAAAATAATGCATTTATTATTGTAAAAAAATTTCAATTTATTTAATTGAACTTTGCATTTCTGTAGTTCCTTCAAAATGCCACCATCTGATAGGCTTGACCGACAAATGGTACACTCATCATTTGGTTCTGTCTGGCAATTAGCTTGATTTTCAGTTGGACGTCGACTTTCTACTGGACCATTTGCAGAACGTTCAGTATTTAGGCGTTGTCGTTCAGCTGAACGGCTAGCAGAACGTTCAGCTAAACGATTTGGTTGAGTAAGTAAAGAATAGGCAAAATGGTAACCCCGGGTGGGACTCGAACCCACGTCCTCCACCCAATGCGTGGGCAGCTCTTCCAACTGAGCTACCGTGGCGTACCATTTGCCTCCTTCTTTATGGGTGATCTTTTGCCCCGCCTAAGCGTTTTAACCGTCTCGTCCAACCAGCGGAATTCTCTCTAATCCTTACAATGGCATGCCAAACGACGATGTTGAGCTTTCTGAAGAAATTTTGAGTTGTTTTGACATTGGAGAAATAGAAAAACGCATTCAAAAAGAGGGCGATTATTTGGTAAACCGGAAACTTTTGATTAGCTTTTTGCATTAATAACTGTTTTTATTTGTATTCCTGCTCGTTACCTGATGCTTCGACTTCCAATATTCACTAACATGAAGTTTTGTTTCAAAACTTTTACGATTACACAAATTTGTCGGTTTGTTCTTTCTTTGATCGCTCGCCGTTTACTATGAGCATCGGAGCCCATACTTGGCAATAATGGTTACAGTCCCATGTTGGACATGGTTTAGAATTTTTGTAGCTTTTTAGGAATTTTCCACCCCCCATGTTTTTTTAGTGATTTGACTTTTATTTTTTCGCGAAACAGTTTGTGTTTTTTGCCTTTATTTTATCATATTTCTCAATTATTTTCATATTAAACAAACTCAAATTTAAAGAAAAACTCATATCGGTAATAGATATTTCAACACAAAACCAGGGATGTCGTCCGTGAAAACTCAAAAACTTTGATGGCTTATATCTCGTTTCCCAGGCGTCCGCAGCAAAATGCCACTTTGTGGTAGAAATGTTGGGGTGATCTCATCCCCAAAAGTCCACGCGCACTTGGGGGCCTTCCCTTTGTTAGTACAAAAAGCAAAGACATTTTAAAACCAGGCATGGACACGGTTACCCGTATCCCGCGGGTAACTGCGGTTACGGGCGGTTAACGGTTATGACCACTAAAACGTCATCGCAAAAAAATCCATTCCGATACGTTCTGTAATTTTTTGCTGAACGTTGTTGGCCATATCGAGGCTAACTTTTCGTCGCAAGTACTCGCTACGTGGCAGCTAAAAACGATGAAATTTATGTTGGAGAAAATTTTAAAAACCTTCAATTTAGATATGCCACCATAAAAAGATTTCTCAATTCGGGAGCCTCAACGAATAAAAACGAGCAGTTCTGTCAAATCATTAAGCTTGCGATTGCTCGTCGGCTTTTTTTGGGGGGCCAAATTTTTGTTAGCAACTTGGCGATGCTTTTTACGGGCGGTTAACGGTTATGACCACTAAAACCGCGGTTAACCGTCCCAGCCGTTGTTTTTTTGATTGTTGAAGATTGAGACGATTTGCCTTTATTATTTCTTTATTTCACCCGCTTCCATTATCCATCCAATGGCGCAGTGCTTGAACTGTCCGATTGTTTTTATTTTGGTTTTAAAGTTCTATCCCCTCTTGCAATATCATTTTTATTTTTTTTATTTATACTTTAATTCTTTCTTTTTAGTATTCTAACAATTTTTTGCAAAATTTTAGCCATACAAATAAAATTCTAAGCCTTACATAATTAATTAGTTCCTTTTTATAATGTTCAATTACCTAAAAATAGACTATTTTTCTTAGCATAAGTTGTTAAGTTTTCAATTTTTTCCCTCGGCGGCGCCTAACGGCACCGCCGAACTCACCTCCCAAATAGGGTTGGACAAAACCGGATATTATCCGGGTCCCCCGGATAACGGTTCCACCGGTTCCTTGACACCCGGATACCGGTACCGGATAGTAATTTTTGCCCGGATATCCGTCCGGATACCGGATAATTTCCAATTTTTGAAATTACCAATTAAAATTCTTAAAAAAATCAAATTTTACGCAATTTCACCCCAACAAGTTAATCAAATTCAAAAAATAAACAAAAAATAAAATTCATTTAAGTTGAATTTGTTCACATTCATTTTTTAATAACTCTTCTTCGTCTGGAACAGGCGACGGTGCCAACATCAGTGGAATTTTTTTTATGTTCTTTCCACCAGGCAAAAATATCGATATCGCGGTTTGGACGGGAAATGCTGTGACGGAAATGATTCATTTCGGCTTAAATTTTAAATTAAATTTGAAGTTAAACAAAAGCACAATTACCCTAAGACTAGCTTTCAATTCCCTTGAGAATCGGAGGATTTTTGCGAGAAGTCAAAAACTCATCCGAATATGAAAATCTTGGGTCAACAATCATACTCAATTTTAGCAAACGGTTTGATTCAAGTACGAATAGGCGTTCACGCAGATTTTGAATTAAAATATCAGAAAACAGCTGGACATCAACAAATTTACAAATTTTCAGGGCTAGAAACCGTATAATTTTTTTGACTGTCGGATAATAACATGAAGCAGCAAAAAAATTTCCAAATTTTTGCGACCATTTTTATATAAAGCAAATTGGTAACTAATCGTAAAAAAAAAATATATGCGAAGCCCATATGTTTCTATTTAATTTTAATAAGAAAATGGCAAAATGTCCTACGCAAAATTCAAACGTTTTAACTAGCACTAACACACTCAAAAAAAATTCTCCCCGAAAAAACACCATCATTAGGGGTGCTTAACCCGCCCGGATCCAACCCCCGGATACCGGGTATCCCGGATCCTGGACACCCGGATCCCGGTCCCGGATAATTATCTGATAAAAATCATTTGTTAAGTTCAATACACATTAATTTTGATTTAATTTTAGAAAGACGCCACATCACGATCGGAAAAAATTAGTTTTCAAAAATCACTTTTTCGAAATCTGGAAAACTTTATTGATTTTTAAATAATGCGGGTAACCGCGGGCGGGTAACCGGTTATGGGATTTTAAAACGTCACGGTTACGGGCGGTTAAGGTTAAGGAAATTGGTAACTGTGTCCATGCCTGTTTAAAACTATTTTGGCATTTTACAATGAATATAAAAACAAAAATTTTTTATAATATTGAATTTTCATTTGATATTTTTCTCTCAATTGATTCCATAATAGAGCCAAAACTTGACCAAAAATCAAAGAAATTTGGTATTAGTAATAGAACAATTTACAAGTGGAAGCAAGAATTTTAGGAAATCAAAGAAACGAAAAATTCAATCCCTAAATAACAACATTTTCAATTAATCCGATCCCAAACAATAATAACATCTTCGCGTTGAGTCAAGGGCCTACAAAATCCGCATATTTTAGTTTTTTAATTTCTTTTTTAATTGTTTTTTCCAATTATGTAAGCTTTCTGTTGAAATCTTTAACATTTCAGCAATAACGGCATTTGTCATTTTCGGATTTTTCTTTTTATTTTGGCATATTTCTTCAAAATTCCAATTTTTGTTGCATCAGAAAACTTTTTGCTGCCAGAAAAGCCAAATTCGCGCTTCCATCGAATAATTGTAGCTTTAGAAACGCCCAATTTTGTTGCAATTTTCTTATCGAGTTCACGCATTGAAATGTTTTTGAGTTTTGCCTTCTTACATTTGCTTTTTATTTCATCAAATTGTTTCAATATTTCATGTTTTTCGGAGTAAGAAAACTTTGATTTAAACTTCGATTCTCGACTTAAGCCTAATACTTTTCTCCATTTATAAATTGTTGAGCGACCAACACCCAAACCATTTGATATTTTTGTCTCAATTTGATTCCATTCTTTGGTTGAGTGCGCGCGTTTGTTTTTTTTTGCGATAATTTTCTTTCATTTCACGGAATTTTTGGATAATTTCCCGTTTTTGCTGATCAGACTCACTTTTTTCACGTTTATTGGACTCATTTTGTTGTTCATCAACACTTTCATCTTGATCAGTTGAGTTATTTTGACCAGACAAATGTTGTTTATTAGAATTATCTCCAATCTTTTTGTTATCAGAAGTGTTGGGAGCTTGTCCGTCTTGATCTTCTTCTTTAACACGATTATCCAATTGTTCTTTAAATTCGTCACTCTCTTCGCCCCACCATTCAAATTCATGTTTGATTTTATCTTTTCCTGAATGTGTTATTGTAACAAAAAAAAATAGATGAGTTTGAAAGACTTCGAACTTATGAATTTTATCTAATTTTGACCCAAAATTCTTTTAGTATTTATCCAACTTTAATTTGTTTCAAAGTTTGAAAATGGAAAATACACACCCGTAAATGGGCTTCCTGACCCATAAAATAAATGTTTAACATTCTTTTAAAAAATCAACAATAATAGAAATTATTTTTTGGGAAAATTTTTTTTTTTTTATGAAGTGGCTCCTCTCACTTTCAACTTTAACTGCTCCAAAATGTGGTTCATACTCAACTTTTACGATTCTTTTTGGTGCAGATTCGTCCCGCCATCTTCCATCAAATTGCTCCTCGTGCGGTTCAACCTTAAATTAGTTAATTTAGATTCCCGGATGAAAAAAAGTAAATACTTAAATTAAAACAAAATTCTCGGGAAATTTATGTGACAAACTTTGATTTTTGGCTGAGATTCAATCGGATTGTTGTTTGCTTGAGGCTCCGATTGATTTGTCTCCCAAAGTTCGTCAAATAAATCATTTGGAAAAGTAACAACATAATTTATTAAACAAATTAATTGTAGAATGTTCAATTTCATAATTAATTGAATTGTTGACAACGCATATGTATGTTATTATAAATTGCTTAAATACAAAATTAAATAAACGTTGCAAATTTCTTTCATGTGAAGAATACTTCCGTAATAAAATTTAATAAGTGATTTTCTCTTTTATAAAGGTATTGGTTTTAATTATTTTAAAATTAAAATAACAAAACTTTTAACAGTGCCCATCAGTGTATTCCTGTTCCAGCTTGGTCTGTTCTGTTCCTGTTCTGTTCTAAGTTTTAGAACAAGGAACAGCGCTAAAATCCTTGGAACTGGAACAGAACAGGCCAAGCGTGAACAGGGTAAAAATTGAACAATTCTAAAATCTGCCAGCCAACAAATGGATTTTTTTAAAGATTCTCATAGTTAAATTTTTTTGACTGAATTGCGTTTGAATTCAAATTTTATCACAAAAATGAATTTTGATTAAATATCGCGAAAAATTTTTTGGCTAGGTTAGACCCCTAAAGCTGGCACTTTTTAGTGACTATTTTAGCATTTTTAGTGATTATTTTGGCCTTTTTAATGACTATTTTAGCCTTTTTAAGGGATTATTTGACTGACTATTTTTGTTGTTTTTAGTGACTAAAAATCCCAATCCTAGTGACGAGGAGTGCTTGGGGATGTGGGTTCGAACCCCGACTGTGTAAATGATTTTTTCTCTCTTTTTATGGACTTCGATGGTAAAGGAAACCTTCTAAAAATTAAAAAAAATATATTTCAGTTTTTTATTTTTTGAAAGCATAAAAATGTTTTATTTTTTCTTTAAATTTGAGAAAAATTAGTGCAGATTCGTCCTGCCATCTTCCATCAAATTGCTCCCTCGTGCGGTTCAACCTTAAATTAGTTAATTTAGATTTTTGGGATGAAAAAAAGTAAATACTTAAATGAAAACAAAATTTTTTGGAATTTATATGGCAAACTTTGATTTTTGGCTGAGATTCAATCGGATTATTGTTTGTTTGAGGCTCCGATTGAGTCTCCCAAAGTTCATCAAATATTGGAAATGCAAATACATAATTTATTAAACAAAAATATATTATTTGCAAAATGATCAATTTCATTATTAAATTTATCTTAATAAAAAAATTCTCTTATTATTATTATTATTATTTATGATTTATCTGGAAAATGATTATTCAAATCATTAGAAAATTGCTCAAATGAAAAATAAAATAAGACGTTGCAATTGTTTCATGTGAAGAAGCGCGTTACAAAAGACAGAGACGGAACAACAGGATCAAGAGCAAAGGTGGCACTCGAATTGGTTGAGGCCGGACTGATGGTTGACGCAATAAAATTTCCGATGCGGCAGAAAACCATTTGCAAAATATTTTATGCTTTCCATCAGAGTATTGGATTTTTTGAGTTTTGTGGTGTTTAGCATTAATTTTTAATGTAAATAAATATTGAAAAAAAATTGTTTAAATTAAAATAAATGGCGGATTTTGCGAAACGCCCATGTGGCGGATTTTGCGAAACGCCCATAGTGGCGGATTTTGCGAAACGCCCGTTGGCGGATTTTGCGAAACGCCCGCTTTTTTCTCTCCAGCGAGATGGCGGATTTTGCGAAACGACTCAGCACGGGTCGGCAGGAAGAGCGCGAAAGTGAAAAAGAAAGAGAGCGGAAATAGAGAAAAAAAATTAGGGACAGGTAGCCTTCCCTGTCCTTATTTCGCAAAATTTTTGTTAGCACCCCTTGTTTGATCCATCTATAAATTATATTCCTGGTAAAATTTTTTTTAATTTTAACTTTTGGGCCCTTTTCGGTTTAATGAAGTTTGTAATGTTTTATAACACGATTGTGATTTTTAACTAAAATTATTAAAAATCCGGTATCCGAGTCTCTAATTAAACCAGTGCCGTAAAATTTTAACAATCAATTGAAATTACCGCGCCACTTTGCGGCCAGAGTCTTGAAGCAGCAGCAGCACAGCAGCAGTTGAGCTGCTCGTGTAATGTCAGCGCGTCAAATTATGTTGCCGTGTCGCTAAAAGAAAATTAAAGTACTAAAAATCCAACATGGCTTGACTAAACAAAAATTTTTTTCTCAGAATTAACAAAACACGCGACTAATTGGGGCTGTTGTAGCAACCCTTGTCGCCGCCGCGCTCCCCAGCCGCTTTTCCCCGATGGTTTCGGCCAATTGCAAGTCCTGCTGCAGCTCTCCGCCAAATCATTGACCATTGCGGACGGGGAGACCAAATGCGACTGATAAAACTTAAACAACAAAAAAAAGAGTAATAATAATAGTACTCAGTACCCGAATAATGCCAGGCCCAACAGCAAACTCTTATTAAATTAAAATATATTCGGTTTACAATATGTTAAAGCCACCTTGCACGCCGGCATTGAAAGCATTTTCTCCAGCTGACTATTCTCAGAAGGTGCAGCAACTGTTTGGTCGTCGGGGCAAAGTCAATTGGCTGAATGGTGTCAAACCCCGCTTCTTTTAGGCGCCCAACCTGTCGGCAAAGCAACGGAATTTTTTGTTAACTAGTGTAAATATAGTTTTTGCAGGGTTGTAATTTAATTGCCAAATAATAAAAATCAATAACATATAGAAAAGGAAATTTATTGTAATATACATTTGACGTAAGTATTCTTCACCTGTAATGAATTTGCAAATCAATAACATATAGAAAAGGAAATTGATTGTAATATTTTTACTTTCTTTTTCATCATATGACGTAAGTATTCTTAACCTGTAATGAATTGCAACGTTTACCTATTTTATTTATTTAAGAGGAGAATTTCTAAAAATGGGAAATATTTTCCTGATCTTAAATAATTAAATTATAATTAGCAGAATGCTTTTTATTCCGATAAATTTAATTATGAAATTGAACGTTCTACAAATAATATATTTTTGTTTGATAAATTATGGTTTTACATGTCCAATATTTGACGAACTTTGGGAGACAAACCAATCGGAGCCTCAACCAAACAACAATCCGATTGAAGCTCAGCCAAAAATCAAAGTTTGCCATAATAATTTCCGATAATTTTGTTTTCTTTTTTGGTCTCTACGTTTTTTATATAGGATCCTAATTTTAACACGAAGAGTTTAAGGTTGAACCGCAGGAGGAACAATTTGATGGAAGATGGCGGGACGAATCTGCACTAAAAGGAATCGTAAAAGTTGAGCATGAACCACATTATGGAGCAGTTAAAGTGGAGGGTGAGCCATTCATGAGAGAAAATAATATGAAAATTTCAAAAATTTGATTTTTGAAAGGATCTCTAATTTTTACAAAACTTTGTAACAAAATGAAGTTGAATAAAAATACTAAAAGAATTTTTGTTAGTCAAAATTTGGTTCAATATTCATAAGATCGAAATATTCAAAAAAGCATTTAGGATCAGTTAAAATCAAACATGAATTGGCGGATGATCTTGATCAGCACAATTCTAAGGAAGTTAAACATTTGTCTGATCAAAATAACTCAACTGATCAATATGAGAGTTTTGATGAACAGCAAAATGAGTCCAATAAATCTAAAAAATTTGAGTCTGATAAGCAAAAACGTGAAATTATCCAAAAATTTCGTGAAATGAAAGAAGATTATAGGCAAAAGGGACACACCAAAGAATGGCCTCAAATTGAAAGAAAAATATCAAATGGTTTGGGTATAAATCGCACAACAATTTATGAATGGATCAAAGAATTGGGTCTAAACAAAGAAACAAAGTTTTCTGATTTAGAAAAACGTGAAATTATCCAAAAATTTCGTGAAATGAAAGATGATTATAGGCAAAAGGGACACACCAAAGAATGGGTTCAAATTGAAAGAAAAATATCAAATGGTTTGGGTATAAATCGCACAACAATTTATAAATGGATCAAAGAATTGGGTGTAAACAAAGAAACAAAGTTTTCTGAGCTGGACAAACGTGAAATTTTAAAACAATTTGATCAGATTAAAAACAAATGTAAGCAGCCAAAAGTCAAAAACATTTCAAAGCATGAACTCGATGATAAAATTGCAAAAAAATTGGGCGTTTGTGCCAGAACAATTTATGAATGGAAGCGCAAATTTGGCTTTTCTGTCAGCAGGAAAAAGTTTTCTGATGCAACAAAAATTGGAATTTTGAAGAAATATGCCAAAATAAAGGGGAAGAATCCAAAAATGAGTGATTGTGGCATTGCTGATTTGTTGAAAATCTCAACCAGCAGTCTAATTAAATGGAAAGCTCGCTTTAGAGAAGAAATTGAGAAACTTTGAATGCTAAAAATTAAAAAAGTTTGCCAGCCTCGACACCAGGATACCAAATTGCCTCATTTTAAGGCAAATGGCATATTTTGTAGAGGATTTTCCGAAAATAGTGCTCATTGATTAGTACAATTTAAAGTTAAAATCTTCAAACATTTTTCAGGGCGGCGCCGCCGGGCCCTCCTCCTAAAAAACATCAAAAAATTATTATATTTGCAACATTTTAACCAAATATGTTAATTTAAAACGCCAAATTTTAATTTTTTTTTTCTAAAACAATTTTTTCCACCGACCGACCCATCACTCCCCTCAAAAACAATTGGTTTTTAAGATTTCTTATGAATAAATGCCATCTTGAAGGTAGTAAGCATCCCTACTCGGCACTTTGATATTTTTGTTTGTCGGATTTTTCCAATTTCCTTATTTATAAATGTCTTAGCTTTTTTGTCACTAAACAAACTAATTATGCTAATCTGAATTATTGTTGGCAATGTTTACATGTATGCCATTGATTTCTTTTATATCTGTGAGCAGTTTCTCATTAAATTTACGAATTGGTTAAAGAAAATGGTTTTTGTGTGTTAAAATGTCTATAAAAATTGTAAATTGCCCTTATGCAAAAAAGAGGAAATGAGAAAACGGAATTTTGGTAATACTAGAATAGTGACACGGCCGGTTTTAAACCGGAGGTACCGGTTTTCGGTTTGAAAAAATTAACGTATTTTTAAAATGTTGTTTGCAAATCTTTTAACAAATTTAGTCAAAAATTCAAAATTTTCTCGGCGGCGCCTATCGGCGCCGTCGACCCTTCAGCCGAATTCTCAAAAAAAGATGACAAACTTTGATTTTTGGCTTAGATTCAATCGAATTTGCTTGAGGCTCCGATTGATTTGTCTCCCAAAAATATTGGAAATGTAAAACCATAATTTATCAAACAAAAATAAAATATTTGTAAAATCAATTTCATAATTAAATTTATGCTCAAGAAAGAATTTTCTTATTATTGTTTAATTATGAATAATTTTAATTATAATTTTTATAAATTTGCTTAACTTTAAAATAAAATAAAATTGCAAATTTTTTGCATTGTGCAGAATATTTACGTTTTCTGTATTCGATTTCTAAATAAAATAATATTGCCCGTATTTATTGAATATTTTAATTAAAAGAATTTGGCTTTGAACGATTTGATCTTTTAAAAAACGAATATAAAGCGTTGGGTTCATAATAATTAGCTTTAATTGACAAAAAATAGTTTATTACTAAAATTACGAACCTTTTCAATAAAATTTATTTTGAAACATAAATTCTAAAGAAAATTGTTTATGAGAGGCTAAAAATGAAAAGAAATATTTTCCTGATCTTAAATAATTAAATTATATTAGGAGAATGCTTTTTATTCCGATAAATTTAATTATGAAATTGAACGTTCTACAAATAATATATTTTTGTTTGATAAATTATGGTTTTACATTTCCAATATTTGACGAACTTTGGGCGACAAATCAATCGGAGCCTCAACCAAACAACAATCCGATTGAAGCTCAGCTAAAAATCAAAGTTTGCCATAATAATTTCCGATAATTTTGTTTTCATTTTTGGTCTCTACGTTTTTTATATAGGAATCCTAATTTTAACACGAAGAGTTTAAGGTTGAACCGCAGGAGGAACAATTTGATGGAAGATGGCGGGACGAATCTGCACTAAAAGGAATCGTAAAAGTTGAGCATGAACCACATTATGGAGCAGTTAAAGTGGAGGGTGAGCCATTCATGAGAGAAAATAATATGAAAATTTCAAAAATTTGATTTTTGAAAGGATCTCTAATTTTTACAAAACTTTGTAACGAATCAGAGTTGAATAAAATACTAAAAGAATTTTTGGGTCAAAATTTGGTTAAATCATAGGATCGAAATACAAAAATATCTGATATTTTTTTACAATAAGACATTTTGGAACAGATAAAATCAAACATGAATCAGCGGATGATATTGATCAGGACAATTCTAAGAAACATTCGTCTGATCAAAATAACTCAACTGATCAAGATGAGAGTTTTGATGAACAGCAAAATAGTTCCAATGAATCTGAAAAAATTGAGTCTGATCAACAAAAACGGTACTTTCCTGTTATGTGACCACAAGCCAAAATTTTAAAAAATCAACAAAAGGCGCGCAAATCAACAAAGGGCGCGCAAATTCCACTACTTTGGAGGCATAAATGCAACAATTGCTGAAAAAATCTCATCAAATGGATCAACTCTTCGATGTTTGCAATTTGCGCGCCCTTTGTTGATTTGCGCGCCTTTTGTTGATTTTTTAAAATTTTGGCTTTTGGTCACATAACAGGAAAGTACCACAAAAACGTGAAATTATCCACAAATTTCGTTTATAAATGGATCAAAGAATTGGGTCTAAACAAAGAAACAAAGACAAAATTTTCTGATTTGGAAAAACGTGAAATTTTGAAACAATTTGAGAAGATTAAATGCAAATGTAAGAAGGCTAACCTCAAAAACATTTCAATGAATACGCTCGATAAAAAAATTGCAAAAAAATTAGGCGTAAGTGCCAGAACAATTTATAATTGGAAGTGCGAATTTGGTCTTTCTGCCAGCAACAAAATTTCTGATGCAACAAAAATTGGAATTTTGAAGAAATATGCCAAAATAAAGGGGAAGAATCCAAAAATGAGTGATTGTGGCATTGCTGATTTTGTTGAAAATCTCAACCAGCAGTCTAATTAAATGGAAAGCTCGCTTTAGAGAAGAAATTGAGAAACTTTGAATGCTAAAAATTAAAAAAGTTTGCCAGCCTCGACACCAGGATACCAAATTGCCTCATTTTAAGGCAAATGGCATATTTTGTAGAGGATTTTCTGAAAATAGTGCTCATTGATTAGTACAATTTAAAGTTAAAATCTTCAAACATTTTTCACACCACTGCGACTGATATTGTTGTTATATCGGATTTTTTCAATTTCCTTATTTATAAATGTCTTAGCTTTTTTGTCACTAAACAACCCGGAGGCGACTCCAATCAGCAGTGCTGTGGCGAGAGGACGGGAAAAGAAGCGAGGCGAGCGGTGAGAGAAGCGATCTGCGACTTCCCTGTGATCTCTTTCATGTAATGTGATCATTTTTTCCTTCTTTCTTCCACGCATGATGATGGATCAGGCATGGCCATGGATACAAATTTTTAAATCCTTGTCCGGATATATCTGTGCCGTTTGTATCCGTCTCATTTTTCGAAATTCATATCTGTATACAATCCGCGGATATCCGCTGTGAAAATTTTTTTTTTTAAATTGCAAATGATTTTTTCTAACTTTCTCTGAACCTTTACGGTGGTAAACAATTCTACAATGGATGGAAAGATATGGAGTTTGATAAACGCGTTTTTGAGTGACTCGCAAAAAAGGACAAAGCACACTGTTGAGTCGGATGAAGTTGATATGTATTTGTCCAGTGCTTTTGACAAGGATGCGAAAGCGTGTGAATTTATTGAGGAATTTTGGGTACTAAACACAATACGGGAAGACTAAAAATACATGGAATACGGAACGGACAACATCCCTGACCTGATAGATATTATATAATTTCGATTTTCTATGCAAAATAAATTGTCTGTAATTTTCACATTTTTTCATTAAAGAATTTGGTTTTGAACGCATTGATCTTTTCAAGAAACAAATATAAAGCGTTGGATTAATAAAAATTGCTATTTTATTGAGAAAACTAGTTTATTACTAAAATAATTAATAATTCAATAAAATTAAAAAAATTTCTTAGGGAATTGCTGGCAATGAAAGTTTGTCGATTAACAATTTTCTTAATTTATGCAACATTTTTAATCAAAAATGCCAATTCTGTGGGCGAAGGCGGACAAGGATCAAAACTTTATAAATCATTTGATGAAATCTTTGGAAAAGGTTGGGACGCAGAGGTGCCGGAACGTGCTGAGTCGTTTCGCAAAATCCGCCACTATGGGCGTTTCGCAAAATCCGCCATCTCGCTGGAGAGAAAAAAGCGGGCGTTTCGCAAAATCCGCCATTTATTTGAATTTAAACAATTTTTTTTAATATTTATTTACATCTAAAATTAATGCTAAACACCAAAAATTTCAAAAAAAACCAATACTCTGATGGAGAGCATAAAATATTTTGCAGATGGTTTTCTGCCGCATCGGAAATTCTAGGCTTTTTGTATGTTTTACTAAATTTTTTATTTTTGTACGAATGTTTAAGCCTAAGCCTAAGCCTAACAAACCCCTAAGTCGCCAAATTTTCCTCAGTTATTCTCTACGGCTTTGGATTACTTAAAAAAATGTCGGTTTCCTTAATTTTAAAAAATTTCAACAGTTTCAAAACCGCTTTAAATTCTCAAATGCAGATTATATTTATTTTTATTTACTTTTTTTATATTAAAAATTAATAATATTTTTAGTGATTTTGCGAAATGCTTATGTGGCGGATTTTGCGAAACGCCCATTGGAAAAGGTTGGGACGCGGAGGTGCCGGAATTTACAGAAACCAAAGAATGGCATAAAATGGAAACAAAGACAAAAGAAGTTGAGAATAAATCAACTGATCAGGACAATCCAAATAAACAAAGCATTTCTGATCATTTTGAAAGTTTTGCCAATAGAAAAATAAGGGAAAGATTTGATGAAATGTTTGATGAAAATTGGTCGGAAGATGACAATGAATTTATTGAAGAAGATGAAGCTGATTCAACTGATCAAAATGATTGCATTGATGGACAAAAATGTCAAAAAGTTCAAGAAAATGGCACAAAAGTCATAAAATGCCGCAAATATAATTATTCTGATCAGCAAAAGCGTGAAATTGTTGAAAATTTTATTTCATTCACAGAAAATATAAGCAAAAAGGAAAACATTCACACAATGACTGGAATAAAAATTATTTTCAAATTGCGAAGTATCTTTGTGTCGGTATTAATACAATTTGGAAATGGAAAAAAGAGTTTGATTTAGCTCGAAAAAAAGCATATACACATGAAGAACAAATGGAAAAACTAAAGCAATATTGTGAAATTAAAAGAAATAACCCAAAAATCAAAGATTTCGAAATAGCGGAAAGTTTAAACATTGGAGGAAGCACACTAAAGCAATGGAAAAAAGAACTAACAAATTCTGTCACAGATGAGAATAATTGTTCTCTACAAAAGGAACTCGATCAAATAGCCCAAGACAAAGTTTATTCTGATCAGCAAAAAAGTCAAATTTTAATACAATTTGTTGAGATTAAAAGCAAATGTAAGAAGGTAAAACTCAAAAACATTTCAATGCGTGAACTCGATGATAAAATTGCAAAAAAATTGGGCGTTTGTAGATATATAATTTATAAATGGAAGCGCAAATTTGGCCTTTCTATCAACAAGAAATTTTCTGATGCAACAAAAATTGGAATTTTGAAGAAAGCCAAAATAAAGGGGAAGAATCCGAAAATTCGTGATTTGGACTTTGCTGATTTGTTGAAAATCTCAAAAAGTAGTATAATAAAATGGAAAGCTCAATTTAATGAAGATTAAGAACCTTTAAAAATATACGCATTTTATGTGCTTAGATTTTAACGGAAAGATGTTTTTGTTTGGGATCGGATTTTTATTTGTTTCATTTTTTTGTAACGGCGATCATTCCTTCTATTGGATTCTTTTTATCCATTTTTATCAATTGCCTTTTAGAATTTTAAGCTATTTTTGAGCCCTATTTTGACGCTTAAATTGTGACCATTCTGCATTTAATGGGGACGGAACAACAACTGACAAATGGTTAAAAAGGGGCTGGGCAGTCAAATCCAAATGCCTCTCGAATCTCGAACTTTTAGAAAAACTCTCCCCCACAAGTCGGAAAGAACGGACGGTAGGGACGAGAAGGGCCGGCGGTTCCCTCCGGGCACCCCACACCACAAAAGACACTTTCGCTCCTCCCCGGCGGAAGTGGTATGTGACGTGAGCCGCCCCTTTCTAGGTTACTGTGTGGCGGGGTTGTGTATCGTATTGTATCGTAATCGTAAATATCGTATTTTAGAGTCATATCGTATCGTATCGTATGTTTGCTAAAAATCACGTGATTTGAAAAATTTGCCAGGAAATTACGTGGCAATTTTCGGAAGTTATTATTTTTTTATAAAATGTTTGTTATTTTTTCAGCGGAAATGCCATTAAAACATAAATATTAATTTGAATTAATTTTAATAATCAAACATTTTTTTTTAGAATATGATTTTGTATTTCTATTTTTCTATAATTTTGTTCCTCGTCAATGGAGTTTTCTGTAACGAAAAAGGTAAAAAAGTTGTCTTAAAATTTAGAATATGTTTTATTAAAAACTAAATGTTTCAAAATTGTCAAATACTTTAGCAAAATGGGAAAGTTCTTGTAAAGAATTGGGCCAAAATATGCAAAATTTGGTCTTAGAATTGGATCAACTCAAAAACAACGAAGGATTCGACGCAATTATAGAAAAAATTAATAAAATGAAAGATTATTCTTCGCAATTATCCCAAATTGTTAGAAAAGATAAAAACATTTTGCTGGAACCATTAATTTTTGAGCATGCGCAAAAAGTTGGACGATTTTGTCAAAATTTGCTAATCGGAGAAGAGCTGAAGAGAGAAGTGATCAGTGAACGATTACATCACGGCATTGATCAGATCAAGGATCGGGTTGTTCAAATTCGGCAATTGATGGACACCATTTTTATGGATTGGGAAGTGTGGCCAATTTTGTACAATTTTAAGCTTTTTGAGGGACCACCTGATTTGCTAGACAATCTGATTGAACAATTGGGACAAAAAATTGGCGTAATGTTGGAACAAATTGTCAAAAATGTTTCCTATTACAATAAAGATTCGTTTGCTGAGGCCATGAACAATTTAACGGAGTTGGCCGCAGCGCAAGATCATGATCAAATACGAAAATTTGGTCAAACTTGGGAAATTATACAAAATTTGATGACAAAAGCCTCATCTGATATGTTTGAGAATCTTACGATGCACTTACTCGGGCCGTCCAGCAGATTTTATGGAACCAAGTTTTTGAATGAATTTGCAAAGCAAATCAGTTTTTCCGAAAAAATTTGTGCCGATGCCAACGTGCTGTTTGAGCAGCGAAAATCTTCAATAATTGATCAGATAAATAATATTGGCAAAATGCTCCATAATGAGATGAGAATCCAGCAAATTGGTTTTTATAAATTAAAACTATTAATAATTGGGTTGATCAAAATTGGTTAACTTGGCCGAATAGCCGTAATTTATTGAATAATACCCGGAACCGGTATCCTAATTTGAAAAACGCAAAAATGGTTAACGAGAGCCAGTGTTTTATTGGGCCATTAACACTCAATTTAATAAAAAAAAGTTTGCCAAAAAACTCTTTCAGTCATAGGAACTGGCACAACAAAACGCCAGATACTCATCCAAACCCTCCAAAATGTTCAAACTGTATTTGGAACTGTACACAACGAATTGGACATGCTGGACTTGTTGGATTCTAGTTCAATTGTGAAGGAAAAGTTGGACAAGTTAGAGCAGTTGCTAAAGATGAACATTGTGAAGAATGGCATGCCAAACGACGATGTTGAGCTTTCTGAAGAAATTTTGAGTTGTTTTGACACTGGAGAAATAGAAAAACGCATTCAAAAAAAGGGCGATTATTTGGTAAACCGACAACTTTTGATTAGCTTTATGCATTAACACTTGTGGTTATTCGTTTTTCTGCTCGTTACCCGATGCTTCGACTTCCAATATTCACTAAAATGAAGTTTTTGTTTTTAAAATTTTTACTGTTGGTTTGTTCTTTTTTGATTGTTCGCCGTTTACTACGAGCATTGGAGCCCATACTGGGCATGGTTGGCAATTGTGGTTACCAGTGTTTTGCTGTTCCAACAATTTTGGATCTGTTCCTGTTCTGTTCCAACTAGAGTGCGGCGCGGGACCGGATCCCGCGCGGGATTTTGCGGGATCCCGCTTCGCAATCCCGCATTTTTTGCGATTTGCGGGATTTGCGGGATTGCGGGATTTTGCGGGATTAATCCCGCAAATCCGGTCCCGCAACGATTTCAAAAAAAAATCCCGCAGCGGGATCCCGCAATTGGGGGTGCGGATCCCGCAATCAAAAATTTTGCTAAGAATAATGCCAGTTTATTCAAAAAAAAAATTACATACAAATTAAAATTTCACGTAGCTGGAAACAATAAAATTCGAATTTTTTGTCAGGATCCTTCATAGAATTTTGTGCCTTTTTAGGCGCCTAAAAGTAGCATCCCTATTGATTGATAATTTAACCATGTAAAAAAGTTTTTAAGCCATTTTTGTTATTTTTACACCCATTTTTTTCTCGCCTATTTAGGCGCCTATTTCGAGATTTTTCAAGCCTAAAAATCCCCACCCTATTAATAACATCCCGGTTTTTGAAAAGCCAAAATCCCGATCCCGGCTTTTACGGTCCCGGTCCCCGGTAGTTCTCAAAACCCAAGTCTCGGCACTAGTTACAAATAGTCTTAGATAAATAAGTGCTTTCAAATGATACTAAAATTGAACGATTCGGTTCAGTATGAAAGGTGTTTTGATTTTTTTGAAAAAATCCCGCAATCCGCGCGGGATCCCGCAAATTTAAAATGCAGGATTTGCGGGTTTGCGGGATTTTGCGGGATTTATCCCGCAAATCCGGTCCCGCAAAGATTTCAGAAAAAAATCCCGCAGCGGGATCCCGCAAATGCGATTTTGCCGCACTCTAGTTCCAACCTCGAGAACAGAACAGGAACAGAACAGGAACAGAACAGGAACAGAACAGGAACAGAACAGGAACAGAACAGGAACGGAACAGGAACAGGAACAGAACAGGAACAGAACAGGAACAGAACAGGAACAGAACAGGAACAGAACAGGAACAGAACAGGAACAGAACAGGAACAGAACAGGAACAGAACAGGAACAGAACAGGAACAGAACAGGAACAGAACAGGAACAGAACAGGAACACAGAACAGGAACACAGAACAGGAACACAGAACAGGAACACAGAACAGGAACACAGAACAGGAACACAGAACAGGAACACAGAACAGGAACACAGAACAGGAACAGAACAGGAACAGAACAGGAACAGAACAGGAACAGAACAGGAACAGAACAGGAACAGAACAGGAACAGAACAGGAACAGAACAGGAACAGAACAGGAACAGAACAGGAACAGAACAGGAACAGAACAGTGTAAACTGTTCTTAGACTGTTATAAATTAAAAATTTTCCAAGTGAAATTCAGTCTGAAATTTTAATTGATTAAGCATTGGACAAAGTGTTCAATCACTTGCTAGTGATGCTCGAAACCTAAATTTACTGAGACTTGACACCGAGACTCAAGAATTGACCCCCAAAAACACGAGACTTTTACGAAAATATTTTAATTTAGGTTCGTATAATGCTCCCCGACCCATTGGGAGCCGGAGTGGTCGAGGTTAGCCATGTCGAGGGTCGGGGACGACCCAATTTTGGGGCTCGGGAATCAGCCCTAATTCAAAATTAAATATTTTTTTTCAAATTCTGCTTTACAGGGGGGGGGGGGGGGGGTCGGCGGTGCCGATACGCGCCGCCGAGAACCCCTATGATTTTTTTAATCAGATTTAAAGAAAGAAATAAAAAAATTTCAAATATATTACGTTCAATTGTTCAATTTTTACCCTGTTCTAGCTTGCCTGTTCTGTTCCTGTGCTGTTCCTGTCCCAAGGATTTTGAATCTGTTCCTGTTCCAGTGCTGTTCTGAAATCTTAGAACAGAACAGGAACAGAACAGGCCAAGCTGGAACAGCAAAACACTGGTGGTTACAGTCCTTTGTTAAGCATGGTTGGCAATTGTGGTGGCAGTCCCATCCCTTTTTTAATGGAGGCTTTAATGCCCGTTCCGCAGTATTCCATTTTATATCAAAGTTCGGGAAAATTTTGGATAAAAATTATCCGGTCTTGAACGATGACAGCTAAATTATGCTGGATCCGGGAACCGCGGATAACCGCGGGCGGTTAACGGTTATGAGATTTTGGAGACGGGCGGTTACGGGCGGTTAACGGTTATGAAGGACGGGCGGTTAACGGTTACGAGTGTTTGAGGTCGGGCGGTTACGGTAAGAAAATTGGTAACCGTGAGTATGCCTGGAAAAAATGTTTTTCGAATTTTTGTATCTTCTTAGGAATTTTCCACCGCCGGGATTGAAGGACACTCTCAAATATAATATACGATTGAAAAATTTATGAAAAAGCGAGGCTTCAGCTTCAACCCTTTAATATGCGTAATTCTCATCATTATTTTTTCTATTTATATATGTGGTAATTACTTCTCTTTATAATGCCTAATTTGTTTAGCAATTTTACTTTTATTTTTTCGCGACAATTTGTGTTGCCTTTCAATTTATCATATTTCTCAATTATATTCATATCTAAACAAATTTAAAAAATTTTTAAAAACCTTTTTTGCATATCGTAGATATTTAAACACAAAAAAACACCATTCTTCTTTATCCAACCCATAAATAGATGAGAAAGTCCCTGAAAGCCAAAACCATAATTAATGGGCAAACTTAGTTACAAAAAAGCAAAGACATTTTAAAACTAGGTATTTGTCATTTTACAATTAATAATTTTGTGCAGTCAAGCATGCTTATTTTCTTCTTTAAATTGAGCTTTCCATTTACATAGATTGCTTCTTGAGATTTCCAACAAATCAGCAATGGCACAATCACTCATTTTTGGATTTTTCCTTTTTATTTTGGCATATTTCTTTATTATTTCAATTTTTGTTGCATCAGAAATTTTTTTGCTGAAAGAAAGGCCAAATTTGCGCTTCCATTCAGTAATTGTTCTTCTACAGACGCCCAATTTTTTTGCAATTTTTTCATCGAGATCATGTTTTGAATTGTTTTTGAGTTTTTCCTTTTTACATTTGCTTTTAATCTCATCAAATTGTTTTAAAATTTCTCGTTTTTCTAAATCAGAAAACTTTTCTTTGTTTAGACCCAATTCTTTGATCCATTTAAAAATTGTTGTGCGACTCACGCCCAAACAATTTGATATTTTGGCGTCAATTTGATTCCATTCTTTTCTGGAAAATTTTCTTTTTTTCTTATAATCTTCTTTCATTTCACGGAATTTTTGAATAATTTCACGTTTTTGCTATCAATTTTTTCACATTTATTGGACTCATTTTGCTGTTCATCAAAATTATTTTGATCAGACAAATGTTTAACTTCCTTAGAATTGTCCTGATCAAGATCATCCGCTGATTCATGTTTGATTTTATCTGTTCCTACATGTTTTATTATAAAAAAATACTAAATTTTTTTTAATATTTCGATCTTATGATTTAACCAATTGACCCAAAACTCCTTTCAATATTTTATCCATCTCTAATTTGTTCCAAAGTTTTGTTAGATGGGATTTTTGGTCATTATCCGATTGAAGTTTAAGTCTATTTATGGCATTACCTGACCCATTTAAAATAAATGTTAAACAACTTTTCACAACATTTATTTGTTATTGAAAAAAATTATTGTAATTATTTAAATTTTTGAAACTTTTAAATTATTTTCTCTCTTATGATTGGCTCACCCTCCACATTAACTGCTCCATAATGTGGTCCATGTTCAACTTTTACGATTCCTTTTAGTGCAGTTTCGTCCTGCCATCTTCCATCAAATTGCGCCTCGTGCGGTTCAACCTTAAATTAGTTAATTTAGATTTTTGGGATAAAAAAGCAAAAACTCCATAAAGGAAAACAAAATTTTTGGGGAATTTATATTGCAAACTTTGATTTTTGGAGATTCAATCGGATTGTTGTTTGATTGAGGCGATTGATTTGTCTGCCAAAGTTCGTCAAATAAATCGTTTGGAAATGTAACAACATAATTTATTAAACAAAATATTTGTAGAATGTTCAATTTCATAATTAAATTTATGCTTAAAACAAAACATTCTCTTATTATTATTATTATTATTATTATTATTATTATTACAAAATATTATAATTCATACATTATTAGAAAATTGCTTAACTTAAAAACAAAATAAAATAAAACGTTGCAAATATTTTTCGTCTGAATAATACTTCCGTCATCTGCTGAAATAGCCAATAGAAATTATATTTCCTTAACAAAAATATTCCCGAGTAGTTTGTTACATAATTCCCGAAGAATTTTGTTTTTATTTATTGGTTTTTGCTTTTTCATCCGGGAATCTAAGTTAACACAAAGAGCTTAAGGTTGAACCGCACGAGGAGCAATTTGATGGGTCGAGGACCCGGGATGAAAATATTTTGTTCAAATAAAATTTCGGCAATGTCTTCTTTGGGCAAGCATAAAATATATTTAATAAATCCATTCATGATATAGCTAATTTTGTGCTCTATTTAATATATAATAACTACTTAAATTTATTGACGATCAAGTGAGTTATATTTTTTTGTATTTTAAAATTCTTTATGCTAACATTTTGAAGGCATGCTCGCATATAGATAGGCGCCCTTTGGAATGCCAATGGCGTTCAACCCACATTAGATAGAAGGCATTGAGCCCTATCTGCAATTAAAGCTTATTTGGCTGAGATATAGGCTGATAACAATTTTTGATATAAATTTCGTGACAAATTGTCATTGTTTATACGTTGCTAAAAAAGATAAGAGATAAAACTACCCTTTCATGCTGCTAATTGATAAATACATCATAAAAGTCGGTGTTGAGAGCTATCCAATGGCAATAAAAACATGTCTATTGTTTGACGTGCAGCTGAGAGGGGCATATAGGGTGGGGTTTGGTACAAAAATGGGACAAATTTTTTTTGAAATTTTCGATGGGCTCCAGCAAGCTTGAGCGCATCGCTGGGATGCTAATTTTTGTGATGCAAGGTTCTTCACATCATTTCAGCTTTGGTTGCAGCCAAAATCTCCCTGAGGAATTACTATCCCATTGACAATTTCTGGCGAGGCGGACTCAAATTTAACATCAAAAAATTGAATCGCAGTTGGCTCAGATGGCAGTTGGCTCAGTACATGGCGGGTCAAAGACTGTCCATTGATGGAGATTTGTTCAAATGGTGGCGCAAATTTCGGAACGACTGCAGAATTGGCTTAATTAGCTCGGATGTTGCATTGTATACCCGCTACTTGCATCGGTTCTGATTTGTGAGCGCCTGTTTTTGAAAGCAGGATTGATATATGCCAATACGCTTTGAAACAAGTAAAAAATGATCTCATGAGATTAAACAATTTTGCAGCAGTTCCCATTTTAGATTGTCCGGAAAGACCGCCTGTCAGAGAGAGACCTTCTTGTTAGAGCAAATTTGGACAATATTCGACTTTAGTAAAGGATAATGCCAATTTCCATCCTATAATGTTATGGTGTAGTGGTTAGTGCTATGTTTAGGCAATGTTTTGGTTGGGGTTCAAACCTTCTACCATATGAATTATTTTTTAGAGGGGGAGGAAACGATTTCTAAAAATATTTTGATTTTTAAAATTAATTTTATAAAAAAGCAAGTTTTCTTAAAAAACATTGTTAAATCTTCAAAAAAATTTGCCCGGCGGCGCCAATCGGCACCGCCGGCTTCTCCCATTCCTAAAAAGCTTTAAAAATAAATGCGGCCGAAAAGTACCCAATATGTGGATGATAAATGAATATAAAAAACTGATTATGCTTTCCCACTGAAGACATTGCTGAAATTTTATAAAAAATTTTTTGATAAAACTTTCTTCACCCCGACCCGAATAATTGAACGTCCCCAATCCCCAACATAGCCAACCCCGACTTGCCTGCTCCCGAGGGGCCGAGGAGGAAACTCAGAACAACAGCAACAGACCATAACGAGTTGAAACAAAAACTAAAGGGTAGAAACATTGAAATTCTGTGACTAAAACGGCACATTTCTGTCGAAAATAATATTAGATGAAAATATGTATTTATGGAAGATAAAAGTCAGTTACAAAAGGGTAAAATCAGCTAATCTGCATTTAATAGATAAAGAAAAATTACTTGCAAAGTATTAATAATAAAAAATTTAACAATTTAAATCCTAACAAGCATGCTGTGGATGTGTGCAGCTGTTCAAGCACTTTTGAACCCTGACCTAAAAAGTTTGACTTTGAAAGTTTTACGCATAAATTGACTGGATTTGCTCGGTTACGACCATTTTATATTCCATATTTTGGCACTTTTGGAATGTTTTTATTAAATATTTTGCGATTTTTGGTAATTATTTCACGTTTTTTAGTCAATTAAAGTTGAATAAAAATACTAACAAATAAATTTTTGTAAAGACATATTGCATTTCTTTTTTTATATACATACAGTCATGGTCATATTGTTTATCCCCACTTGCTGTTTTAAGAGGAAAATAGTTATAAAATATCTGAATGACTCCAGGGAGGCAAAGTGTCTTAATTTTGTAGTATTTTTTATGGGCTTTCCAATAGTACCTTCATTAGCCTTTGCAACATTTCTTCTCCTAATCAACTTTCATAACAGGTTGGGTTTTTACATAAGCATTTGGGTAAATTTACAGTTTTTTAGACATTTTAACACACAACCCATTTTATTTACCCAAATGGTTTAAATGTAAACGTGCCAACAATAATTCAGGATAGCCGGATTTACATAACTTTTTTGATATCAATAAAAAGTTGCGGATAAATTTTATTTTTGTTTAGTAACAAAAAGCTAAGACATATTATAACTATTTTAACATTTTACAATAAATATAAAAACAAAATGTTTTTTTTATAAATATCAAAAATAAAAAAATCCGCCCAAACAATAACATCCGTCGCCCTGGTGCCGAGGCTGGCAAGCTTATACAATTTTGTGAACTCAGAGATGTTTATTTTCGGCTCTAAATTGTGCTTTCCATTTTTTTAAACTGCTTATTGAGATTTTCAACAAATCAGCAATGCCACAATCGCTCATTTTTGGATTCTTTCTTTTTTTTTTGGCATATTTCTTCAAAATTCCAATTTTTGTTGCATCAGAAAACTTTTTGTTGCTGACAGAAAGGCTAAATTTGCGCTTCCATACAATAATTGTTCTTCTACAAATGCCCAATTTTTTTGCAATTTTATCATCAAGTTCGTGAATTGAAATGTTTTTGAGTTTTGCCTTTTTACATTTGCTTTTAATCTCATCAAATTGTTTTAAAATTTCACGTTTTTCTAAATTAGAAAACTTTTTGCAGACAGAAATGCCATATTTGCGCTTCCATACAATAATTGTTCTTCTACAAACGCCCAATTTTTTTGCAATTTTTTTATCGAGTTCATTCATTGAAAAGTTTTTGAGTTTCGCCTTCTTACATTTGCTTTTTATCTCATCAAATTGTTTCAAAATTTCACCTTTTTCTAAATCAGAAAACTTTGTTTCTTTTTTTAGACCCAATTCTTTCTTCCATTTATAAATTGTTGAGCGACCAATATCCAAACTATTCGCTATTTTTTTCTCAATTTGAGGCCATTCCTTGGTGTGTCCCTTTTGCCTATAAACTTCTTTCATTTCACGGAATTTTTGAATAATTTCCCATTTTTGTTGATTAGACTCAATTTTCTGACATTCATTAGACTCATTTTGCTGTTCATCAACACCCTCATCTTGCTCAGTTGAGTTATTTTGGTCAGACAAATGTTTAGCTTCTTTAGAATTGTCCTGATCAAGATCATCTGCTGATTCATGTTTGATTTTAACTGATCCTAAATGTTTTATTGTAAAAAATATTAGATATTTTTGAATATTTCGAATTATTAACCCAAAGTTTGACCCAAAATTTTTGCAGTTCACTAATTTGTTCCAAACTTTGCTCTAAGTTCTACGTTTTGTTAAAAAAGAGATGTTTGGCCATTGTCGTCCTATCGACCGACGCCTGTTGAAGACATCACCTGACCCATTATCAATAATTATTAAAAATCCTTTCAAAAATTAACAGGAAAAATGTTTTTAGTTGACTTAACGTGTCCAAAAAAAATTTTCCCATTGAATTTGTAAAAAAAGTAGCGTTTAACATTCAGTTTTTTAATAAACACCTAAAGCAATAGACAGACATTTATATAGGTTAACTACGTCGCAAACTTCTAAAAATATGTAGAAAAATCCCAGGCTCATAAGGCTCCAAAGTGGTTTCCAGAAAATTTTTACGGATTCGTCCTTTAGGCTTTGAAAGAAATCGATTGGGATGATTTGGTAAGAAAATCGGAGATGTTTATCTCCTTCACTTTGCTCACTGATTAAAAAATGGGCAAAATCACTCATTTAAGCTTTCACAAGCTATTAATGTGGAAAATACCGGCAAAGTACCGCACACTACACTCGACTCCGAAGGTCAAATTGTCCCCGAAGGTCGAAAGCTTTATAACTTGTTACCGAACATGATCGAACATTATGCCAAATTGAAGCTCTCGATAAGGAGAATCAATTAAAAACAACTAAGCGATATGATAATTATGAAAAAAGTTATGGCCAGGGCTACATATCCGAATGCAGACTGGCCCAAATGCAGAGCGGGGCAATAACTGACTGCAAACATAACCGATTCTGAATATTATAGCCATTCAAATGCTCTTATGAGACGAAGCTATTTAAGCTAAAGGTTTGGGATTGGCCAAGTCTCAAAAAAGTTATGGCCAAAAAAGATTTAAAAAAAAATCCATTTTTCAAGTTGGCCATAACCTTTTAAGAATTGGCCAATCGCAAAACTTTAGCTTAACTATAGATTCGTCTCATCAAGAGCATTCGAATGGCTATAATGTCTGAATCAGTTATGTTTGCAGTCAGTTATTGCCCCGGTCTGCATTTGGACAGGTCTGCATTTGGATATACGCCATGGCCAGAAAACCTCCAAAAATGGCATTTTTGGAGTTTTTCACTTTTGAAAAATCAAAATATTTGTAAAGAAATATTTTGTAATTATTTAATTCTCTTTTATGAAGTGGCTCCTTACCTTCCACTTTAACTGCTCCATAATGTGGTTCATGCTCAACTTTTACGTTTCCTTTTAGTGCAGTTTCGTCCCGCCATCTTCCAACAAATTGCTCCTCGTGCGGTTCAACCTTAAATTAGTTAATTTAGATTCCCGGATGAAAAATCAAAACCCTATAAATGAAAACAAAATTTGGGGAATTTATATGACAAACATTGATTTTTGGCAGAGCTTCAATCGGAATGTTGTTTGGTTGAGGCTCCGATTGATTTGTCTCCCAAAGTTCATCAAATAAATCGTTTGGAAAGGTAAAAGCATAATTTATCAAACAAAAATAAATTATTTGTAGAATGTTCAATTTCATAATTAAATTTATCTTAATAAAAACCATTCTCTATTATTATTTAAGAAAAATATTTGCATAATTATTAGGTATTTGGTTAACTTAAAACGTTGCTAATTTTTTTCATGTGAAAATACGTTTCCTGTATTCAATTTTTAAATAAAAATAATATTGTCTGTTTTCTATTGAATATTTTAATTAAAAGGATTTGGCTTTAAACGATTTGATTTTTCATAAACCAATATAAAGTGTTGGATTAATAAATAACTAACTAGTTTTTATTGACAAAAATTAGTTAAAAATTACTAACCTTTTCAATACATTTTATTTTGAAACACAAAATAAAGAAATTGCAGGAAATACAAGTTTAGCATAAGAGAATGCTTTTTATTAAGATAAATTTAATTATGAAATTGTTCTACAAATAATTTATTTTTGTTTATAAATTATGTTTTTTTACCTTTCCAGACGAATTATTTGACGAACTTTGGGAGACAAATCAATCGGAGCCTCAAGCAAACAACAATCCGAGAATCGAAGCTAAAAATCGAAGTTTGCCATATAAATTCCCCAAAAATTTTATTTCATTTTTTGGTTTTTGCTTTTTAATCCGGGAATCTAAATTAACACGAAGAGCTTAAGGTTGAATCGTATGAGGAGTAATTTGATGGAAGATGGTGGGACGAATTTGCACTAAAAGAAAACGTAAAAATTGAGCAAGGACCACATAGACTTAAACCAGGGGTGGGCACGGCTACGAAGTTTCTTAGCCGTAGCCGCCCATCCTCCAAACTCATACAAATTATGTGTTTACCTTTCCAAACGATTTATTTGACGAACTTTGGGAGACAAATCAATCGGAGCCTCAAGCAAACAACAATCCGATTGAATCTCAGCCAAAAATGAAGGTTTGAAATAAAAATAAATAAATTTTCCAAAAATTTTGTTATCATTTAAGTATTTACTTTTTTTATCCGGGATTCTAAGTTAACTAATTTAAGGCTAAAAGGAAACGTAAAAGTTGAGCATGAACCACATTTTGGAGCAGTTAAAGTGGAAGGTGAGGTGCCACTTCATAAGAGAGAATTAAATAATTAGGTGAAAGGGTCCCTTCTTTCATGTGGTCGGATTTCCGGGATTCGTTCGAAAGTGGGAGGGAACAACTTCCCGGGGATTCGATCGGGGTGAGGACCCTTCGCAGAGACTTTCCTGCTTTCCTGTTTCCATTCTCCGAACATTCTGGTCTCGGATTTTCGAACTAATTTCCCCCCAACCGGTCTGGAATCTTAAACACTCATCCACAACATAAAATGATACGTCCTGTCTCTCTTGAGGTTGTTAAGAGGTCATTTTGAAATGACCGATCACTGGAAACTGATATTGACCCTCGAATTCGTTAATGTTAAGGGACCGAGACTTTCCCACACATATGGAATATGCTTTTTCTCTAAAATTAATTGTCGAAGAATTTTTATGATTGCATTTTTTTGTATATAGCTGAAAATGTAGTTAGTAGATTTTAAGGCCATGTGGGAAGCTAAATGAGTTTGGATAGTTTCTACATTTTATTTACACGTGAAAGCTCATGCAGGCGTCTCTAAAGTAATTTTCGGCTTATGTCTCTGAATTCTTATTTTGATCATTCTTCTCCGGGCTTACGTGACTATTCTCCAAGTTTTGGATACATTTTTTGGCTTTTTCCTTATTTTACTTTTATGATTTTGTCAGTGTTCCCAAGGTTTTTAACGCTTAAAACGGGGCCTTTTAGGTCGATGATTCTCCAAGGGCCACTCCATCTAGCCTTGAATTTATGATATTTGTCCGTGGGCCAATGGTTGATTAAAACCATAACCAATTCTCCGCTTTTTGTTTTATCCTCCCTCTCTAATCTAAAATCAATTGGCATTATCTTATCACGTAAAAACAGAATGAAAAATGGTGTTTGTCATGTGAACGCGTGAATGCTTGTGTTGTACGCGAAAGCCACTAATTGAAGAAAGTCAGCCCAATCAGTTCCTTTACTGTTTGTGTAATTAAAAAGCATGTCTGCCACGACTTTGTTCAATCTTTCCACTGCGCCGTTGGCCTGTGTACGGTAGGAAATGATTGCTAGTGCTTCCATTTCTGCAGTTGTGTAATTTGTTCAGCCGGGTTCAATTTTCGGGAAACGTAGCTGATTGGATGTTCCCCGTCGTCGCCTCTTTGAAGCAGGCAACCTGCGATTGCCCAACTTCCATAACTGTCATCGACCCAGTTTTTTGGTGGTCATATGTTTAGCCCCAATTTTTAATTCCCCCATTAGAAGTAAAAATAAAAATTTGAAAAAATCCATGCTAATAAAACTTTTGATGCTGATCATAAAAGTTAATTGGACCAAGTTGCTACAACACTTCCTTCATGGAGATCACGAGACCCCAAAAAATGTTTGGTAAAATTGTGGTATATGGGTACCCAAATTGGATATATTATACATCATTCGACTTTACTCTAAGCCTAAAGGACGAATCCGCAAAAAAATTTGATAAAATATTGTCAGATTCGTGATCAGCACCCTTGAAACTAGAGATCGAGCACGGGCAAGGTCTCAAACGGGTTTTTCAAGGGCCCGTAGCCCGTAACCCGTGTTTTTTTGGGCCAACACGGGTTCACGGGCACCACGGGTTTTTAGCCCGTGTTGCCCTTGCCCGTGTAGGTCGGTAACCCTTGCCTGTAGCCCTTGCCCGTGTCATTTGAAAATTCCGATCTCTACTTGAAACCCCCATACCAAGTTCTTGCCAAAAACCAATCGAAAAGGTGCAATCGAGCATAAAAGACTCCGGACCGTGTTAGGTCTTGCAAAAGTGGCACGGGAACCCCGCTTCTTTTGGTGGCCCGAAGTCTGTCGCGAAAGCAACGCATTTTTTTTGTTAACTAGTGTAATTATAGTTTTTGAAGGCTTTTTTGTAATTTAATTGCCAAATTAAAAAAATTAATAATATATAGAAAAGGAAATTGATTGTATTATATTTTATTTTCTATTTCATCAGATTACGCAAGTATTCTTCACAAAGAAATTTGCAACGTTTAATTTATTGTTTCATTTAAGCATTTTTTTAATAATGTATGAATTATAATATTTTCATGACAAATCATAATTAATAATAATAATAAGATAATGCTTTTTATTAAGATAAATTTAACATGAAATTGAACATTCTACAAATAATTTATTATTGTTTGATAAATTATGCTCTTACCTTTCCAAACGATTTATTTGATGAACTTTGGGAGACAAATCAATCGGAGCCTCAAGCAAACAACAATCCAATTGAATCGAAGCCAAAAATCAAGGTTTGGAATAAAAATTAATAAATTTTCCAAGAATTTTGTTTTTATTTATGGGGATTTTGCTTTTTCATCCGAATATCTAAGTTAACTAATTTAAGGTTGAACCGCACGAGGAACAATTTGATGGAAGATGGCAGGACGAATCTGCACTAAAAAGAATCGTAAAAGTTGAGCATGAACCACATTATGGAGCAGTTAAAGTGGAAGGTGTGCCACTTTTTTTTGTTGCAAAACTTGACCAAATTAAAGTTGAATAAAAATACTAAAAGAATTTTTGGCTTTGGTTATATTCATAAGATCGAAATTATTCAAATATATCTAATTTTAATTTTACAATAAAGCATTTAGGAAAAGATAAAATCAAACATGAATCAGTGGATGCTCTTGATCAGGACAATTCTAAGGAAGTTAAACATTTGTCTGATCAAAATAATTCAACTGATCAAGATGAGAGTGTTGATGAACAGCAAAATGAGTCTAATGAATGTCAGAAAATTGAGTCTAATCAACAAAAATGGGAAATTATTCAAAAATTCCGTGAAATGAAAGAAGATTATAAGAAAAAAAGAAAATATTCCAGAAATGAATGGGCTCAAATTGAGAGAAAAATATCAAATGGTTTGGGCGTTGGTCGCTCAACAATTTATAAATGGATCAAAGAATTGGGTCTAAGAAAAGAAACAAAGTCAAAGTTTTCTGAGTTCGAAAAACGTGAAATTTTAAAACAATTTAATGAGATAAAAAGGAAATGTAAAAAGGCAAAACTCAAAATTTCAATGCGTGAACTTGATGAAAAAATTGCAAAAAAATTGGGTATAAGTGCCACAACAATTTATGAATGGATCAAACAATTGGGGTTAAACCAAGAAAAGTTTTCTGAGTTCGAAAAACGTAGAATTTTAAGACAATTTGATGAAATAAAAAGTAAATGTAAAAAGGCAAACCTCAAGAATCCAAAGAATGATCTCGATAATAAAATTGCTAAAAAATTGGGCGTTTCTAGAGGAACAATTTATAATTGGAAGGGCGAATTTGGCCTTTCTGTCAGCAACAAAAAGTTTTCTGATGCAACAAAAATTGAAATTTTGAAGAAATATGCCAAAATAAAAGAGAAAAATCCAAAAATGAGTAATTTGGACATGGCTGATTTGCTGAAAATCTCAACCAGCAGTCTAATTAAATGGAAAGCTCAATTTAGAGAAGGAATTAAGAAGCTTTGAATGCACAAAATTATAAAAGTTTGCCAGACTTGGCACCACAGAGATGCCAAATTGCCTCATTTTAAAACAAATGCCTAATTTTGAAAATTTGATTTTTGAGAAAAAATGGGTCTTTGATTCGTACCATTTGAAGTTAAAATCTTAAACATTTCTCCGGGCGACGCCCGCAGCCGGCCCCTCCCATTCCTAAAAAGCTTCAAAAAATTATTGTATTTTTAAATTTTGGTTAAATCTCTTAACAAATTGAGTACAAAAATTCAAAAACGGCGCCGCCGACTCACCCACTCTCCTCAAAAAAAAATTCTTTTCAAATTGTTTATAAAAAAAATGCCATCTTGAAGGTAGTTGGCACCCCTACTCGGCGGAGCACCACGATTCGGCGCGCACGATTCGGCGCCAGGGACATTTGAAGATAAATAACTTTTCTTGGAACCATTCAAACGAAACAAATTTGGTACCAATCAAAAGCTTTATATGTTTAGAAGCTCTTATCTAGCAGGAACGAAACGATTATATAAACCTTTAAAAAGTTCTGGTATGAAAAGAGTGAAAAACTAAGGTTTTGTGCTAATTTTTGATTATAACTTTTTTGAAAAGGATTTAATCATCTTGTTAATTTGAATACAATATCTATCAAACAAAAGCTTTCGATTGATACCAAATTTATTTTGTTTGAATGGTTCCAAGAAGAGTTATTTAACTTCAAAGGTCCCTGGCGCCGAATCGTGCGCGCCAATCGAGGTGTATCGCTACTCGGCCCACTGCGACTGATGTTGTTGTTTAGGGCGGATTTTTTCAATTTCTTTATTTATAAATGTCTTAGCTTTTTTGTTACTAAACAAACTAATTATGCTAATCTGAATTATTTTTGGAAATGTTTTTATGTATGCCATTGATTTTGTTTCTGTCTGTCAGGCAGTTTTTCAAAAAAAAAATTTTTTTTTTTTAATTGGAGAGAATTCTTCTCGACTCATCGTAACGTTGAACTTCCCCGCGTCTGGGGGAAAAAGAGGCGGCTACCGGTCCGAACGTCGAATCGTCCTTTCTTGGGTTTTGGTTTTTTTTTGGGTTGAGCCCCAATTTGACCAAACAAACAAAAACAAATTTTGGGTCCAATTTTTTGTACAAATATTTGGGTTTTTTTGTACAATTATTTGTTTGGTCCGGACTCTAATTTAAATGACCCGCAAAAAAGTGGGTGGTTAATTTTATAATGGTCTTCTGCCTTATCCTAAACAAAATTCATCATCGTTAAATCTCTAAAATATCTATTTTCTAAAGTAAGAGTTTATTCTATTACTGTCGCTTCTTTTCATTTATTTCGTTTTCAATTGTTTTCATTGCATCAGAAATTGTTTTTGTGATATTTTTATGACGAATTCCGACGCTGACGGACTTCAATTTGTCCAAATCGAAGTGTTCCTCCGAGCTAAAAAATAATTACAACAATTATTTTTTATTATTTACACCTTTTCATCAATCCCAATGCCGTAGAGAGTGCTAAATTAAGCTCTTTTTGTATTGTTTGCTTGTCATTCCTGGTCTCAATTACAAGTCCAATGTTTTGAAATGCCAACAATTCCGCGTTATAATATTGGTCTCCGAAGAACGGCATGCAGACCATCGGCACCCCGTAAAAGGTGCTCTCCATAACGCTGTTCATGCCGCAATGCGACACAAATGCCATTGTTTTTGGATGGGCTGAAATTCAAAATCTTTGAACTTTTTTTGTTTAATTTTAGAACAAAAATATGTAGTAGCTAATTAATACCTAATAGCTCCTTCTGGTTAATCCAATTTTGCAAAACAACATTTTGCAATTTGAATTCTTTTAAAATGGTGGGCAATTCCCCTTTGGGCTGCTTCCAAATGAACAAAAAATTGGGAAAATTGGCCATTGTTTCCACCAATGCTTCGATTATGTGAGCAGAAGTTAATACGAAGTCAACAATGGTGCCAAAACTGACCAAAATGACGCCCTCTTTTGAGCCCAACGTCAAGTTAATGAGAGAATTTGTCTGTTTTTAAATTCAATTTCGACATAATTACATTTTTTAAAATTAATTTTACGTTTTGTGTTGCATTTGTATTGAAACTTGACGGACGGGCCAAGTTAAATCCTCCAATAAATTTGACTTTTTCAATGCTTTCAACCATTTTAAATTGGGAAAAGTCCACTTCAGGCAGAGAATTCAGGAAGAAAAAGCGGGTGCTTCTGAACATTTCGTCCCAACTCGGGAAGGTGTTTAGGCCATATTTCTCCTCAGCCAATTTTTGATAGTCCACGTCCTTAAAAATGATTGAAAAATTGATAAAAGCTTTTTTGTTTTAAGAATAAATTTATTTTTATATTTACTTGATTTATGTGATCGTTGATTAGCTCCATCGTTTGTTTCACATAATGGTACCAAACTGTTTCCCTTCTCAACTTCAGTTGCTCTTCCCGCACTTCTCGCGATTTAAAATTGAGCAGCTCGAGACGGTCTTCTCCAGTTGGCCGAAAGTTCATTGTTGAAAGGCCAATGTAATCTAAATTTTGAGCTTATGCTACGGTAATGCCGCTGGCGTCGTTTTGTTTCGAGCTTTAAATGGAAATAAATATGTGGAGAGCCGGGAATTCTGGGTGCCGCGAATTCAGACTATAGAGCACGGACCGATCGAGATTCTCAATCGATCTTGATCGAAACAAATTTAGCTCGATCAAGTTTTTTCGAGATTCTCGATCAAAATCTCGCTTGGCCCTCAAGTCCGGTCTCTAATTCAGACAAACCCGGTCGGGATCAGGCATTCTAAAAGAATTTCTTTTATAGCAAATAAATAAGCTTACCAGAATGCATCCCGGTTTTTATTTTGCTCAAAACTCCGAGTAAATACATGTGACACGGTGCCATTGCTAGGCTGTGAGTGGCAATTGTAGCGGGAATTTGCAACAAATGAAATATTGCCAATGAATAGCCAGCATATAAAAATGCCTCCGTTATTCCAACATCAAAATTTTCAGCTCGCAATTCGTTCATCAGTTCCAAATCATTAGCAATGTCTAATTTGCAATTTAATTTCATTGTAAATTAATTAATTTCTAATGAAATAATTTTTGACATTTCTTATAAAGTATTTTTTTTTATTATAAAAATTATTTGTTAAATTTAATTTTACCAACTTTTATCAAGATTTCTAAATTTTTAACAAAAAGTTTTTCGCATTTCTTATAAAGTATTTTTTTAATTTAATTTAATTTTACCAAGGTATATTTTATCATGCTCTATTGACGTAGGATTAACACCGACCAATGAAGGAGGCATCGGTCTTTTTGGCATGAAATATCGCACATTCAGCTGAACTTCTTCATTTTTATCAGCGAGCTTATAATTCTCTTCCCTTATTGGAATTAGCATATGCTAAAACAAAATTCAATTTAAAATGTTTATAGTGTAATTATAGCAATTACCACTTCATGGCCATCATCTTCTGCTAAACATTTTGCCAAATGCAAAATAAAACCGAAGTGGCTTCCGAAGGTTTCGTAGTGTTGCTGCACGAACAATACTTTCAGGGCATTTGCCTCTTTTATGATGGAACTTATTAGTAGGAGAATAATTATTATAATTACATTCATTAGTATTCTTCAAAATAATTAAGATTATATTTGTTAGCATGTACAATATATGAATATTATTGAAGAAATTTTATAACGGAAGAAAAATCACAACCTATTAACTTACCTACCTAAATAGGTAATTAAATAGGCAAATAAAAAATATTAAAAAAACATTTTTTTAATGTTTGATAATTTATATTTATATAAAATTATGATGTTTTTTTCCACAAATTTGCCAATATACGGAAATTGCTGTAATATTGTGCCGATGTTTATGTGTGATGGCCCTGCCATATTCACAAATGTAATTAATAAAATTGGGAAGAAATGAAAACATTTAATATTTTATGAATGCACTTCAAACCGGTTACCCGCGCATTATTTAAAATCACTACAGTTTCGGTCAATGATTAAATTTAACAAAAAAAAACGCGACCGATTAGAGAAATTTTTGTGTTGTTTTGCGCATTAGTTTCCTCAAATATTTGTTTGGGAATAAGTGGGGGTTTGGCGGTGCCGATAATTGATTATTTAACGATTTACCGTACTCTAATAGAGCTCCATGGGGCTCTATTTTTCAACCTATCAGAAAATATTACTTAATTCCTATTACACAAATTTATGGGCATTTTGTCCTCAAATCGTTTTATCTAACTAGGTATTTAAATTACTATACAAAATCAGATTATCATGAACGCAAGAGCTGACGATTTACAAGCAGCCAATGTTTTACGCATTGGCACATTTTAGATCATTTAAAATTTTTTTTTTAAATAAATTTTTTATTCGTTCATTTTTAGTCGCTTTGTACCGCGCGATTCTGTCGTCATTTTGTGCACACTTTTTTTTTTCAGCGGACGGTGCAAAGTTAGCCGACAAAACGTTGAAGAAGAAAAACGGTGCAAAAATTAAAAAAAAAATTCTTAAAATCGATCGGTGCCGCCGAAAGGCGCCGGCGGGCCAAAAAGTTGTTTTTATTAGGGAACATTTTTTAAAATTGTTTTGTCTCGCCCACACGTTTGTGGTGGACAGATTGGGGAATGGTTCGGGAAGGAAGATGGCCAAATGTGTGTTGGAGGATTGGTGGAGAAGGGTGTATTGTTTGTATGGATGCTCGGGAATTGAAATTTACCGAGAACCGAGACTCGAGACCGAGACCGAGAAATGACACCGAGACTCGAGACCGAGAAATGACACCGAGACTCAAGACCGAGACCGGGAAATGACCCCGAGACTCGAGACCGAAAACGAGACACAAAAAAACCGAGAAATTTCTCGACTCGAGAACCGAGACTTTTTTGAAAAATTTTTTGCAATTCACTAAAAATGTTTTATTTTAAGCTCCAAAAATTTTCAATCAATAAAAAATAGGCAAAAACTTAAAATAGCCACCTTGGTACTTATTTATCAGAAATGCATTGATTCTGTACTGATTTTTAGGATAATTCGTAATTTTAGGACCAATTTTCTTTAGCCGCATTTATAAAATTTTGGCTGCAAATCTGGGTAAAGTTTCGGAATACGGGTAACATATCATATACCATTCTACTTCCAATAGGTGACGCCGGGAAAAATTAAAGTTTTAGTGAATTCAGTTAGGAAAATGTGCTTAAAATTGCAAAAAAACCATCATCCACCAAAAAAACTCAATCTTTACCAGTGCAAAAAAGTCTCGTTTTCCGAGACTAAAAACCCAAGACCGAGAACCGAGACCGAGACTCTCGAGCATCCCTAATTGTTTGGGGGCAGTTGTGGACACTCGCTTTTGGAGGAGGTTGAGTGGTGTTTTTGATGGAGAATTTCGGGGATTGACGTTGGTGAAATTAGTCCGAAGTTTTGACAATATTTTTGCCGTGATCATTCAGTACCAACAATTTAATCAGATATCGGCTCTTAACAAGTAAGCTTCGCGGATATCTTTCCACCCATAAATTCCAGCCTAACATTTTACCAAATTTTATATGATTTACATTATTTCAAATATTGAAATATTTATCTCAAATCTCGGTGCTCGAGTTAGAACAAAAAATTTTACTAAAAATGCCAACCTACCTTCCGTGAATGCCGCCCAGTTCTGTTCCCATTGCTTGTTCATCTCGCGCTTCAGACGGTGCCAATGACTTGCAATTGATTGATCATATTGTTTTTCCAATCTTCAAATAATTGAGCAGCTTTCTCAAGCATGTGTTTGAACGGTGCTTTGATCTTATCCTGTTGTTTTGTCTAAAACTGTAAATTACCCATATGCAAAATATTTTTATTAAAAAATGTTTTACTTTATTTAAATGGCGACATGAAAATTTAAAAAAATTAAATATATTTTAAAACATATGTTAAAATTATTATACTTAAGAATCGGAAGAGCAGATTCCATATTTTAAAACTTAAAATGATTATGTTACTTTTCATAATCAATCATCTTTCGTTTCACGTTCCTCCAATTGTTCTTTAAACTCACCATTCTCCTCGTCCGACATTCAATTTAATGTTTAATTTTAACTGTTCCTAAGCGTCTTATTGTAAAAAAAACTATTAAGAGGCTCACCTCCCACTTTACCTGCTCCATAATGTGGTTCATGCTCAACTTTTACGACTTTTTAGTGCAGATTCGTTCTGCCATCTTCCACCAAAATGCTGACCAATAAACTCGCGGTCCTTTGAGGCCAAAAGTTTGAACACTTTTCACTTTGCCAAATTCCCCAAATTCCTTTTTGGACATCCTCTCCACCCAAATTGCCACATTTTCAACGTACCGATTTGACCCCAATTCTGTTCCGGGCACCACCCCCGGGATTTTACTTGACCTAGGGATTTTTAATGTTTCCCTCCCGTTCATTTCGATGTACGGAGCAACACCTCATCCCAATCGCACAACGCGCAGGCTTAATTCCGACACTTTGGAGAAAGTTTAGTTTCGAGTGAAAAAGGTCTGATTCCTTGTCCTACGGGAAAGCAAAAACAATCCTTGCCAAAAACCCATCGAAAAGGAGCAATCGGACCGTGTTGGGTCTTGCAAAAGTGGCACGGGAACCCAGCTTCTTTTGGAGGTCCGAAGTCTGTCGCGAAAGCAACGGGATTTTTTTTGTTAACTATAGTAATTATAGTTTTTGAAGGGTTTTTTGTAATTTAATTGCTAAATAAAAAATCAATAATATTGTAGAAAAGGAAATTGATTGTTTATATTTTATTTTCTATTTCATCAGATTACGTAAGTATTCTTTCTTCACATGTAAGAATTTTGCAACGTTTTATTTAATTTTTCATTTAAGCATTTTCTAATAATGTATGATTTATAATATTTTCCTGATCTTAAATAATTTAAATAATAATATTAAAAGAATGCTTTTTATTAAGATAAATTTAATTATGAAATTGAACGTTCTACAAATAATTTATTTTTGTTTAATAAATTATGTTTTTACCTTTCCAAACGATTTATTTGACGAACTTTGGCAGACAAATCAATCGGAGCCTCAAGCAAACAACAATCCGATTGAATCTCAGCCAAAAATCAAAGTTTGCCATATAAATTCCCCAAGAATTTTGTTTTCATTTATTGGTTTTTGCTTTTTCATCCCAAAAATCTAAATTAACTAATTTAAGGTTGAACCGCACGAGGAGCAATTTGATGGAAGATGGCGAGACGAAACTGCACTAAAAGGAAACGTAAAAGTTGAGCATGAACCACATTATGGAGCAGTTAAAGTGGAAGGTGAGCCACTTCATAAGAGAGAATTAAATAATTACAAAAATGTTTCATTGGAACAGTTAAAATCAAACATGAATCAGCGGATGATCTTGATCAGGACAATTCTAAGGAAGTTAAACATTTGTACGATCAAAATAACTCAACTGATCAAGATGAGAGTGTTGATGAACAGCAAAATGAGTACAATAAATGTGAAAAAATTGAGTCTGATCAGCAAAAACGTAAAATTATTCAAAAATTCCGTGAAATGAAAGAAGATTATAAGAAAAAAAGAAAATTTTCCAGAAAAGAATGGGCTCAAATTGAAAGAGAAATATCAAATAATTTGGGCGTTGGTCGTACAACAATTTATGAATGGATCAAAGAATTGGGGTTAAACCAAGAAAAGTTTTCTGAGTTCGAAAAACGTAGAATTTTAAGACAATTTGATGAGATTAAAAGTAAATGTAAAAAAGCAAACCTCATGAATCCAAAGAATGATCTCGATAATAAAATTGCTAAAAAATTGGGCGTTTGTAGAGGAACAATTTATAATTGGAAGGGCGAATTTGGCCTTTCTGTCAGCTACAAAAAGTTTTCTGATGCAACAAAAATTGGAATTTTGAAGAAATATGCCAAAATAAAAGGAAAGAATTCAAAAATGCGTGATTTGGACATTGCTGATTTGTTGAAAATCTCAACCAGCAGTCTAATTAAATGGAAAGCTCAATTCAGAGAAGAAATGGGTCTTTGATTCGTACCATTTGAAGTTAAAATCTTACACATTTCTCCGGGCGGCACCTCTCGGCGCAGCCGGCCCCTCCCATTCGTAAAAAGCTTCAAAATTATTGTATTTTTAAATTTTGGTATATCTCTTAACAAATTGAGTACAAAAATTCAAAAACGGCGCCGCCGACCCACCCACTCTCCTCAAAAAAACAATTTGTTTTCAAAATTTCATATGAAAAAATGCCATCTTGAAGGTAATTGGCATCCCTACTCGGCACCACCGCGACTGATATTGTTGTGTAGGCGGACAATTTCCTTATTTAACCAGGAAGTTAATTTCCTCAAATATCAAAAAGTCCCTAAAAAAAAAGGGGCGATTAAAAAAAACCCATAAATGTCTTAGCTTTTTTGTTACCAAACAAACTAATTATGCTAATCTGAATTATTTTTGGCAATGTTTATATGTATGCCATTGATTTTGTTTCTGTCTGCCCGGCAGTTTTCATCAAATTTATGGGTTGGGTAAAGAAATTTCGCAATTCTCCTCCGAGATCAAGAAATGAGGGAATGGAATTTTGGTAATACTGTAGCTGGTGCTCGATATGCAAAAAAAAGTCACCAGTTATAAAGTTTATGAGTGGTTTTTTTGTTTTTCGACTAAGAATCCAGTAAAAAAGAGTAATTATTATTCGAATTTGTCGTATATAATCATACACTTTTATCAGGCCAATTTTTGTCGTGATCATTCAGTACTAACAAATTGAAAAGTACCAAATTTTGACAAAATTTATTTAGTTAGATAACATTTTAATAGTCTTTATACTTAAAATTTTAAATTCCAAATATCATTTGTAGAACTTATCGATGATTCCATCTCAATGCTTTTCTCCAATTCTTCGGTGCGCAAGAAGCTTAAAATGACGTCAGAAATCTGCATTTCATCATTAGGAGAATCAATTTTTAAACTTTTCAAAATGTTCTTCACGGCATCCAACTTTGCTTTCATCATTTTGCATGAATCATTTAAATCCATCATTTCCAACTCGTCATACACATTTGCAAACACATTTTGAACTTGCATAAGATTGTCGATCAGTTGCTTGCGCTTTATTGTGACCCCAACTAAATTTTGAAAATAAATTAGCTTTTTATTTGAATATTAAAGGGTTTTCTTTTTGCAATAAATCTGATAGGCAATTTATTTATAATATAAAATTATTTATTCTTAAATATCGGCTCTTAACAAGTAAGCTTCGCGGATATCTTTCCACCCATAAATTCCAGCCTAACATTTTACCAAATTTTATATGATTTACATTATTTCAAATATTGAAATATTTATCTCAAATCTCGGTGCTCGAGTTAGAACAAAAATTTTACTAAAAATGCCAACCTACCTTCCGTGAATGCCGCCCAGTTCTGTTCCCATTGCTTGTTCATCTCGCGCTTCAGACGGATGCCAATGACTTCCAATTGATTGATCTTATTATTTTTCCAATCTTCAAATAATTGAACAGCTTTCTCCACCATGTGTTTGAACGGCGCTTTGATCTTATCCTTGTCCTCATTGTTCAGTGTGGAGTCGTTCAAAATGCCCTCATAAATCAACACATTTGCGGAATGCAATTGTCGCCCAAACTCGATCAAAAATGTGAAGCCATAAAAATGATTGGACGGTCCAAGCAAATCATCCACAACATTTTGTAACATGTCCGTGCTTGTTGTTGCCCACAAAGTGGGCACAATCTTTAAAATTTGTGCCATCCTTTTTTTCTGGCTCGGTTTGGCATATGTTGATATCATCACTAGCAGCAGTTCCTTCTTGGCATCATCAAAGGGCTGTTTATCCCGGTAGTAGTTCCCGCCGTTTTGGCCAATTAGCTTTAACATATTGTCAATTTTTTGGCAAACCTGTTCAATCAATTTGTCCATTGCATCCGATGAGTCTTTGTCAATCTCAAAGCCAGCAACAAGTTGCCAAATCTCTCTAAAATCCATTAGCGTAGTGTTCAGCATTCGTCGAACTTGTCCAATACGAACAGTGATCGGGCCAATTCTCTGCAACAATCTGGTCCTGATCAGATTGTCGTTGAGTTCATCTTTTCCGATCATCATATTCTTGCAAAATTGAGAAATTTTCAAAGAATGGTGCGCAATTAATGGCTTCAACAAATTGGTCTGGTGTCTTTCCATTATTTTTTTGGCCAATTTTGAAGCCTTTTGTTTCAAATTTTTCACGTTTTCAATGATCAAAGCTGTTCCCCCATCCCTGGGAGTCTGGGTCAATTCAACGATCAATTTGTTCATATTTTTAACCAAATTTGTGCAGCTTGTTTTCCACTTGGCCACAATTTCTGTAAGTGCAAAACTTTGTTTAGTTAATTTTAATAATTATTTAAAATTGAATTATTTGTTTGTTTTGAAATACATTTTTACTGTCTTTAGTTTTAAATATAAATTTTTAATCGCATATTTTCAAATTAATTTATTACTTTAATTTTTTGGTACCTGTTGTTTCGTTGCAGAACCCAACATTGACGAATAATAAAAACAAAAGGAAGAATAAAACTTTCATTTTACACTGAGAAAATTTAGGCTTGGAAATTACTTTTTTTGTTTTATATTTAAAATAAATGTCACATAAAATTGGGCCTACAAGAAAAAATGTTACGTTTTTGATATACAATGCCCACATTTTTGCATGTGAATTTTTCTGGCAATTTTTTTCGCGTAATTTAATGTGCCTGCCCAATTCTTTTGCCAACAAATTTATGACTAGAAATCAATATATATATATATATACATTTAAATATTATTTTACTAATTTTAAAGGTTTGTGTATGTCCAGGTTAGCCAATTAATCAGTAGAAACGGTTACGCACCAAACCGGTGCCGACCCGTTTTGCGGTGCTGAACTTTTTACAAATTTAACCAAACCAGACGTTTTTTTGATGAAACAGTTCATATTGGAACAAAAAAATTGTCCTCGTTTTAGTAAAATGCGAAAAATGCCTTTTTTGGGTGTATATTTGGTACTTTATTTGCTTTTTTTTGCATATTTGCTGGGCAATTTGTCCTATGGATTCAATTGTAATGTTTGTCTTATCGGACTTTTTGTGACTCTTGAGAATCTCACAACTCCCCGCCGGTCATACATATCCGTTCACCGCGCTCCCTGACGGGGCTGGCGCCGATTGGCACCCAGGGCACCACACCTAAGGGGAAAAAAGCAATTGAACGCCGCCCAGTTGAGTCCCGCCCGCATTGCCAATGCAAAATAAAAAAAGAAACAAAATATTTTATTTATTTAGTTTAAATATTCTACTCTTCAACCATTCGTTGTTCTTGTAAGAATACGATTGTTTTTATTGCATGCATACAGAAAGCGGTCGGTTGGTGCTGTGGGAAGCAAATTCTGGCACTTTTTTTGTGTTGAAAGATTAATGATTTCTCTCAAGAAAAGTTTATAATGCCATTTGACAAAAATTTCAAATTTCTGATCAATTGGGGCCTAAATTGTTGGGATTATCGTGTCATTAATTGAGCATTATTTAGAAAATATATAGAAATCTTGTTTTTATATGATTAAAATACAAAATGCAATAATTACATTAACCAATATTCTAAGGAATGGCATTTAATCAGTCCGGTACTCAAATGGCTGACCTTTTTGTGTCCCTTGTGATCTGAAAATGGAAACGAGGTGAAATGTTGTTGACCTTTTCCGCCATAAATTCCCATTTCTTTTTGCCGATATGCAAATATTCCGCCACCGATCTTTTGAAGACGCGCAAATGGTGCAAATTTGTAGGCAAAAACATTGGCCAAAAACTGCGCAAAAAAAATTTGAGAGCCTTCAAAAATTTGCATTTTGCCTTTATGAAATAAAAATTATATTTAAGTGGACATATCGTCCCCTAATGATCTTTTTACACAATAATGATTAATTAATGAAAATTAAATTTTTTAGTTTATTGTCAGGCTCGTTCAAAAAATGATATTTCCTGCCTAAATATAAATCTCTAATGCATTCAAATATTCAAAAACTTTCTGCGTACCAATTTTTGGAAGCTTTTGGCCATTTTTTATTTTGAGATTTTTGTGCCTAAAATCGGTTATCAGTAGGGTCCGGATTTATATTGACTAAAAAACGTGAAATATTGACTTAAAATATTGACCAAAAAACCTCAAAATATTGACCAAAAACCCCAAAAAGTGCCAAAATATTGATTAAAAAATGGGCAAAAACTGACCAAATCCAGTCAAATTTTGCGTAAAAACCATCAAAATTCGTCTATCTTTATTAATTTTGCCACAATCGTAAATGCATTATTTTTTACATGTTTTTGAAAATTTTTAAAAAGAATCAAATAAAAAATTTTTAGAAAAAATGTCGATTTTTGGGGGTGGATTTTTTGTCAAACAAAAAGTCATTTTTTAGGGGTGCATTTTTGGTCTGAAAATTTTTTTGATTTTTAAGAGTACGTTTTTTGTTTATATTCCATTTTTCTTAAGAAATTTTGAGAAAAAGTGCCTGAAATATTAAATTTCTTTCAAGAATTTTCGGAAAAATGCCTAAAAATTGGATTTTTCTCAAGAAAAATGCCCAAAATATTGATTTATTATGAAAAAATGGCGAAATATTGATTTATTCTCAAAAAAGCCAAAATATTGATTTATATTGACTAAAAAGTCGCTCTAATTGTAAAATTTTTCGAAATGAATGCTATTTCCGGGCTTCTCTCATGATTCCCTATTCTACAAAAAAATAGGTTAAAACCTGAAAATCCGGACCCTAGTTATCAGTAAGCTCATTCAATTTTTAATTCGATTTTTTTTTCTGGTCTATGAATTTTTGTTTTTTCTTTTTTCAATTACTACTTTTAACAAAACTGAAAATTGTTTTAAGGAAAAAGGATTACAAAATTTTTTATAAAATGAACATTTTCCATTTACGATGGCATATGTCAAACCATATTTTTGATTTTTAGATTCTTTTAAATTTTTGTAGCGTTGTCATTGTCGTGCCCGTCCATTCTCAGTCCATCGACCTTTCTCTAACCATTCTTCCCAATTTTCCTCCCAAAAATGTTCCGCGTCAATTTCATCAGCGGCGGGTCGTCGGCGGCCCCACCAGCATCAGGGGCGGGGTTAGGGAGGTGCTGGTGCCCATTATTACCCTTCCCCCCCCCCCCCCTCACCCACCCATCCCCTCGGGGGCGAGCCTCGCATTTCCCATTTTGCCCTCACATTCATTTTGAGCCGAGCCCCACAGCACCCCCCCCCCCGTACCTTTTACCTTAGCCAACCGCGGCGTCCAAATGTCCCGTCCCATCGCGCAGTCGGTCGAAACCAAACCCAACCAACCCAAGCCAAAAAAAAATGTTCAGATATCGATCAAGAATTTAAGAAAACTCACCCTTTAGAAATAAACTGGATTTAGATAGCGAAAAATTTACTAAAACCTTTTGTAGCACTTGTCTGGGATTTAATTAATTCAAATAGATGGGTTTATATAAAAAATTGAAAATATAGACATTAGAAAATCCAAAACCCATAGAAAAATTATGTAAATTTTTAAACTGAAAAGAACAAAAAAGTCTTTTTATTGAGTCTCGAAAAATTCAGGCCATAGGTCGGCCTTTAATCCAAGCCACTTTTACACCAAACCAATGTGCCTCCAATTGGCCTCGATGGCCCAAAAGTGTGGCGTATCGTTATGGCGATGAATGAAGTGGGACACCAAACCACCGCCCACTTATAATGTCCATTCAAATCTCAAATCGATATTGGACAGTGCAAATTATTTGCAATTGGATTTTTAGTCATTAATTTTTGTAATAATTTATTTTAATTACTACGTTTTCAATTTTTTTTCGTTGGATTTATTTATTTTTGAGAAATTTTGAAGGTTTTCATTAGTAAATTTTATGATGCAATTTTTTTTTTGAGTTTTATTGTTTTATGATTTTTGACTTAATTGGTTTTTAAAATGTTTTCTTGGATGCTATCGTTTTATTTCATTTTAAAATATAAAACTTTTATTGTATTATAAAAAAAGTTGATTTCTTTTTTTTTAAATGTTGATCTTTTCATATTCTTATTTTTTATTTTTATTCCTATTTATTTTTTCAATTTTTGTTCTATTTTTTAAATTTGTCCGTTTGCGCAAAAAAAAAGTATCCCTTTTAACTCTCTCTCTCCCAATTCAAGAAATGGAGCTTCGTTCGTCCTTCATTTCCGAAAAAAAACAAATTCCTTGACGGCCTTGCTGAGCTGGTTAGATTCAATCAAGCAATTTCTTTTTATTTAAAATTTGTTTTCTTTGAAAATTTATTTTGTTTTGAATCATTTTAAACTAATTAGTAATGGAATAAAGGAAATCCAAAATTTAGAATTTTTTATTGGATTTAAGTTGGGTTTCAACTTTCCAACTAAAAATTACAAAACAAATCGCTATTTATGACTAGAGCCGAGATTCATGTTTAACCTATTTTTTTGCGAACAAAGCTTGACGAGATTTAGGCACATTTTCCCAAAAGAAAATGTAATAAAAACAATAAAGTACAAGAATAACGAATTTTAAAGGGTTTCACGCAAATTACTAAATTTGGGCATTTTTTAATCAAATATTTTGCCACTTTTTGGGGGTTTTGGTCAATATTTTTGGGGTTTTGGTCAATATTTTGGGGGTTTTTGGTCAATATTTCGCGTTTTTCAGTCAATATAAATCGGGCTTTAAGTATTACTAAAGTTTGTTCCATATTTGAATTAAATTTTTCAAAATTATTGGTTTTTGGGATATTTTAGGGGTTTTGATCAAATATTTTATTTTACGTTTTTAGTCAATATAAATCTCGGCTCTATTTATGACCCACCAAATAATAATTTGATTTTGTCCGATTTCGAATCCCCTCGACCTTTTGTATGCCATAAATGTCGAAAAAAAGTGTGTATAAACAACAACAAAAGAAAAAGCATTTTGGGTATCAATTTTAAGTCCTTTTTTATTACTTTAGGACTTTTATAGGTCTTTGCAAGCTTTTATTTTGTTAATAGAATTTTTTTCTCATTTATTTATATATCCATTTTAAATGCCAATTGTAGTCTTGGCCCGTCTTCATTTCCATTCAATTAAACTCGGTCCGTACACAACTTCCTTTCAATTTTGTTCCTCCACAGTTCTCCCTCCCACAACCCGTCCTGATCCGTCTTCAAAACTTGCATTCATTCATTTTATGTATCTCCATTATTATATCGCCTTTCACGTCACCAAATCCCCCCGCCCGCATTGATCTCGGGCATAATCCCTTCGCGCACGCAATTGTCGCCGAATCTTGGCCATTTATCCCCCGGGGGGGGGGGGCCATTCCCATTCATTCATTCATTCTTTTTTGTTTGTTTGCTCTTCAGCCCGAACTAGCCTATCCATGAGCATCACCAGCACACTGCATCCAGCGTTCATCTATTACAATTAAGGGGTGGAATTTTAGTAATATATTTCTCGATTTTCGAAGGCTTTTTTATTTTTATTTTTTTGAATCGTTTAGCAGTCCATACCAATTCGCATTAATTTTTTTATGATTTACGGATTTTAATTAAGTCAGGCCCGGTCCCGATCAACTCCGGCCATTATGAGTCCAGCCTCAACATTTCTTCCCCACCACCAAAGATTGGGGGCTGAACAAGTACAATTTTTTATATAAATTGTAGAATCTAAATTTACCATTTTTTATCAAAATTTTCATTGAAATTTGATTCTTTATGATAAATGTAATGCATAAAAAGTCAAAATTCATCAAAATACTAATCTTTGTTTGACCCAACGGTTCTTATCAAAAGCTAAAATTGTCAAAATCAGTCCAATAATTAATCAATCATCCAAATTCTTCTTAGTTTTGATTTGTTGCTTTTTTAAATTCTTTTGAAACTACCAGAATTTGTGCTATATTTTGTTCCATTCATTCATTACCTTGTTGTTTGTTGCCAGAAGAGATTGTGCCTTACGGGGATTATCCTCCGAAAATTTGTTTTATATAAATTATTCTTTTCTTCACACCCCCCCCCCCCCCCGCCCCCCCCCTGTCCAACAATCAGCCAGCCGATGTTCATCCCCATTTATTTTTTCCATTGAATTTGAATGGGACGCGGTGATTGATGGATTTGTCCCTTTCTGATCACCTCCGATCAGTGTGGGAGGGGGTTCCGCAATAATTGAATGAATGTGCGAATGAATGAGAGTGAAAATTGGTGGACGGACGGACCAATTGTCCACTTCGCTTTAGAAGAAGCGCGGCGCTGACGCGTCCTCGGCGATGATCCGCCCCAGCAACAGCAACAGCGTCGATCTGCCAGCTGCTTTTTGCAGCTGGCAGATGATCTGTTGGAGTGTTTGGTGGTGGAGACAGTCAATTCATCATCATATTTTTTACACATAAATAAAAACCACCAACCACTTGATTTGGGTGCAGCATTTTTAAATGGTCACTTTTTTTTGTGTGGGAGATGAAAAACATTGTATTAATTCAAAAATTGAAGGGTGTGCTGAAAATAAATGTAAATTTTAATGTAATTATTAACAAAAATTAATTAATGAATCAAGAACATTTTTTAATTGCTTAAATGGATTTTTTCCTTCATTAAAACATTTTTGGAATATAAATGATTAATTTTAATATTAAAATTGAACACTTTTTAAACGATTCAAAGTGCTCTTTTGAGAGTGCAAAAGAAGCACCATTAAAGAGATGAAGCAATTAGTGAGAAGCAATTAAGGCTCATCCGGAATTTGTAGGGGCCAAATTTTGGCCAATTTTTCGCTTTATCGCCCTCTTAATCGTGCCCTCGGGGTTCCGTTGGGTGATCATTTGGCCTCATTGCCCACATTGTGTAAAGTGGCCGCAATTTGCTCATCCCCGAAGACACATTTTGCAAAATAGACCCATTTTTAGCAAAGTATTTTAAGGACAACGCACCAACGCCCCACTTAAACATAAAGTCAAAACACAATTTTTAACATCGTAAATAAATTTAATTTTTGTTTTAAAATTTGATCTTAATATTAACAAAGCCTTAAAGTTTTTACTAGTTTTTGACTTGTTTTTAAGGCACAAACAAGTTTTCTTTTTAAACATTTTCTATTTTGTCCATTTTAAATTTTATTTATTTTATTCTGTTTTAATTTTTAAAATTCTATAAACTATTTTTGTTAGCCATTTGCTAGCTTTTTTCAATTCAATAGATTTTGTACCAATCTTCCTAAAGTTATTTATTTATTTTTTTAAATTGAATTTAGGAAGTTTTTTACGGAAGTGGCTTTTTTATAAACTGATTTTGTCTTAATTTTTATTTAAATAATTTCCATCTCAGCACTTTTAGCACATTATTAAGCTAATTTTTTGGCCAATTTTAATCGAATTTTCTAATTTTTGCGCAATTTTTGGCCAACCCTTACCATCCTTTTCCCAGTCAGGTTTTTTCTTCCGTAAAGGAAAAGCCGTGACTTTCCCCCCGTCCCATAATTTCGTCTCACCTTCCCCCGCCAATTCCATTAATATTCGTGTGCCCCCATTGTTGTCTGTTCAAAGCCCACTCCCTTTTTTTGGCGTCACAGGCATTTTGAATTTTTCGATGGGCTCCATATGGTACACAAAAATTGCTGAGAGTGTTTCATTTTGTTACAAAAATATGGCAAAAATTTCCATTTTTATAAGAGTTTTATGACCTAATTGTCGGCCCACTTTATAATAATAACATTAAAATTTTGGGCAAAATTCAATAAAAATTTCACAAAATTAAGATTAAATCATCCAAACTTAATAAAGATTTATAAATAATCTCCATTATTTGGGTACCAAATTTTAAAACTTAACTGCAATTTAAAAAGACGATTGTGCATTTTGTTTTGCCCCCCCCCCTTTTTTTATATCCAGGATAATTTTTGGACCAAAATCACAAAAAAAATTGTCAAAAATGATTTGAGAGTTTATCGGAACATAAATTTAACGAATTTTGTTCAAAATTCCCAATTTTCATTAAAATTCTCTCCACATTAATCAACAGCTGTTTCCAACCCACTAACCACCACACAACATTATAATTCACAAAAAAATCCTCCCCTCCCAATTTTCAACCCAAAAATCTCACGTCATTCTCACCAACAGAACCAACCCATTGTATTGTCCGTCCCGTCCATTTCCTTCGCCGGCGGGGTAATCCAATTAAAAATGCTTTCCCGGTGGACGTAAAGTGGACAGACAATTCAGTGCCAGCCGATTCAGTGCCACCAACTGTGTTGAAAACTTAACATTTTCAGTAGAACTCACAATTTTGTTACCTTAGCTTTTTCTTAATTATGTTGCAAAAAATTGAAGCTTTTATATTTTTTAAACAAAAACATACTAACCAAATTCTTGATCAGGAGGAATCGAGTCGGCACCGAGTTCTAAATAGGGAAATTGAATTTCCGAATCGTGGCTTGGCGCCCCCCCCCCCAAAAAAACAACAAAAAATTTTCGAGAGTCAAGATCGTCGGGAAATGGTGTAACAAATTGGTGGCACTGAATCGGACGGCACCGAATTGTCCGCCTGTGTCTCTGTCCCGCGATGATCCATTAGCCGAGCTGCTGGCGGGAATTCCCCAACAAATTTAAGCCCCAAAATTGTCGCTGAATGCATATAAATGTGATGGTCGAGTGCCCAAATGCATTAAAATGAATCAAAAAAACAGCAGAAACATGTTGCAATTAAACTATTTGCGTAAATATTATCAATTATCATCAAGCGTCTTGCGCAAATGTCGAAGAATTTGGGGGTTTAGGCTGGTTTTAGCACGAAATTCTGATATTTAACTTGAAATTACTCCGACAATCTCCGGGTTTGATTCCCATTATTATATTATGGAGTAATAAATAATCCAAATGTTTTAAATTTTAAATAAATTTTGAATTTTTAGTGTCAGTTTAAACGTGAATTTAACGCTAAATTCGGATATTTAAATTAAATTTAAATGGACCCAAATTTCTACTTAAAAGAATTAAACTTTTTCAGGCTAAAATGAGTTAATCGAAAACAATCTTCCTATAATTCATTCAATTTTTCTTCTGCCGGTGCCTTTCAAACACATTCAATTTCCCAAATGGACGAGGAGCAATTTTGGAGCTGTGCCTTGGGAGAATGGGTCAGGTCGGTTAAATATGAATTTTTACTAAAATATTTTTAAATGTATTTGATGAATTTTCATCCTGAATCTTTAATGATTTTTTTGAATTTATTTAAACAAATTTACAACCAATTTTTGGGCTTTGGAATTTTTCTAAATTTATTGAATAATATCTGAATTTATTTAAACAAATTTTTTTTGGGCTTTGAACTTACAGCAAATTTAGTCTTAGTAAAATTTAATGCAAATTTTAAAATTCAAAAATTGGCGCCAACGTTGTACAGAGATTGTGTGTGTGGCACATCGGCTTCTGATCCGTGGCCAATTCTCGAGCCGAACCAGTGGCCATTTGTATCGAGCCTCCAGTTTCGATACTCCGAACTTTGCGATGGAGTTGCGCTGAATCTTGTCCTATGCTATATGTATGATTTATAGGGCCGAGATTTTCATTGTTTTTTTTTTGTTGACGAGTAAAGCCCATAAATAACCTTCCTTTTGAAAATTTTAAATTAGAGCGACTCTTTAGTCCATATAAATCCATATTTTGTATTTTTTTTTTACCATTTTTCCATAATAAAACCAATTTCGGCAATTTTTTGTGATAATCTTGAAGATATTTTAATATTTTAAGCATTTTTTCTGAAAATTTTTAAAGAAAATACAATAAACGAAAACGAACACTTAAATTCAAAAATTTGCAAACTTGCACCTAACCAAAATGCACCTCTTTTAAAGTCAGCATTTCACGTTTTTATTCAATAAAATCTCGGCCTTAATGATTATCTGGAATATAGTTGGAAAGCTTTAAAATATGTTTTATTTTGTTTCAAGAACAAGCAACGACACACTGGGCATGGTGTTGCTGCAACACCACCACCAGCAGCCACAGCATCTCGTCAAAAATGCAGTGGAGCGTAGTGAAAGTTTGAGCTCAGGCGTGTCCTCCGGTTCCGTCACTGCAACACGACTGCAGCAGGCCTCGCAAGCAGTACGGCTGCGACAGTTTCAACATTTGCTGAACGGACTGCGCCAATTTTACAGGGTCAAAACAAATATAACAAATTGCCAAGAATATTTTTGATTTTTTAATCATTTAAATTAAATTAAACTGAAATTTTTCTTAAAATAAAAGTTGAAGTCTTAAATATTTTAAAATTTTAAAATCAAGTTCTCGCCTTTTTTAATAGTTAGCCAAAAATAATAAATAAACAAAAACAATTTTAAACTTTTCAGCGCAATTCTGTGCTTGTCGTGTCTCTTCCCGATGTCATGAGCATTGTGAAATTTCCGGTGCCCGGTGGGAAATTTTTAGCCAATTTTTTAGAAAAAAATATAAAATTAAGTCAATAATAAGCCAAGTTAAATATATGTCGGCGTATTATTTAAATATTAGGAAAACATTATTTTTAAACTCAGTAAAATTTGAAAATTCCGTTTTTCCTTGGTGTTGTTTTTAATAAAAATAGGAGTTCAATAATCTGGGAAATTTGAATTTTACTTAAATTCTATTTTGTGCAGATATTTAAATTATACGTACTCCTCGTATTATTTGAATATATTCAAATAATATTATACTCAAATAAAATTTGCTGTATATATATAAAATTGTAATTTTTAATTAATTTGTATTAATGGATCTCAAACCGGCGTCCCCATTCATTGATGAAGGGGGTGATCGTAAATTTTTTACATTGTTTCCTCCAATCACTGTTTCTTATACGTAGCAAGTCCATTATCTCTGAGGGATTCCGGTTGTTTATCGTGTCACAAATTTCATCTTATTTAGTTAAAAACTTCCCAAAAAACCCTGAAAATTTTAAAAATTAAATAAAAGTCCTTCTTCAAAATGGAAATCGGAGAATTCCGTGGCTTCAAATTTTTTGGAAATCGGAATTTCGAACCCAAAAATGTCGGAAATCGGAATACCGAGCCCAAAAATGCCGGAAATCGGGATTCCGAGCCTCTAAAATTTTTTAAAAACGACTCTAAATTTCGAAAAACAGAATTTCGAGGCCTAAAAAAATTATGGAAATCGGAATTCCGCCCATCCCTGGTACGTACCACCATTTTGTGTTTTCAAATTTTGCAGGAAATTTGCTTCTCAAATGTTCCGGAATTTTATGAATTTGCTTTCTCTTTCCTTCCAAACTTTCCATCCACTAAAGCATTTATATAAACAGGCTCCCCCCCCCCCCCCCCCCCTCTATAACTTAACTTTACACACTTTTCCCCCGAGGGTCAAATGTCGTGGATGGCAGAGGACAGGCCTAATCCCTCGCCCCGGGCGCTTGTCACATTCTCTTTTATCTTTTCTCTTTGGCCCTCCAGGGTATAAATGACCATTTGGTCGTTGACCATTGACCACTCATTCGTCAAGACTCTCGAGAAAACATTTTGGTCCAAAATTTCCATTTTGAGCCCCTAACTGATCCTGACCGAAGCTCGTATGTCGCTATAAGTCCCCTAAATTTAATTCCACCGACAAAATCCCGGTTCCCGTCCGTTCTCTATGTACTGAACAACACTATTCCATGCCAATCTTTCCCATTCTTGAATTTCGAGATTTTGTTCAACAAAGTTTGACTCTCGACCATCACTAATGGGCTGACACATGTCATTCCATATCGCCCAGCATGAGAATGTGTGTGTGTGTGACCTGCTGCGTCCGCCGCCTCTGATCAGTGCACATTTTATCTGTGCTGGCTGCAACCTTTCTTCTTCTGTGCCCATTCCCCCCCCCCCCGGGGGATGTTTACCTTACCCCGTTTCTCCTCCTCCTCCTTTACCCCCCCCCCCCGCAGGGCAGGGGGCCCGTCCGTGCAAGGTCGTGTACATATACATATGTCTGTGTGTGGGTGGTGGTTCTGCTGCTGGTATTTTGGTATTTGACCACCAATATTTTATGGGCCGCGGCGCCTTCCATTTGCAGCGGCGCCCGCACAATGCGCAAACAGTCAGCCCCCGAAAAGGGGGCGCAGAAGCTGTTCGAAAGGCGCCGCGCGTTATTTGTTTTTATTTTAGTAAAAGTTTGAATTCAAAGATTTTCCATAAAAAAAAAGATTATGAATTTTATAAATTTGTTGGTGGGTCATTAATCCGGGATGGCCAAAATGATGTAAGCCGGTTTTAGAATTAAAATAACAAGGTAAACTAAATATTGCTACACGAATTTAACTTTTTATTTATAATTTTTGGAATTTCTAATTTTTTTATCATTAGTTGATGATTAAATTAATTGCCAATAACGATATAAAGTTTTTTATGTTGAAGATTTTGAACGTTTTATTTTATTTTTTAAATCTTACTAGTTTTATTTTGGAATTCTTACATTTTGAATATTTTATTCTCATTTTCAAATTATTTAAGATGCACTTACTTAACTTATGAGTTTTAATTTTTATTATTTGAAGTTTTGAATTTCTTTTAATAAATCTAATATTTATTCTTATTTTTTTGGGTAAATTTGTGTTTTTTTCTTCATTTTAATTTTCAAAAAATATACCAAATTTGATTATACACAACAAATCTACCACATTCGGTTGATTCTTTCACAAAGTCCGGCGCCCAATTTCGACAGCCATCTGGCCAATAAAGCCTTCACACTTTCAGCCCCCCCCCCCGATACAACAACAATTATTTATTAGCCGCCATCCCGTCCAACAAAACACCAAGTTGACCCGCTCCCCCCAGCATTCTCGAGATTAGAGATCCCACTCTCGAGATACGGACGGGATGGGACCAGAGCTGCACCCGAAATGCTGCTTTATCTTTATCGCTTTCACTACCCCCCCCCCCCCCCCGAAATTTCTCTCCGGGATTTGGCCATGCTGCCCCCCGGGGGGTGTTGCGTGTGCGAAATTCGATCTTCAACCCAGCTTCACAAATATATTCAACCAGAGCCCCCCCCCTTGGCGATGGACACAATTTTCTCGACAAAATTGGCCCACCCTTTTAACACCCGAAATTCACAGTCCATCAAATGTTCTTAAATTTAATTAAAAACATTTTAAAATTGTCAAAAATGTTGCTATAAAAATGCAAAAAATTTGTCATAATTGAAAGCAACTTAATCGGGCCTTTAGAAGAAATAATTTAAATTCAAATAATAGGAGAACTTTTAAATTGTAAAAAAAAATTTTTTGAAATAAAAATGCCACTTTTAAAAATTTTCGCCAACCTTTTGTCATTCAGAATTTTTTTGTTTTGTTTAAATATGCATAGACCTTGTGCACCCATTAATATGCAAATCTGATCACATTATGTTTCTATCCAATCTATCAATGCCTCCTCTCTTTTTTGTCTTTATTTCTCGTTTTTGGTGATCGATTTTTAAATTTTAAGCATCATTTTGTAAATTTTTTTTGAATTTTTAATATTCGGGTATTTTTCAATAATAGATTTTCTTTACAAAAAAGTTTTATTAAATTTTCTGTTTAAAAAAACTTGTTGGCATTGCAGGTGCTGCAGATATAGCTATTTTATTTAAATTTTTTCTTTTTATTGAAAAACTTTACCAATCTCATAAGCCTAACTGGCAATTTCCCAGAAATAAGACAAATTTGAATTTTAAATATAAAAAGTCACGCTTTGTCCCACTTTTTGCCACCTTTCCCCTCATTTTAAGATTCCGGTTTTCCGTTTTCTCAGGCCACACCTCACTCTTTTCCCCACACACTTTTTGGACCCACAATTTTTGCATCAAATAAACGACTTTTGTCCAATTGAGGAAGCAAGCGCCTCGGGGGAGGCAACCGTTGGTGAAAAAAAGTTCTCTCTCTGAGTAAAAACGGGTTTTCCGGGGCAGTTTAGAGGGGAGCTTTTACTCGGGGCTGGGAAGCATCGGCCGCCCAATGAATGATCAGTTGGGAATGGGGGGGGGGGGGTGGGGGATTAGATTAATTGGACGACCGACGCTTTTTTGTTTTGCGCAAATCAGGGGCCTCACTGATCGACGCGACGTGGCAAAAATTGGCTCCTATTTTGGTTTGGTTCGGATTGAACGGGTTTTACTGGTTCTCTGGCTCTTCCCTAATTCAAAAATGGAAAAAATTATTTTTAATATTTTTTTCTTTGCTTTGTCCTGTTTTCACCGTCATAAATTTTTTTTTGTTGTATTTTTTACTTTACATATACTCGATTAACATGGCTGAAATCCGATTGTACCAGAATGCCAACAATTTTGGGCATCATTCTTGACCACGATCCCCGGTATGCAAACGCCGAATCACCAAGATATTGCTCTCGGCTGGTCCTCAATGCTACATTTTGACTCATCCCCGGTCCCCGAACAGGCTGCCCCCGAAGTTTCGGGGAGTAACAATATAAATCCAAATTTCAACTCATCTAAAACGGTCTAAGAACATCCATCTTGACTAGGGTCTTACGGTCGGGGGTCCGGTTTTCGGACTCTCGGGTTTTGGTTTTTGGACCAAAAAAGCCAGTTTCGGTTTGGTTAACCGAGCATGACTTTTGACTTTGAATGTCACTTTATCGATTATCCAGATCAATTAGAGAAGTGGCATAATTCCCATTCTTCCTAAATGGACAATTAATTATCTGAATCAGTGTAAAACGCGTATTCTTTGAAGGTCACCCACCACCACAGATGATCATCTCATCCAGATTTTCCATTTTTCCGAAAATTTTGGATGGGATTTGTTCAAAGAATTAAAATGGGGAAGATTCTGCTGGGTGTTCTGCTGCTGCGCCCCGTCGTAAATTTGTTTTCGGACCTTAACCCATCATTCCGCATTCCCACGCGCCCACCGCCGCCGCAACTGATCAGATCAGAAAGCCCCGCGCTCCGATCGACCGCATTTTTGCCGACCAAAAGCGCCGACAAAAGGGGGGGGGGAGGATTGGCGGTTTGGCGCGCGCTCCGATAATCCGCACAATTGCAATTACAATTTTTGCCGTCAAAATAATTCTTCGACAAAAATGTTCCCGGAGCCCCTCGGGGGACAGGCAGCAGCAGCTTAATTGTGCAGAAAAAAAGTCGAGAGACTGCACAAAGAGAAGCCGCATTCTGTTGCTCTCAAAGAACTCATTTTGCAAAAACGAAAAAAAACATTTTTTTTTAGCTAAATTGTTAAATCTATTTTGTAACTCTATAATTAAAAAAATTGCATAAATTCTTTTAACATTTATGGCAATTTGGTGCAATTAATAAATATGTTATTTTGGCATTCGAGTCTGAAAAAGACACCGCAAATATCCACAGAAAAGTAAAAATTAAAGTGTTTTTTTGGCCTTTTTGGCCCTAATTTTTTTTTGTTGCGACTTTTAATTGCTTAATTTAGCTTAAAAATAGCTTCATTTGCTTTTTTTCTGTTTCGACTGAATTTGAAGGAAGTTAACGGCTTTTGTTGACCGTCGGGACCCAAAATTTTTCGTGACCCGAGACCAAGACCGAAACGTGGCCTAGAGACTCGAGAAAAGCCCAAGATTCTTTTGAGGTCGTCGTGAACTGTTGAACATCCCTTGCAGCGTAATTTGGCGTTCTGTAAAAATAGACTCTAATAAAGTCGGGAATGATCAGGACAAAAATAGTGCACCATTTTGTTCCCTGTTTTTGCCTTGTCTCCCCCCCCCCCCCCCTCCCATAAAAATCGGACTACTCGATCGAGATGCTGATAAGAAGGGTCCTATGTCCTTTTGATCTTGTCTATATGGTTCTGATAAAATTTAACCAAAATTGGACACAAAATTTGCGAAAATACGTAAAAAAAAAATCCTCGTAAATTCATCAAAAAAATTTTCTAAAAAAACCACGGTACGTATTTTTCAGAAGTGTCTGGCCATGAAATGCACAAACTGCTTGGACTTCTGCTAGGCGCCGCTGTCCAGTCCCCACAACGTGAACATTTCATTGAACGCATCAAACGGATGCGTCCTGAAGTTCAGAGCGAACTTGCGGAAGAAATTCAACGGGTTTGTTGATCTGATCACAATTAGATTATTTGGATCATCTCCTGATAACTCTGATTCTGTCATTTCACACATTGGATTATTTTGTACTAATAGGGCCTTCAAATTTCCTTATTTTTGATCATCCAAATCAACTGATATTAAATTAACCAATTGGTCACATGATGAACTGATAGTGATTCAATTTTGTGGATTTTTTTAAACTTTTGTTAAGGTCACTTCGGGTGCTGGCGCGTCAAACTCGCCAGTGCTCAATTTGGACATGCTTTTGGCCGAGTTAGAGGACGGTAGAGTAGCATCAGTTGATGAAGATGGAGCAGTCCCTGCAACACAACACCAGCAGCAGCAACAGCAGCACATTGTTGCCATGTTGGAGCGGGCACTGCGCGAACGTGATGAATACGCCAACGGCATGCTGGAGATGGCGCAGGAAATGGTGTGCAGCTTTTACTTTATTTAAGCATTGTTTTAGTTCAACAGACTGAAAAAAGAAATGCCAAAAAAGTAAAAACTTCCTTTATAATTGGCAATTCGACATTCGGACCGAACGCGTTACATTTTTATGGCTTTTAATTTACAAAAAAAAAAATTAAAATTTGACAGGACCATGACGAAAACGGTGGCGGTGGTGGCTCATCATCAGCACTTACCACATGTTCATCATCATGTAATGGCGACATTGGGCCAGCATCGGGTGGCAAAAATTGCAAACAACATAATGGGACGACTTTTGGTCCGTTCGTTATTTTTGTGCTAAATTCAAAATATTTTAACATTTTATTTCTTTACACAAAGAATTGTTTTGTAAAAGAGAATTTAAGATATTATTAAATATATTTCACCGACAATTCAAATCTTTTTTTGCTTTTGGGTTTTGGCACTCCGACCTCGAACCCCGGCATTTTTGGTCTGGGTTCTTGTCCCCATCCTCAACAATTTTAACCTCAACGTCGGAGTGCGCAAATCCTACACTTTTTAAGTTGTAAAATATTTTTAGATGGACGAAGTCCATCACCAAATGCGCATGATCGACATGCCAATGTGGAATTAGCTGCAGCCAAGGCTGAGCTGCGCAAGTTGAGAAATGAAAAGTGAGAATTTTTTTTTTGCAAAAAGTTTAATTTAAAAGTTAATTTTTTAAATAATTTTGTATCTAATGCCATGTTTTCAAAATTTTTAGGAAAGATTTAAAATTGTAAAAACTTCCCGTAAAATTTAAAAATAATGCTCTGAATAATTGGCAAAATGTTATATTTAATTGTGTTTAGTGACGAAAAGGAGGAAATGTTGCTGGAACTGCAGGATGAGTTGGAACGGCAACGAGCGGAGATTGGACGCCTGCAGGCCGAGCGGTTGGAGCTGGTCAAGGACGCGCGTGCAGCCAAAGACCTGCGTGATGAGATGGACTGCATGCAGCACAAGCTTAGCCGCCTGGAACGGCTGGAGACGGACGCGGAGAAGATGCGCACCAAGTTGGGCGAGCTGGACTTCTACAGGAGCCGTGTGAATGTAATTTTTTGTTTTTTGATTTTTTTTTGAAAAAACAAAATTATAAAAATTAATTTTGCAGAATCTGAAGGAGGACAATCGATTGATGCAGGAGACATGCCGTGTTATGGAGGAACAGCTTGAGCAGTGCCAGCGCAAATTGTCCGCACACCTTGAAGTAATTCTAAGAAGATTTAATTTAAAAAAATTGTATTTAAAATCTTAAAAAAATAATTTTAAAATTGATAAACAATGAATTAGGTGGAAACAAAGCTGATTGAGTCACAGGCCAACAACAAATCGTTGCAACTTGACCTTACCAAGGTAAGTGTAGAAATTTTAATTATTGTTTCTTAATTCAAAAATTTTACATAAATCTAATTTTAAAATTAAAATTATTGTTTTTACTTTTGATTTTTAAAATCGGTGTAATAAATATGTTTTTAAAGAAATTAGTCTATAAATAATTAGAAATAAAAATGTTTGTAATTTTAATTAAATAAAAAGGAATAATATTTATAATTAAATTTAACAAAAAAATATGAGTTTTTTTAAGACACGCGCACACGTGGAGGACCTGCTTATCGAAAATGGTCGGCTGGAGCGAGAGCTGAAGGCGAACGTGCAGCGGCACGCGGAACTCGAGCGTGCCATGCAGCACTGCAATGTTGCGGACGAGGCGCACGCTGCGTCTTCACCGCGCGGTGACACACTGCACGACGCGTCTCTACTGGCGCAGTTAGACGCCTACAACCAGTCACAGATCAGCATTTTTGAAATAAAATTTAAAAATAGATATATATTTTTTTAATCTTTTTATTTTTAAATTATCGAATTGCGTCTGGAGAACAGCAAGCTGAAGGCGCGCCTTTCAAGCGGAGAAAGGTCAGATAGTTTAGTCAATTTGTCTAATGGTATTTTTTTTTTGATCGGTTCATCAAAATAATTTCTGATCAATGAATCAAAAAATCAAAATCAATTTTCTGATCAGTAAATCAATCAATTTGTTGATCATAATTTTATGGTCATGAATGGTCTATGAGCATTCAAGTAACTGTGCACCAAATCAAATATTATGATCGGAACTTGCAGCATTGGTCTAATCATCCGTTTCTTTAGAACAAAAGATTTTTGATCAAAATCGAACCTTTAAACTGGTTTGGTCTGACCCGGTTCTCTCATAAGACTGATGAAGTATTATTGATACATCAACATTTTAAAATATTGAGAAAATTATCCATTTTAATAGCCAGAATAACCCCAATATTGAATTAATGAATAATTAATTTTTACAATGATTATTTGGCAAACAAAGCTTAATTGCTCTTAAAAATGGGATCTTTTTTGATGTACATTATTAGCCTTTTAATGACTCGTAATTGGGGGTAATAAATTTGGCGGCAAGAACAAAACGTTTTATGTGTTCGGCGAATGCTTTTCTTTTTTCTCCTACATTCATAAAATATAGCATTCATTTGCATGCAATTATTAGTAGTGCTCATTATCATTTATTTTTTTATTAAAAATAATTAAAAACAAATAAGATTTTATTAATTAGGGTTAAGGGTTGCGCATTTAAAAACCCGCAATTAATTTTAACATTAATAAATTCAGTGTGCCGAACCCGGCCGAAATGTTTGAGCTGAAGGCGGAGCTGAACGCGCACGAGAAGTTGGCGGAGGAGAAAATCACAGAATGCCAACATTTGCGTGCCAATTTGGAATTGGGACGAAAAGAAGTCAGAGAAGCAGAGGAGCGGGAGCATGAGTTGCGTGCAGAGATCGACAAAATGGAGAGACAGTTGGCGGACCAGAGACGCACAACTGTGCCCATTCAGACACATCAACTGGTTGTGGAGAGATTAGAGAGCACGGAACGGAAGGTCAGAGATGGAAAAAAAGTGATCGGGACAAGTATTTTTGTGATAAAAAAAAGGTACAGTACGATCCTGCTTTTTTCTGTTGATCAGATCAAAACTGTACTGATCAATAATCACCGTCAAATGGATTTGTTCAGAGCCAAGAATTGGAACAGCGTGTTGCCGCACAGTTGGCCGCGCTGCAGAGCGAAAAATGTGAAGCGGAAGCGCAACTGCAGCGACTGTGCGTGCAGCAGCGGGACAACCGAGCGGAGCTGGACGCGTTGCGGGAGCGCGCCGCTTGCGATGCAGACCAGTGGGACCGGCAACGCAAAGTGCTGGAAGCGGAACGGAACGCACTACGCACGCGGCTCGATGCTGCGGAGGAGGCAAGCGTGCGTGAAATGCACGCAGCGCAGTGCACCACTGAGCATGCGGCGCGTTATGCAGCGGACAGTGAGCGTCAGCTGCGCGAGCAGGAAGAGCGTGTGCGCAAGCTGGAGACGGAGCTGGCTCAGCAACGACAGCAGGTGAACAGATTTGGTGTTATGAGGCCGGTTTTGAGGAAATAATATATTGCAATTTTAAGTCAAAATTAAATTATTGATTTTTTTAAATCACAATCAAACATATGTAATGATATTTATTTATATTTTTTTTTACTCATTTAAATTACAAATTTAATTAAATTTTATTTATTTAAAACTTTTGAAGACGGATGCCGAATGCAAAAAAGCCCAACGCTTTCGAGAGGATCTAAACATCGAGCAGAACAGACTCAGCGATCTGTTATCTCGTCTTCGATCCGGTATTTTTTCAATACCAAAATTACAGTATGCCCGAATAGACGCATCTTGTTTCTACAAAAGTTTTGTACAGTATACCTTCATTCAATCCAAAATCTGGTATAGTAGTCTGTTCTGTACAGTATACCTTCGATAAATCTAAACTCTGATCTAATAGTGTGTTTTGTACAGTATGCCTAATGGCGTTACGCACCGATGTCGATGAGGCGGACAAGAGCTGCCTGGAGTCGAACTGCTTGCAGGACGACCTGCAGTTGATCGCCATCATTGACGACCTGCTGATGAAGGCGTTGTCCGACGCGCGCCGAGAAGCTGACGCGTTGCGTGTGCAGCAACAGAAACAAATCCGCGAATTGGGTAAGCACTAAACAGTCTAATTAGTACCATCAAATTACTCAAGCGCTTTGTACAGTAGAAAAATACGGAAAAATCCAATGATTATATTGGCAAAATTCCCCTACAGTATTGTTCATCAACTAGAGACAGTAATCCAAATTACTGTAATGCGCAAAATTGATAAATATGCCCAATTACACATTGCAGATGATCTGAAACGGGACATACAAAGTTTGCGCAAGACTGGCCACGAGCTCAACGCCAGCGATGATCAGCTGCTTGTCGAGAATCGAAATATCAAGGAGCAAGTAAGTAAACAATAGTTTAAATTTTAAATAATTTTAGTTCAATGTTTTTGATTTATAAAAAATAAAAAACTTTCGCCATTTTAATTTTTCTTACCTCAGGTGGTTTTGTTGCAAGAGCGCCTACAGCGTGCACAAAATGAGGAGAGCACGCGCACTGCAGAACTGCAAGCGGCCAAGCGGGAAATTGATGAGCTGCAACAAAAGGCGGTAGGTATAAGGAGGGTTTTGTACGGTAATCGGGACCAGTACTGAAGTGTCCACCCTGGGACTGAAATGTGGGCCCCGGTTTTTAAGCCCCGGTCTCAGGTTTTCCCAAAAGTCCCGGTCCCGTACAACTCTAGGTATAAATAACAAAAAATTTTTCCATTATTTATGTATCAACAAATAATGTGGATTGATGCGTTAAGCTTATTTAAAATTTAAATTTTGGCATATGTTGTTCGCGGTTTTCAGTATTTTTAATTTTTCAGTTTGCGCACAGTCGCACTGCGGCCGAATTGGTCAACGCACAGCTGTCAATACGCAATCGTCAGCTGCAAGAGGATCAGTTACGTGGTGAACAGTCCAATCTGCGTGTACAGCTTGAGGCCGCGCTGAAGTGCAGCACCGACACGCAGAAGAGGCTCGACTCGCTGGAGTTGATCCATAGGTTGCATAGAAAAAAGTGTCTCTTATGATACTGTACCAATACGATACAATATGGTAATGTTATCGTATAGATACAGTATACCGATGCTATCAGTTTATTGTAGACTAATGACAAATTTTGTTGCAGTGCACTTGCATCTGATCACGATCGACTACAGAATCTGCATCAAATGCTCAGCAGTGACTACGGTAATTTTCTTAGTAAAATTTTTTTATCATTTTTATTATGTTCATTAGATCGCATTAAGCGGGAGAAGGAAGTGCTGCGTCAAAAGATGAAAGGCGAAAAGGTGTGTATTGATTATTTTTTGTTTTTATACGTTGAGGCAAGCTTTTGTAAACTTTAATAAGCATGATTTTAATTTTCCCGAACTTTCACCAACTAGTTTTATTTTTAGTAAATTATTGGATCTATAAAAAAATGTGTTTTAAAATGTTTTTTAATTTAAAATAATTGTTTTGTTTAATTTTCTTACTTTTCCCATATGGACTTTAATAGGCATGAGGATTTTTTCCCAATAATTTTATTTCACTAAATTTATTGGATCTATAAAAATGTTTTTAGTTTAAATTATATTTTTTAATTCAAGATGACCATCGAACAAATTCTTCGTGCTGAGTTCACGCGAGAGCGAAATCAGTTGGAGCAGGCACTGGAGGAGGAACGCGTGGAACGGCAACGCGAAATACGTCGTGTGGCCGAATTGGAGGCCGAAATGGCCACTTTGGACAAGGAGTTGGTCGAATTAAAGTAATAACTTGGGTCCCCAGAAAGTCATTTTTAGGCTAATTAAAAAATGTTCACAAAAATGATTACAAAAAAAACTAATTAGTATTCCGACCGAGCTTTTTTTTTGAAATGTCTGCTATTGATCGGGATCCCGATCGAGCATTTGTCAATCCAACGGGATTGATCGTGGATCAGTTTTTTTCTTAACAAAATTAAGCCATTTTAAAAAAATGTTCATCCTCCTATTTCTAAAAGCTCAAGCGCAAAAAAATACTGCATAAAACAATCACATAAAAGTTTAAAAATTTTTCTCGACGGCGCCTCAGGCAATTTGATAATTTTCTCAATCCCGAGAAATCAGCGTGATCCCGAAAAAACCTTTGCGATAGACCGGGATCAAAAGGGGGGGGGTCGGGATTTAGCGCTGGGGCTCGGTCTCGATCACGAAAAATCTGACTGCCCGGTCTCTATATACCTAGCCGTCTCTGAAAGTTTTTCAGAAAATTTTGGATTTTTAGACGCGAACGGAGCTCGACAATGTTCCGCAACGCGGCCGACAGTGCGGACGAGTTACGGCGTCTACGTATGTCGGAATGTGCACAAAAGTCCAGCATCAACAGCTTGAACGTGATCATCCAGCAGCTGAACAACGCGCTGACCGAGAAGGACCTCGAGCTGGGCAATTTGAGACGACAAGTCGAGGTGATTTTTTTTGTTTGTTTTAAATTTAATAAAATTAGAAGAACAAAAATTCATTTTCAGATGCTTCGTCAATACAATGGAGAAGAAAATCGTACGCTGATCAAACAAATTGAACTGTTGCTGATCCAAAATCAGCAGCTCCACAACCGATCGGACGCCTTCTACGCGGAGCAGAAAGAGCTGCAAGTGAGCAAGCTCATATTAAATTTATTTTGCAATTTAATTTTTAAAAAATGCTTAAAATCCCGCCAGGAAAAATTGATGACCCTTCGACGGCATAAGGAGAAGCTGGAGGAGAAGATTATGGAGCAGTACAAGCAGATGGATTCGCGCAAATCAACAGAACGCCCAACATTTATGAAACGAGCTGCCAAACTGATCTCAAAAGTGCGGCAAAAATTTTGAATTCAAAAATATTGACACAATTATTTTCCTGAACACATTACGGACGCGTTCAGAGTCCAAGCCGGAAGCCCAAAGAGTTGTCGGTGACGACCGCCAACTCGGCAAGCGATCGCTCCGAGGACAGCAGCATTTATTCAACGGATGAGCTGACCACGACCACAACGCCAACCAGCCGGAACACAACAGCGTTGGCCAACAGTCCACCACCGCCTCCGCCATGTCCAACGACGGCACCAATGGCAACGCAAATGCCAGTGCCAGGGTCGTTGCGCGACAATTGCCATAGCGGCGTCGGCCAATTTGCAAACGGCGGCGGCGGCGGCGGCAACAATTCGCGCGGCATTTATGGTGGGTGCAATTTAAACGCCAAGATTAAGCCATAAAAGTGCCGTTGTGATCCAAATGTTTTTGGGCGTGATTTCATCCGGATTATGGGCATTTGTGATCCGGAACGATTAATCAAATAAAAAATATGTTAAAAGTTTTAAATTAAAATTTAAAAAACCAAATACAAATGTGATTATATTTGAATTTTAAAAACTTGTTTGAATTAACTACTGCTAATTGCACCATTTCAAAAAAATTTTGTCCGTTGCACATTTTTGTGAAAATTGTTTTTGTCCGTTTTGTTGCAGCAAATTGCACAACCAATGGTGGACGAGGAACTGCTACAGCAGGCCTGTCCACAAAAAACTTAGGTGAGCCACAACTCGCGTACAAGTTTTGATCTAATTTAAAAAAAATTATTTTTGAATATTTTGGCATGAAAATGAAAATTAGAATTTCAAAAAGATCAAAATTTTTCAAAATTCCAATTTTAAAAAATTCGTTAACGCACCTCAGCTTCTTCGTCCACCCTGAACAACAACCAGCACCCACCCCCACCAATTCCACCGCACTACCCAATTGTGAACACCACCACTAACATGGCGCTGCTACCACCTGTTGCTGTTATGTCGCTGTCTTCGTCGTCGTCGTCGTCGTCGTCACCAAACAGCACCACCAGAACTCGTAGCAGTACAACCATACCGGACAACATCATGCCTCCGCCGCCTTTGCCGCCATCACTGGTGCAACGTCAGCGTCGTCAGCACAGCACGGACGACTGCTCCAGCGGCAGCGGTGGCTCATTGGAGAAGCCTGCCTCCGTTGTGCAACGTTTCTTCAGCCGTACAACGCTGCTGCGACGTTCAACACCGGTTGGCAGCCGTGTGCCACCAACAGCGGAGCGCAAGAACTCGCTGATCAGCGCAAGCAGACGACGCATTCCGCCACCGCCAACGCCAATGACGGCAAAAGTGCAGGTTCCGTTCGGCCAGTACTTCTTAAGTGCTTTTAACTGGAACAAAAATGATCTGATCTGAATTCATGATCATATAAAATATCTGATCATTTTAAACACTGTCTACGGCTCTTCCGTTCAGCAGTCGGTGCATAAACAGCAACACTTTCGTGATGCAACTGCACGGCGAAGCACGTGCAGTACCTATGACAATGTTTGACAACGAGCAGACCAATTTGGCACAATGTTACCGTACCCGGAGTGGTTTGAATCCGTAATCGGAGGCCATCATTAACCTACCTAAATGACTATCAAAATTTGAACTTACCTAACTACCTACCTAATTTTAATGTCAAAATGTCTCTTGGCTTGTGGTGTTTGTAAATATTTGGCAACTGTGTTTTTGTGATCCAAAAAAAACTTGTGGATTGTGATCTCTGATCAGGTATTTGGGAAAAACGGGCGCTATGGCTAGGTTGTCGATTTCAGGCACTTCGTCGGGAAACCGGATTCCGAACGATTTGGTTAACCAAACCGAAATTTCTTGGTTTGGTTTGGTCTTTGAAACAGACAACCATCTAGCTATGGCACCTGAGATTGGACTGATCGGATGGATCTTGATCAAAAGAGAGTTGTTTTCTTTCTGATCTATGATTTTATCGGATCATTGGATCATTGTCAATATGCTTAAAACATTGTTGATCAACCATTATCGTAATGTGTGTATTAATTTGTTGCACAATCCTCACACTCCTATCGCGATCAATTATCAATTAACAACATTTACAGATGTATACTAACAAAAGACCATGTGTGAAATGTAAATAAACAAAAAATGTACACAGATAAACAATTGCACGCGATTTTGCGGTTTGTACACGCAATAATTTATCACTCAGTTTTAGATATATTTAAATGTTTCAGCACATTTTATCAAAAATTCAAAAACATTTTAATTGAGAAGTTCAAAGGCAATTTAAAAAGGGCTACCATTTGTCGTAATTTTCATTTTTCCTTTGATGGCACTTTTTGGCACCGCCGGACCCCCCTAAATTACTTTCATTTTTAACTCACAGGCGAGATGCAAATTTTGAGTGCACTTGAATTCTCTTCATTTTACTGTTATGTACTTGAAAATGAAAATATTTGTACTTGAACCTAGCCTTTATAAGGTGGGAGCCGTGCAATAAAACTTTTTTTAAATGGGAAACAAAATTATTAATGTAACAAAAAGCTGAAATATTAACGTAATTATTCAAAAAAAATAAAAATAAAAATTAATTAGGGAAAATTGCCGTTTAGAGCAATTGCCCATCAGATCTGGCACACGTTGTTCGACATCACTGTACAGCTCGATCAATTCCGTGTACAGCAACCAGCACCAAAAAGCATCATGTTTAGGTCAAGAACACCAAGATTCTTACCGGAATCCATAATTTTAAATTCAGGTGCATGCAGCATTGAACGATGCGTTGCAAGCGGTGCAGTTGCTGAGCATCCATTGCCGCACGTCCGTCATCCGTTGAACGCGCTGCGCGCGCGCAATGGTCGCCTGGGGGGATCACTTCGTTCGCCGCCGGCGGCGCTAATTCGCTCCTTCCCGGCTCCAACTGCGCAAGGCTTTATCCGTCCGCAGCAGCTGCAGAAACAGCAACAGTTGCCGGCGTGTTGCAAGGTCATGCAGAAGGATGTCGGCATAGTGGAAGAGCGAGGCGAGTTTCGGTGCCATGCCAAAATCATGCTTACTGTTACAAATTTTATTGGGTGCCCTGCTTTAAAATGATTGTAAATTCTCAAATATTGTAAAACAATCATTTAAGATGTAATGATGATATTCGGACCATCTGCCCAATCGCCTCCTTCTTCAACAGTCCAACCTCCAAAAATCATTCATCGTGCCGAATTGCCTCCAAAAATGCCATCGACCACAACCGCACCTCAACAACAGCTGATCAGACCGCCTCCGCCACCGTATCCGGGCATGGCGACCACAAAAATGGGCACGGGAGCGTTGCGAGGATCACCGTCATCGATCAGCACCAGCAGCTGTCGATCACTGCCGCCTTCGCCTTATTTGGGGGGAGGACGCACAAATGTAAAATTTTAAATAAATCTCAAATAAATAAACATAAAATTTATTATTTAAATAACATTTGAAATGCATTTACGAATTTTTTTAAATTTAGATAAATTGCCAACAGCAGCACTTCCCGAATCCACGCGACACTTCTACACCAAAATCAACAAATTCTTCACCGTCCTCCAATCTTTGCAATAATTCGTCATCTTCTAAACCATTTTCACTCTCAAATTGTCTTGGCAACGTTAAATGTAATTAAAATGTGCAAGTTTCTACGGAGTGAGATTTTTTTTCTATCAAAAATTACAATTTTATCCATTAAAAAACATTTAAAATTTTTTACCAAATTTATCAGTGACCAAAAAGAGTTGGATTTAAAGTTTCATTCCGCGTTTTTGGAATATTTACAGTTTCTTTCTTTTTTTGCTAAATCTATTTTTGGGTAAATATGTATCATAAGGCCCAGACTCAAAATCGAATGAAATATATATCAATCGACTCCCTGAAATGTCCATTTTTTCCTTAATTTTCAAAATTTTAAACCGGTTAAAAACTGTTTTAGATTCTCAATTTTTAGTTGCTATTGACGAATTCGTGATTTTAAAAGCCAACATGAGTGATTTTTCGCATTTTTTAATCAGTGAACAACTGAGTCCCCAGTCAAAAGACACTTCAGTTCTGGGTCTTTAACTCTTCAGGGAATGGCAGACCGAGAGGAGTCGATTGATATATATTCCGTCTGGGCATTATGATACACATTTTCCTATTTTTGTCTTACTGAAGTTCAAATATGCGGGCGAATTTAAATAAGCAATATTGCTGTTGCAGACTCTACGCATGCGGGTGCTGCAGAATGCAGCACCCAATCGTCAAGCTGCAGTACCGCATGTTTACGAGAAGCAAATGTCAATTTGTGTTGTGGCGGTGCGACACTCGTCGAAGAGGGCCAAATGCGCGAGTGCGTGCGCGACCCGGCCGAGCGAACGGAGAAGGCGGCCAGCGTGTACGAGAACGTGGCTGAGAAGCGTGACATTGAAGCAGTGTCAGCAACATCTGAAGATGCACATGAACAACAGCACGGAGCGGCAGTTGGGCGTGATGGTGGTGAACGAAGGGAGGGACCAAAGGGCGAGATTTGGTACGAGTTCGGATGTGTCTGATCAAAAAATGCCAACAATTGACCTTATAACATGTGCAAGAGATTAAAGACAACCCAATTTTTTTGCACCGCATTTTATCACAGAATTTTAATGAACAAATAAAAACATTTTTCACTTTTATTTGGCACAAAGTTTCTCAAAGACTCGTTTAAGCATCCAAAAACTTTTGCTGTCTAATTTTCCTTTTTGATAACATAAAGAATGAAGAGTTTTTACAATCAAATGTTCATAAAACTTTAAACAAAATTTTCAAAAAATTAGCTATTTTTTTATGTTTTCCATTGATTCATGTGTTATTAGTCTAAGCCTCATCCCAGGATCAAAATCACTCAAAACCACTTTAATAAGGTTTCTTAAAAACTGAAACTGATAGAACAATCAAAAATTTTATTAGGACGCGCATTTAAACCGCGTTTTGAACCCTTGAAAAATTGCCAAAAATGGATTAGGCCAAAAAAAATTTTAAAAAAACATAAAAAAAAATTAAAAAAACATAATATTAGTATTTTTCTCTAAGGTTAGATCTGGGGATTTTTTTTTTATTTTTATTGCTCTAGAGTCTAACCGCAGGCCTTTTGATTTTTCGGAAGGAGAGGGTGAGTTCGTTAGTGTAATCTTGAGTTAAGGGGGTTGGTATTTTAGACCTCAATTTTGTGTCTTCCTGTGCACAAATCGCAACCAATTTTTAGAATTAAAATATTTCTTAAAAATTTTAGGGGTCTCCCCTATGCTTTTTCAAAATTTAAACCGGTTCAAAAACCGGTTTAAATGCTCGTCCCAATAAAATTTTTGATTGCAGCCCCTAAGAAACCCTATTAAAGTGGTTTGAGTGATTTTGAGCCTGGTAGCTATGATACATATTTTCCTAAAAATGGATAAAAGAATTTCCAAAATTGGATTTAATTAATAAACCGTGTTTAAAGGTTCAAATTTCTTCTCTAAATTGAACTTTCCATTTAGCTATACTGCTTCTTGCGATTTTCAACAAATCTGCAATGGCACAATCACTCATTTTCGGATTTTTCTCTTTTATTTTGGCATATTTCTTCAAAATTCCAATTTTGTTGCATCAGAAATTTTGTTGCTGACACAAAGGTCAAATTTGCGCTTCCATTCATTAATTGTGCTGGTAGAAACGCCCAATTTTTTTGCAATTTTCTCATCGAGTTCACGCATTGAAATGTTTTTTAGTTTTGTTTGCTTACATTTGCTTTTAATCTGATCAAATTGTTTTAAAATTTGACGTTTTTGTTGATCAGAATAAATTGGGCTTATTTGATCGAGTTCTTTTTGTAGAAAACAATTATCATCATCTTTGACAGCATTTTTTAGTTCATTTTTCCACTTATTCAGTGTCCTTTTTCCGATATTTAAAATTTTCGCTATTTCGAAATCTTTAATTTTCGGGATGTTTTTTTTAATTTCACAATAATGTTTGAGTTTCTCCCGTTTTTCTTGTTTAGAATGCAATTTATGACTTAGTCCAAATTCTTTTTTCCATTTTCTAATTGTTTTTTGGCCGACACCGACACTCTTTGAAATTTTTGCATAAATGTTTTGCCACTCTTTTTTTGGAATATTTTTCTTTTTGCTTATATTTTTCTGTCAATTTAATGAATTCTTTAACAATTTCACGCTTTTTCTGATCAGAATAATCGTTTTTTGCGTTTTTTTATGAGTTTTGTGCCATTTTCTTGCACTTTTTGACATTTTTGTCCATCAATGCAATCATTTTGATCAGTTGAATCATCTTCAGCTTCTTCAATAAATTCATTGTCATCTTCCGACCAATTTTCATCAAACATTTCATCAAATCTTTCCTTAATTTTTCTATTGGCAAAACTTTCAAAATGATCAGAAAAGCTTTGTTCATTTGGATTGTCCTGATCAGTTGATTTATTTTCAACTTCTGTTGTCTGTGTTTCCTTTTTATGCCATTCTTTGGTTTCTGTAAATTCCGGCACCTCCGCGTCCCAACCTTTTCCAAATATTTCATCAAATGTTTTATTTAGTTTAACCGAGTTAGCCTGTTTAACTTTATATAATACATAGAATAGAATTAAAAGTAATAATAAATTTTTCATATTTATTTTATATTAGAAATAAAAAAATTATGGATTTTGATTGTGAATTTTTTTATGAATTTATTTATTACCATTATTAAACGTGGCATATGAACATTTTTTCCCCATAATCATTTCAATTGAAGGCGAGAGCGTCCGTCGAATTTGAGGACGGGATAATACGGGACACGGGATTTTTTCTATCAAAATTAACAATTTCTTCAATTGAAAAAAAAAACTTTCAATAAATTTTCAGAGATCAAAAAATGTTGGATTTAAATTTTTGTTTTAACATAGTTGTTGTTAATTTTCTTTTTTGACTCATGTGAATATTTGATTAGTCGTAGATAAACACAATTTTTAATCAGTTAAAATTACTTACAACATGAAAAATGAAGAGTTTTTAAATCTTGAGACTTGAAATTAACCGTGAATGAGTTCGAGAAACAACACCAAGACTCAAGACCGAGACTTTTTAATTTTAGGTTTATAAGCTTAGAATTCTGTAATCAATTCTCATCAAAAATGCCAGCTTTAGGAGAATGAATTTAATGATCGGCCCCTCTCCTATCATTCAACCGTCCTCAAAGTCGATTAAAAAATTTTATCGAATATAAAATTTGCATTTTTTAGTCTATAATCCCTCCACAAAATTCGTAAATGTTTAAAGGTTTTTAATTTCTTTTCTAAATTAAGCTTTCCATCTAGTTAGGCTTGTTATTGAGACTTTCAACTAATCAGCAATGTCACAATCACTCATTTTCTGATTTTTTATTTTTTTATTTTGTCATATTTCTTCAAACTTTCAATTTTTGTTGCATCAGAAAATTTATTGCTGACAGAAAGGCCAAATTTGTGCTTCCAATTATAAATTGTATTTAAATTTTTTTTAAATCAACAAAGGGCGCGTATAATTGCAAAAACTACGCGCCAAATTATTTTGGAGGCATAAATGCCACAATTTGAGCTAATATTTCTTTAAATGGATCTGCCCCCCCCCTCCGATTTTTAACATCTTGGCACCAGAGGAACTCGCACAAATAGGAATCCAGCATTTGAGCCCCAAAACGGAAAATACCTACCGAGAGATTTGAATAGTTCAAACGGAGACTTAGGAGCAGTGTTGAAATGCCTAGTAGCACGAAATAAGATTATTGGAATTAATTATTTGTTTAAAAAATGGCAAACATTATTTATTGATAGCAAAATAATATAGCATTAGGTTCACATTAGTAATTAAAAGTTGGGTTTGAACGATTTGATCTTTTCAAGAAACATGCAATTCATTGGATTGACTTTTTAATGGCAAAAACTAGAACTTTTCTCGACATATACCCAATTCTTTGATCCATTTATACACTTTTGTACGATTCACACCTAAACCATTCGCGATTTTTCTCTCATTTTTCTTCCATTCTTTGGTGTGCCCCTTTTGCCTATAACCGTCTTTCATTTCACGGAATTTTTGAACAATTTCCCGTTTTTGCTGATCAGAATAAACTTTGAGTTGAGAAAATTCATTTTGTAAAGAAAAATCATTTTCATCTCTGCCATCATTTTTAAATTCCTTTTTCCACTTAGTCAGTGTCCCTTTTCCGATATTTAAAATTTCCGCTATCTCTAAATCTTTAATTTTTGGGATGTTTTTTTTAATTTCACAATAATGTTTGAGTTTCTCCCTTTTTTCTTGTTTAGAATGCAATTTTTGACTTAGTCCAACTTTTTTTTTCCATTCTCTAATTGTTTTATTGTCGACACCGACACTCTCTGAAATTTGTGCATAAATTTTTTGCCATTCTTTTTTGGAATATTTTCCTTTTTGCTTATATTTTTCTATTAATGAAATAAATTCTTCAACAATTTCACGCTTTTGCTGATCAGAATAATCATTTTGGCGTCTTTTTATGAGTTTTGTGCCAGGGTCGCCATTTTTTTGAACTTTTTGACATTTTTGTCCATCAATGCAATCATTTTGATCAGTTGAATCAGCTTCAGCTTCTTCAATAAATTCATTGTCGTCTTCCGACCAATTTTCATCAAACATTTCATCAAATCTTTCCCTTATTTTTCTATTGGCAAAACTTTCATAATGATCAGAAAAGCTTTGTTCATTTGGATTGTGCTGATCAGTTGATTTATTCTCAACTTCTGTTGTCTGTGTTTCCATTTTATGCCATTCTTTGGTTTCTGTAAATTCCGGCACCTCCGCGTCCCAACCTTTTCCAAATATTTCATCAAAAGTTTTGTTTAGTTTTGGTTGGCTCACAGAATTGGCATTTTTGATAAAAAATGTCGCAAAAATTATAGAAATAATTAATCGCCAAAATTTCATTGCCTGCAATTTCTTAAGAATTATATTATTTATTGAAAATCTAATAATTTAGTATTTAACTAGCTTTTTGTCAATAAAGTCAATGTTTATTAATCCAATGCTTTATATGGGTTTCCTAAAAAGATCAAATCGTTCAAAGCCAAATTCTTTCAATTAAAATATTAAATAGTTTTAGGCAATAAACGAGAGCGTCCGTCGAATTTTATGTCTAAACTATTTTCACTCTCAAATTGTCTTGGCAACGTTAAATGTAATTAAAATTTGCAAGTTTCTACGGGGTGCGATTTTTTCTCTATCAAAATTAACAATTTTATCCATTAAAAAAAGATTTAAAATTTATTCACTAAATTTATCAGTGACTAAAAAGTGTTGATTTAAAGTTTCATTCCGCGATTTTGGAGTATTTACAGTTCTCAAAGACTATTTAAGCATCCAAAAACTTTTGCTGTCCAATTTTCCTTTTTGATTCATGTGTAATATTTTTGACACAATTTTTTAATCAGTTAATATTACTTACTAATATTTCCATTGATTTATGTGTTAATAGTGCCTAAACTTCCTCAGCTCGCTCAAAAAGCTCAAAGTTTAAATGGACTTAATTGATAAAATTGGATAAAAGAATTCTTAAAATTGGACTTAATTGATTAAAATGGATAAAATAATTCCCAAATTAGACTTAATTGATAAATTTGATAAAAGAGTTCTTAAAATTGGACTTAATTGATAAATTTGATAAAAGAATTCTTAAAATTGGAATTAATTGATTATAATGGATAAAAGAATTCCCAAAATTAGACTTAATTGATAAATTTGATAAAAGAGTTCTTAAAATTGGACTTAATTGATAAATTTGATAAAAGAGTTCTTAAAATTGGACCCAATTGATAAAATTGGATAAAAGAATTCTTAAAATTGGACTTAATTGATAAATTTGATAAAAGAGTTCTTAAAATTGGACATAATTGATTAAAATGGATAAAATAATTACCAACCGTAGAATGGACTAATAATGATCGCCCCGCCCCTATCATTTAGCCTAAAGGGTTGGAACCACGACGTCGGGGTTGACAATTGCGGGGTCGGGATTTTTGGGGGTGAGACTGTCGCGGTTGGGATTACCCAAATCGGTCGAGGTCGGGGTTAAGAGTTTTTTTCATACTGAAAAAAGCTAGCAATGTAACCGGATGCCAAAAAAATTACCGGAAACGGGGATCCCTCACTCAAAAATGTCCTGAAACCGGATCTTCATAGCCCAAAATGTCCGGAAATCGGAACAATGTTTGTTCAGAAAATTGATGTACAAATTCAGAAGATATGATGTTTTTAAAAATTCTTTTTTGTGCGCATTTTATTTGAAAAATGAAAATTTAGGAAAATAAATCTCCGAAGAACATTAAAGAAGTATCTGAAATTTTTAAAATAAAAATAAAAAAATTTTATCATATTCCTTTAATGGGGGAACAAATGAAAATTGAAGCCGAATAAATGTAAAATGAGTTCTTGCACTAAATAGGATTCGAACTAGGGTTGCCGCCGGGGGGGGGGGGAATTGGAATCCCCGGTCAAACCGGGGAACGGGGATACCGGGGACGACAAAAGGGGGATCCACGTTTTCGGGCATGAGCAAACCGGGGAACGGGGATCCCCGTACGGGGATGGGCAAAATCCATTTTAGGGGTGCATTTTTGAAAAAATGCAATTTTTTGGGGGACTTTTTAAAAAAAATCAATCTACCCAAAAATGTAGGGTCCAAGCGCTGGCGAGAATTTTATAATTTTTTAATTTTTGTTAAGAAATTTTTCATACAAGTTTTTTTGAGAATTTTTTATTCACTTCTGGGGGCGGAGGGAAAACCCCGAAAAATGGCCTACATTTGCGGGGTCGGGGACGGATCGGGGTGCCAACACTAATTTAACCGTTCTCAAAGATAATTTAAAAAATTTTATCGAATATAAAATCTGCATTTTCAAAGTCTTGAATCCCTCCACAATCGTATATCTTTAAAGGTTCTTAATTTCTTCTCTAAATTGAGATTTCCATCTAGTTAGACTACTGATTGAGACTTTCAACAAATCAGCAATGTCACAATCATTAATTTTCGGATTCTTCCCTTTTATTTTGGCATATTTCTTCAAAATTCCAATTTTTGTTGCATTATTTATATTGCTGACAGAAAGGCCAAACTCACTTTTCCAATTATAAATTGTGCTGGAACTTACGCCTAATTTTTTTGCAATTTTTTCATCGAGTTCATTCATTAAAATGTTTTTGAGTTTTGCCTTCTTACATTTGATTTTAATTTGACCAAATTGTTTTAAAATTTGACGTTTTTCGAACTCAGAAAACTTTTCTTGATTTAAACCCAATTTTTTGATCCATTTATAAATTGTTGAGCGACCAACACCCAAACCATTTGATATATTTCTCTCAATTTGATTCCATTCTTTGTCTGAGTGTGCGTGTTTGTTGTTTTCCCGATAATTATCTTTCATTTCACGGAATTTTTGAATTATTTCACGTTTTTGCTGATCTGAATAAACTTTGAGTTGGCTTATTTGATCGAGTTCCTTTTGTAGAGAACAGCTTTTCTCATCTTTGACAGCATTTTTAAGTTCCCTTTTCCATTTATTTAGTGTTTTTCCTCCAATATTTAAAATTTCCGCTATTTCAACTTCTTTTATTTTTGGGTTGCCTTTTTTAATTTCACAATATTGCTTTAGTTTTTCACCTTTTTCAGCATGTGAATGGTAATTTCGAGATAAATCTAACTCTTTTTTCCATTTTAAAATTGTTCTAAGGCTGACACCGATACTATGTGCTATTTGTGTATATTTTAGGTTCCGCTCTTTTTGAGAATGTTTTCCTTTTTGCTTATATTTTTCTATCAATGAAATAAATTTTTCAACAATTTCACGCTTTTGCAGAACAGAATAAACATTTATGGCTTTTGTACCATTTTCTTGCACTTTTTGACATTCTTGTTCATCAATGCAATCATTTTGATCAGTTGAATCAGCTTCAACTTCTTTAATAAATTCATTGTCGTCTTCCGACCAATTTTCATCAAACATTTCATCAAATCTTTCCCTTATTTTTCTATTGGCAAAACTTTCAAAATGATCAGAAAAGCTTTGTTCATTTGGATTGTCCTGATCAGTTGATTTATTCTCAACTTCTTTTGTCGGTGTTTCCATTTTATGCCATTCTTTGGTTTCTGTAAATTCCGGCACCTCCGCGTCCCAACCTTTTCCAAAGATTTCGTCAAATGTTTTATAAAGTTTTGATCCTTGTCCGGGTTCATCCACAGAATTGGCATTTTTGATCAAAAATGTTGCATAAATTAAGCAAATTGTAAATCGCCAAACTTTCATTGCTTCCTTAAGAATTCTTTAAATTTTATTGAAATGTTAATAATTTAGTAATAATCTGGGTTTTTGTCAATAAAAAGTCAATTTTTATTATCCAATGCTTTATATTGATTTCCTAAAAAGATCAAATCGTTCAAAGCCAAATTCTTTCAATTAAAATATTAAATAATTTAGGCAATAAATATTTTTATTTAGAAATAACAAATAATGTTAGCCAATTTTTTAAACAATTATTACTTACAATGAATTTAATGTTGTATTAGCAAATTAGCCATACAAGTTCGACGCTTTCCGATGCCATTGACTTTTGTGCACAAACCCGTGCCTATCGATTGGTGTTGGAAGCTAGTGCCTGTGGCACTTGATCATTGTCGCCGTCCTAAGGGTTTAGGGTTTTAGGGTGTCGGGACCCTTAGAGATTGGTTATTTTGGCAGTCATCTGTCACATTTGTAGGTTTTGAGACTATCATTCACCCCACTAAAAGATTTTTTTCCGTTACTCCCAAGGCAAACTCTAAATAGGTACGTGCTGGGTGGGAAGGACCCTTTGTTTTGAAAATCTAATAATTTTCCAGCCAGTTTTCTAAACAAAAACCATCAAAAAATTCTAAAAAATTACCGTAAATCAAAATTTTTTTTAAATAGCGGGGTGGTAGGGTCGGCGGTGCCGATAGGCGCCGTAAGAGAAAATTTTGAGCTTTTTACTCAATTTTGTTAAGAGTTTTTAACCAAAATACGTGATACTTTTTTTGAAAATTTTCAGCAATGTTTCGTCCAATCAAAAAAATGAAATAAAAAACTAATGAATTGTATATAATTAGAAAAAAATTGGGAAGTTTAAAAACTTTTGCAATGGAAGGTCCAGACTAAACTTCCCTAAAAGAACTAAAAGTACATTTCTTTCCATCTAAACAATCCAACCGGTGCAACGCCTCCACGTACATAAATGACAGCAACTTCTACGTGTCTGTTCAATTGCGGCAGTTTTCTGATGAGCCGAGTCCCTCCCGTAATTGCTGAGCATCCACTGCCGCACGTCCGTCATCCGTTGAACGCGCTGCGCGCGCGCAATGGTCGCCTGGGGGGATCACTTCGTTCGCCGCCGGCGGTGCTAATTCGCTCCTTCCCGGCTCCAACTGGGCAAGGCTTTATCCGTCCGCAGCAGCAGCAGAAACAGCAACAGTTGCCGGCGTGTTGCAAGGTGATGCAGAAGGATGTCGGCATAGCGGAAGAGCGAGGCAAGTTTCGGTGCCGTGCCAAAACCATGCTTTTATTGCTTTAAAGCAGGGCTCCCAAGTGCACTTTTTTTAAAGATAGCTCAGCATTTAGGCTCTGGGGCATTTCAGCTCCGCTATTTTTTATGCGAATAGTGACTGCCTATGTTTCAGTGACCATAATTAAAAGGCTATAGCCCTAAGCCTTAGCTCGCTCAAAAAGCTGTAAATGTTAAAACTGTTTGGTAAAAATGGATAAAACAATTCCCAAAATTGGACTTAATTGATAAAAAAGATAATAGAATTCCCAAAATGGACTTAATTAATAAAAATTGATGAGGGGGGGGGCATGCCCCCCTGCATACGCGCCTGACTCTTTAAAGGTTAATTAAGATGTGCAAGTTTCTACAGGGGGGGATTTCTTGTTCTAAAAAGTTAACAATTTTATCGATTAAAAAACGAGAACGTGGCTGAGAAGCGTGGGCATATGAAACAGAATCGATTAATGTGTCTAACTTTTTGTAAAAAAGAAATAATTTTTTTGTCAAAGTATGCAAGTCCATAGCCCAAGCCCTCGGAAAAAATAAATTTTGTCGCTAGATGAGGCCATCTTCGGAGTGCCAACACTATAACCGTCTTTGTCGGTCAAAAAAATTTTATCGAAATAAAATCTGCATTTTTTAGTCTTGAATCCCACCACAAAATTCGTATATGTTTAAAGGTTCTTTGTTTCTTCTCTAAATTGAGCTTTCCATTTACATAGATTGCTTCTTGATATTTTCAACAAATCAGCAATGTCACAATCCCTCATTTTTGGATTCTTTCCTTTTATTTTGGCATATTTCTTTAAAATTCCAATTTTTGTTGCATCAGAAATTTTCTTGCTGACAGAAAGGCCAAATTCGCTCTTCCATAAAGTAATTGTTCTTTTACAAACGCCCAATTTTTTTGCAATTTTCTCATCGAGTTCATTCTTTAAAATGTTTTTGAGTTTTGACTGCTTACATTTGCTTTTAATTTCATCAAATTGTTTTAAAATTTGACGCTTTTCTAACTCAGAAAACTTTGACTTCGTATCTTGACTTAAACCCAATTCTTTGATCCATTTATACACTTTTGTGCGATTTACACCCAAGCCATTTGATATTTTGGCGTCAATTTGAGCCCATTCTTTTCTGGAATGTTTTCTTTTCTTTTTATATTCTTCTTTCATTTCATGGAATTTTTGGATAATTTCAAGTTTTTGCTGATCTGACTCAATTTTTTCACATTCTTTGGAATCATTTTGCTGTTCATCAACACTTTGATCTTGATTAGTTGAATTATTTTGATCAGACAAATGTTTAGATTCCTTAGAATTGTCCTGATCAAGATCATCCGCTGATTCATGTTTGATTTTAACTGATCCTAAATGTTTTATTGTAAAAAAATATTAGAATTAATGAATAGTTTCGATCTTATGTTAACCGAATTTTGACCTAATATTCTTTTAGTATTTTTATTCAACTCTAATTTGTTACAAAGTTTTGCAAAAATTCAAAAATCAAAATATTTTGAAATGAAACATTTTTGTAATTATTTAATTCTCTCTTATGAACTGACTTCTCTCACCTTCCACTTTAACTGCTCCATAATGTGGTCCATGCTCAACTTTTACGATTCCTTTTAGTGCAGATTCGTCCCGCCATCTTCCATCAAATTGCTCCCCATGCGGTTCAACCTTAAATTAGTTAATTTAGATTTTTGGGATGAAAAAGCAAAACCCCCATAAATGAAACAATATTTTTGTAGAATTTATATTTCAAACTTTGATTTTTGGCTGAGATTCAATCGGATTGTTGTTTGTTTGAGGCTCCGATTGATTCGTCTGCCAAAGTTCATCAAATAAATCGTTTGGAAAGGTGAATACATAATTTATCAAACAAAAATAAATTATTTGTAACATGTTCAATTTCATATTAAATTTATCTTAATAAAAAGCATTCTCTTAATATTATAATTTAATTATTTAAGATCAGGGAAATATTATAATTTATACATTATTGGAAAATGCTTAATTGAAAAAATAAATAAAACGTTGCATATTTCTTATATGTGAAGAATACTTACATCATTTACGTCATCTGATGAAATAGAAAATAAAAAATATATATAATCAATTTTCTTTTCTATAATATTATTGCTTTTTTTTAGAAGGAATTTTTTTTTTCTTGCTCACAACACACCATTAAAAATCGAAAGAAATAAAATTATAAAGTAAATTAATTTAACAGTTTTATTTTCTATTTCCTCAGATGACGAAAATATATATATCACATGAAAATTTAATTTATTTTTAATTTAAGCAAAAATTGAATTATAATATTAGGAGAATGCTTTTTATTAAGATAAATTTAATATGAAATTGAACATTCTACAAATAATTTATTTTTGTTTGATAAATTATGTATTCACCTTTCCAAACGAATTATTTGACGAACTTTGGGAGACAAATCAATCGGAGCCTCAACCAAACAACAATCCGATTGAAGCTCAGCCAAAAATCAAAGTTTGTCACATAAATTGCCCAAGAATTTTGTTTCATTTATGGGGATTTTGCTTTTTCATCCCAAAAATCTAAATTACTAATTTAAGGTTGAACCGCACGAGGAGCAATTTGATGGAAGATGGCGAGACGAAACTGCACTAAAAGGAAACGTAAAAGTTGAGCATGGACAACATTTTGGAGCAGTTAAAGTGGAAGGTGAGAGGAGCCACTTCATAAAAAAGGATTTTCCAAAAATTAAAAATTCCAATTATTGTTGATTTTTTTAAAAAAAGTTAAACATTTATTTTAATGGGTCAGGAAACCTATTTACGGGTGTGTATTTTCCATTTTCAAAACTTTGAAACAAATTATGGATAAATACTAAAAGAATTTTGGGTCAAAAGATAAAATTCATAAGTTCGAAATTTTAAAAAAAAACTCTCAATCGATTTTTTTGTTACAATAACACATTCAGGAAAAGATAAAATCAAACATGAATTTGAATGTTGGGGCGAAGAGAGTGACGAATTTAAAGAACAATTGGTTAATTGTGTTAAAGAAGAAGATCAAGACGGACAAGCTCCCAACACTTCTGATCAGAAAAATATTGAAGATAATTCTAATAAACATTTGTCTGATCAAAATAACTCAACTCAAGATGAGAGTGTTGATGAAGAGCAAAATGCGTCCAATGAATGTGAAAAAATTGAGACTGAACAGCAAAAACGTGAAATTATCCAAAAATTCCGAGAAATGAAAGAAAATTATAAGAAAAAGAGAAAATATACCAGAAAAGAATGGAATAAAATTCACACAAAAATATCCAATGGTTTGGGTGGTATTGGTTGCTCAACAATTTATAAATGGATCAAACAATTGGGTTTAAACCAAGTGAAGTTTCCTGAGTTAGAAAAATGTGAAATTTTGAGACAATTTGATCAGATTAAAAGCAAATGTAAGCAGACAAAACTCAAAAACATTTCAATGCGTGAACTCGATGAGAAAATTGCAAATAAATTGGGCGTCTGTAGAAAAACAATTTTTAAATGGAAGGGCGAATTTGGCCTTTCTGTCAGCAATAAAAAGTTTTCTGATGCAACAAAAATTGGGATTTTGAAGAAATATGCCGAAATACAAAAAAAAAATCCGAAAATGAGTGATTGTCACATTGCTGATTTGTTGAAAATCTCAAGTAGCAATCTATGTAAATGGAAAGCTAAATTTAGAGAAGAAACTAAGCATCTTTGACTGCACAAAATTTAGTTTGTCAGCCTCGGCTCACGGCGACGGATGTTATTTGTTTGGCCGATTTATTCAATTTCGATAATTAATAAAACATTTTGTTTTTCTTTTCATAATAAAATGCCAAAATCGTTTTAATGTGGGTAAAGAAAATGGTTTGTGACCCATACAACAATATTTCTTTCGAAAAAATTTTTTACTTTGTTTATGTAGTATCATTCCAGAGGCTCAAAAATTAAAATTAAATAAAAGGCAAAAAAAAGAACCTGTTATGCTAAAAGATAAAAGACCAATTGCTAGAAAAAGTTGTTAACTTTGGCGAGGATCAAAAAAACCGGAATAATTTTCCCAATAGGACAAAATAAGCAAAATTTAAAAATATGATTGAGCAATTCTCGCATCCGGCGGCGGTTTTTGGTCTTTCCCGCTTTGGCTCACAGATTCAGCATTTTTCTATTAAAAATGTTGGAAATTATGGAAATAATTAAAAATAATTAATCGCCAAACTTTCATTGTCTGCAATCAACAAATTCGTCACCGTCCTCCAATCTTTGCATAATTCGTCATGAACCGGGATTTTTGGTTGGTTCTCGGTTTCGGTTCGGATACCCGAAGAATTCCCAGGATCCGCCAACCCTAGTTGGGAGGGGTGGCTGGGCGTTCGGATCCCGACTGTGTAAATCATTTTTTCTGTATTTTATGAAGTTCAATGGTTGAAAAAACAATTTAAAAAATTATAAAAAATATTTTAAAATGTTTTGTATGCTTTTTAGAATTTTTTCAAAAACACTTTTTGCTTTAGAGAATTCGTTGTTTGTTTAAAAAATGCTTAACTTTTTTTTAAAGAAAATCCAAACAAATTTTGTGTCAAAATGTAGAATATTCAACAAATTATGATGCCATACTTTGTGTTGTATAGTAATAAATTTTTGTAAACTTGATGCATGAACAAAATTTGATTAAATTTCGATGAAATTAGCTACGGTTTTACGTTTTGATCATTTGTTTGTCACTTTTATGACAAAATTGATGAATATTAGAAGTATAGGGCCAAGAATCTGGTTCCAAATTTTGCCCCACGAAAACCCGAGCCCCTTCCTCCCCATACCTCCCCCCCCCCCTCCTCCTTCCCTTGCAATTTCCCAAATTTTTGATTCCGCCTACCAGACTTCCCTCGCCTCTCTCCCGCCCCTCCTCTCGCACCTCTCCCAACCCCTAACCCCAAATCCTTCCTCTCACCCTTCTTTCAAAAAAAAAAGAAGTCCAACTGAGCCCCAGACTTTTAATAAGTGCATCCCGGTACTGAGGCCAGTTAAGCTCTAGATAACCGTAAAAGAAATGCTACTGACATGGCCCCAAATTTTGCCCCACGAACCTGAGTCCTTTTCGCCCCATACCTTCCCCCCCCCCTCCTTCCCCTACAATTTCCCAAAATTTTGATTCCGCTTACCAGACACCCATCGCCGTACTCCCGCCCCCATCCTCTCGCAACCTACGCCCCCCTCCCGCCCCTCCCTTCTCGCACCCCTCCCAACCCCTAACCCTAAACCCTTCCTCCCACCCTTCTCTCAAAAAAAGGAAGGCCAACTAAGTGCCGTAATAAGGGCATCCCGATACAGAGGCCAGCCGAGCGCCAGAATTTTTCTAATGTAAAGGAAAAGGTATTGACATGGCCCCAAAATTTGACCCCTCGCGTTTCCGCCGCCGTCATCCCATTCTTACTGCCAGACCAATCCCATCCCCAACCCCGCCCAACATTACCCGATGAGAGAATACGGTAAAAGGAGAAAGTTAGAGAAAAAAGGCAGTGCACCTCTCCTACCTGCGTCCCACCCTTCTCTCTCGTCCGCGCAACTCTGCCGCTTCCACTGCCTAAAAATTTGTGTGCTGATTTCAATTTAACCCAAGCAGTTGCACACTCTTTAACCGATTTTACGCCTAAAAATATTTCTGAACTTTTCCTCATTTTTGCTTAAGATAATTTTTTGATATTTCAGCTGCTAATCCTGATTTTGGGGGGTTCCAGCTGTTCATCCGACTCGCACCCTCTATCCACACCTTCACTCTTTTTCTCTCCTTTCAAAGAACGTTTAAAGTCATCATCGACAGACGCTACCCCCCACCCCCGCCCCCCCCTCCCCTCCCCCCCCCCCCCCTCCTCTCCCCTCCCGTGAAGGACGTCTGATTTTATCGACTCAAAATTCATTTTACACACTTCAATTCGCTATTAAGAAATGTTTCGATCGAATTTTTGCCTTTTCATTTCTGCAAAAGCTCTGCCCCATGAACTAAACTTTCAAAACTATTTTCGTCCGATCTCATGCATATTTTTATCATTTGTCCATGAAACTTCACACGCTTTTAGAACGCCCCCCCCCCCCACTCCCCCATAATGTGTGATTTCACTCACTAATCACAGCCCCCCCCCGTGAAGGACGTTTGATTATATCGATCTCAAAATGTATTTTTACACCCTTAATTCGCTATTAACAAATAGTTTTCGTCGTCGTTTTGCCATTTTGGTGCTAAAGCTCCGGCCCGTTTAATCTAAATGGTGGTGGTGATAATGGGTGGTGCGCGTTCTACCCGCGTACATTACACCCGTGGGCGCTGTAATCTAGCGTCTCCTACCGCTAGATGGATTATACACCAACAAATTTTCCGACACCCAATTTATTTTCGTAAAGATCGATTCCTTACTTAATCCTATATCATCCAAACGTTGTCCACTTCCGACCTAAATAAAATATGCATTTTAAAAGCAGGCCCCAAACTTTTAAAAAAATAGAGCCTGAGGCACACCAGTTTATTTATTCCAAATTCATTAATAGGAATTCTGGGCTCTGTTGACGGATTGACAATCGGATTGTTAGGCCTTTTGGCGTAACATTAGAATCCGAAGTGTAGCCTCCTGGCTGCACAGATATCAATAGACGGAACCCGGAATTTTCTTTTAGCGAATAAGAATAAATTCTGAGACGTTATGCTTTGCCTAGCGGTACATTGTTTGACCAAACTTTACCGACGAATAATTTGCCGCTAAGCGGAAAAATCTTTCCACAAGGAGACTGTTTGTCCGTTTTGAATTTCAACTAACCTATTCGCTCTCGTAGCGACTTTTGCCTAACCTATTCGCTCTCGTAGCGACTTTTCTTAACCGATTCGCTCCCGTAGCGACATTTGCTCTAACCCTAACCCATTCGCTCTCGTAGCGACTTTTGCCTAACCTATTCGCTCTCGTAGCGATTTTTGCTCTAACCTATTCGCTCTCGTAGCGATTTTTGTCTAACCTATTCACTCTCGTGGCGACAAGGCACGGAGCGGTGGTAAAGGGGTCTGCTCACTTTCACGGTGCCCGCAAAGCCCAAATCTATTGGATGGGGCTGAACTTGTTCATGTCGCCATAAGCCAAAACCTATTGAAAGGTTCGGGTCCTTTGATTTTCGCGCCCCTAACTCAAGCCCATTAGATGTTTTGGTATTTCTTTTGATTCTCCCGCCCGACAATGAATGCGCGATTACACATAACCAAAAGCAAAGCATTTTAATTGGTCTCCCAAAGCTTTTCGGGTCCATTGCCAATTTCCAAAATTCCAGACCCCTGAAATCCGTAACCCTTCACTCCCGCCCGTACGTCCTCCATCGCCTAAACCCCCACCCCCTTCCAGCGCACATACCTACCTTTCCTCCCTCCTGGAAAGGCCAGCTGAGCACCCAAACTTCTAAGATAAAAAGTGTCTCCAGGTACTGAGGCCAATTGAGCGCCAGAATATAAAGGTAATGGTACTGAACTGGCCGTTCAACCAAAACCCCAGCAAAAAAAAAGCGTAGAGAAAAAACATGAAGGCTCGCCTTCAGGCACCACGACACCCCTCCCTTCCCTCCCGTCTGTCTCTCGTTTCGTACCCCTCTCACCCTGCCTGATCAAAACAGAGATTATAAAAGAAAAACACATAAATAATGTTGTAAGATATATTAAGAAACTATGGCCAAATCGATAGACAAAATTTTATCAAAAGTTTATTACGACTTCAAATCTCCGGCAAGTTTTGCGGGAATTAATAAAATTTTAGAAGCGAGAAAAGTAAACGCAAAAATTAAACTAGAGCATGTCACCAAGTTTCTCGAAAAACAAAAAACATACACGCTTCACAAACCTATCCGTAAACCAAACCCAAGGTTAAAGACAGTCCCCAGCGGCTTTCATACAGATTGGCAATGCGACCTTTGTATTTTTGATCAGCTGACGAAACAGAATAATGAATACAAATATTTATTAGTCTGCATCGATGTTCTGAGCAGAATGCTTTATGTCGCGCCAGCAAAGTCGAAAAAAAGTGAAGACATGATAGAGGCGTTTGAAACAATATTCAAAAAGGCCAAGGTTTTACCAAATAAATTGTATAGCGACAGCGGGTTGGAATTTCAAGCAACTAAAATGAAAAAATATTTTAACGACAAAACCATAATAAAACATGTAATGCATAGCCCCCATCTCCACGCCGGAGTTGTGGAGAGGGCTAATCGAACAATAAAAGAACGACTTTACAGATACTTTACCCAGAACGACACCCTTAGATGGATCGATATTATTGATAAAATTATTAAAAATATTAACAATAGTGTCCACAGAACAACGGGTATGAAACCAGAAGACGTAACGTTTGAAAATGCCAGAGCTCTATGGGAGAAAGTATATGAAGAAAAAAAAACACCGCAAATTAAATCCAAATTTAAAGTCGGTGAAACGGTAAGAATTACCAAAGAAAAAGGGACCTTTGCAAAAGGGTATTATCCGAATTTTACAGAGGAAATAGTTAAAATTGCTAAAGTCCTGCACACTGTTCCACACTCTTATCGTATTGAAGATCTTAATGGCGAAAACATAAAGGGTATTTTCTATAATCAAGAGCTTGTGAGGGTATCAGAGAAACCCCGTCTTGCAGAGATCTTAAAAACAAGGGTTCGAAAAGGGGTTAAAGAACATTTTGTAAAGTGGATAGTAGACACAAACAAACCGAATAGTTGGGTAAAAGATATGGATATTGAAAGAGAATAGAACGGGATATCCCGCAAGGGGGATGTAAATTATGACGAGTGTATGAAAAACGAAGTATGACTAATTATGACTCGGTATGACTATTATGACTAACAGTATGACTATTATGACTAGCAGTATGACTATTATGATAACAGTATGAGTATTATGACTATGACATGACAGACTATGACTAGGTATGACAATGACATAGGACGAAGGATGACTATAGTATGATAAATTATCTATGGTATGAAATTATGACTTTTTGTTTGAAATATGATGAGATTACGACAAACAGTATGACTATTATGACAAATGAGACTTATTATGACAAACAGTATGACTATGATAGGATTAATGGCGACATTAACGTGGCGGTAGTGTGACAGATTAAGAATATCGTATTACAAATATGACAACAACATGACAAATCATGGTAAAGCATTTAATTCATACCCGCTACTATGCTAATTTTAACGAATTTTTTATCAAAAGACACATCCGGCGAGTTATTATCAATAATAACGGTTTCAGTGAGTGTACAAACCCACAAGAGGGAAGGGGCCGTGCATTGGTGGAACCCTCCCCCATCGTATTCATTTATTGCCAAACACCAAATTGGGGTTTTAAACATTGTTACGACAGAAAATAAGAAAATCAAAATTTGGATAACGAAAAAAAATGCTCGGTCTAAAAAGGATTGAAATTTATTGAGCGCTAAATTTCAAAAATTGGCGCTAAAAAGCGAGCAGAAGAAGACGCGCGGTCTACAAAATCTATCTAGGCTGTGAATTTGGATCTGTTCTGTGCAAATGATATATCTTTTGAAAGAGGAGATTTTTTAGCACAGAGGTACTTCGCAAATTTTTTTTAAGGACCAATAAACGATGCTATGACTCTCAATGTAATAAGGCTATGGGTACTGAAAAACTCAAAGTGCAAAGTAATCGATTATGATTTTTCATTCCAACTAAGTTTTGAAAATGCTTTAATTAAACATAACTACAAACCAAAAGCTTTAATTAAACAATTGGTTCCCGAAATCTTTAGAGCAACCTGGAAATCTAAAATTCAACTTTCCCTCCTCATCTCACAGGGTCATTTCGGCACCTGTCAATAAACTTTCGCCGCGCATCAAAAAATTCCCATCTGGCCAGTAATTATAACCTGGCAATCACATTAAAAACTAGGTGCTTTGACGCGGAAGTGAAAAAGGGTAAGACCCAAATAGGTGAAACCTAAATGGGTGGAGAGGTTAATACAAAATAGGTGAAAAGAGGTGAAAACGGGTGAAATTTCACCTAAAAGTATATGGGGCACGTGTTTTATAGCGGGGTAGTACGCAAAAATGAAAAGAGACAAACACAGTACTAAAATATTTATTCAACAAAAATAAAAACACAAGGAATACCTGCCTATCTACGAAAACGTACCAGCCGGCCTTTATTACCCTTCGGAAAACGCAAAAGCTGCAACCACAACCGTAATCAGTTTCTCTTTTTAAGAACATCTTCACATATTTTTTGAATATTTTTTACAAGCATTTTTTTCAGAATTTTTAAAATAAAATTCAAAGGGTTGTTTTATGCCAAAAATTTTTTCTTTTTCAATAGTAAAATTTTTCCATGGCGGGAACGTTCTTTTCTGTCAAGAATTTAAGCGAATTCTAAAAAAATAGTATACTAAAAAATAAATATTCGAAACGTTTTTAAAAAAACAATTCAAAAAAAATAGACAACAAATGCACAAATTTAAGCTTTATTCAATAATAACCAAAAGGCAAAACATTAAATTTCTCATCAATAATCCCCTTCTTCTGCACGGGTTGATAATCCTTAGACATAGCCAGTGAAACAACCCTTCCGTCTTTTTTAGGCCTAAATTAAAAATTATATCGATAAAACCATTAAACATTCCTACCCGAATTTATCCGCATAGAAGAATTTCAACTTTTCACCTTCCTTATACTTCAAAATCATACTCTTAAGCTCCTCAAATTCTATACTATTATCCCTATTTTGCGTTATCCCCCTGAGTTTTGTTTTTTGCCAAACAAAACCGTCCGACTTCCGCTTAAACTTCAAGGAGTACTGCTTTGGACCTCCTGAAACGAACTCTAAAATTTCGTTGTCCGCGTATTCCCGAGTCATTTCCCCCAAAAATTTCCCCTCTTTTAGCGGACAATCACCCCGCGGATGGGTAAAAATTAAAGAGTCCGTGTCGCAGTACAGAAGTTTACACCCCTCAGCACCATAAACCTTCTCCATATATTCATACAATTTTATCCTCGCCGCACTCGTAGTCCTAAATTAAAATTTATCTAGGAATAGTTTTTTTTGGTAAAACTAACCACAACGACAAAATGATATTCGAAACTTTATGCTCCACAACAAAATCCTCCTTTTTCTTAAATGCCACCCGCATAGTCTTACCATCTTTTTGCAACACGGGCTCCGAGGGCAGAAGGCGATCATCCTGCAGTATTTTGGCCCATTCCTCCCCGCTTTTAAGAATATCATGCTCACTAAGATTATTCCGCATCGAAAATTTTCCCCACAATGAGTTCAGACCCAATTTCGCAATCAACCTCAGCCCCGGGTTCTTCTTCATGTTTTCCCGCTCCAACCGAATATCGTATTTACCCCTATACATGTCGATAAACGTCTGTTTTTCCTCTTCCGTCTTTACTTCTGGGGGCCATCCCGACGCCTCAACTTTAATCCTCAAAAACATCCTCACATACCCTTTAAACAGCTGGCTGTCAAACTCCTCAAAATGGTACGCCCGATAGAAATGCGTGACTTTATACCCCAGCTCCAACGCTTTCCTCAGCTCAATCGATGTAAAAGTCCCCAACAGCGCCCTCTCCTCCTCAACGTGCTCACATTTCTTCTCATCCTTAGCCATTACAAAGTCCTTTTTTGCCCGCGTCGCGCAAATCCCGCATAGAGGGAAAAGTAACATATCATCAATGTGCGCCGGTAACAGAGGGTACAATAAATTCTTCGGTGGGACGACTTTCACTTTCAACAGACCGTCGTAAGGCAAATCCTCGGGCACAGTCCTTAAAATTTTGTCAAATTTTATGGGTATTAAATAAATTTTTTTACCAAAGCACATCTTCATCGCGTATCACAATTTTTGGTATTCCTACGGGGTAAGGCGCGTCGTAATTCACGGAGGGGTAGAGAGAAATTATATCAAACATGGCAATCTCTACCCTCTCCGAAGCCTTGGCATACAAACAAAAAGGCATAGTTCTTCCCCCGGAGTACGCGTCCCTCGGATTAATTGGGCCGCCTAAGACACTGTCGAAAAATTTTTTCATCTCCATATTTCTCTTCAATTCTGCCTTAACGTCACATTCCTAAAATATTGATACATACTTCCTTTTCTTCTTTAGCCTGGGAATAAACACTTACCCAGACTTCCTCAACCGTAAAGTTTTTGCAAATGTCTCGCAAACGCGCCATTTTCATCTCAGTCCTCATAAGTTTTTCCTCCATTAATTCCCCGTCCACGCCTTTCGTCCAGGGGCGAAAACATCTTGGACATCCGTGAAAAACACAACCCTAAATTAAGCGTTCAATAAAAATATTTTTCAAAATATGTACCTGAAATTCAATAATCTTCTTCTGCACCCCTATTACACAATCCACTTTGACCCCTCCAAACTTAATTTCGCGCCCGTTGTCTGCATGTCTGAGTTTGACATTATCCCTATACGAGAGCCACTCAAAATACTGAACAGCGATTTCACTCTGCCTATCCGACTTCTCAAAACCACCTTCTGGAATTATAGGGATATGTCTCTCTCTCAGAAACTTGGCCCTAAAAACGCTCATAACAACGCTCGCAATCGTCATATTATGCTTCAAAATATCAAATCCCTGCGGGGTTTGTGCATCTTTCGTAATGCCCAAAAACAGTGTCCTAAACTTCAAAATCGCCGTCATCAAAATCTCTACATCGTTTTCGCAATACACTTTCAGCTGATGTCCGAGCTCGAATTCCGTGTTTTTGTTCTCCTCATACCATGCAGCAAATTTCCCATATCCTTCTTCCGTCATATTGTTAGGGCCATAATCATCAAAGGGTGGGAGGTGGGGGAGTATGATCCCGAAGTTTGCATTCTTGTTGTATTTATGCGGGAAATACAACTTGGCGGGGATGTCGAGCTCTAACGTCTTGGGCAAATCTGCAAGCTTGTTCTGACAAAGCATCCAAAAATCGCGAAAATATACTTTCCCCAGCCGAATTTGATAAATTTTTAATTGGCCCATTGCTACATCTGGCGCATAACCCTTATCTATCAAACCGGCGAGCACAAAGTGTGAATCGTACCGCCCCGCATAATGCGCAAATGCAACAGTGTCAACCCCCTTTAAACTTAAAATCCAATCAATAAACTCGCTAAGGGGGTCAATTCCATCAGCTGCCGACCACGTAATCATCCTTGGCCCCGGAACACAAATTTCGCAATTTACATTTTTCGTCTCACAACAATCGCTGCAAGTGTGTGCCGCACTAATCAGATTCGGTATGTGCTCTCCTTCTTCATTGGCGGTAGTCTCCATGTCATAGGCCACAATTCTGTATTTTGGCAGCTTGGGGTTTTGCTTTATTCTGGGAATATGGCATTGGCGGCCAGGGTGAGAGGTGCCGCAGAATTTACAGAATTTTTCCCCACAAACATGCTTCCTATCGGTTCTGTATGCTTGCCCACATTTTCCACATTTATGGTATATATTGCACGCCTTCTTCTTATGCTCCTCAAAACAACCCTCGTTGTAAAAGTCTTTGTTGCACGCCTCACAGTGAATATCGGTCTTCGGCTCCTTCTGGCACGGATACCCGTACCCCATACGGCAACAGTTCTTACATCTTTCGCGGCACTCAATTGTATGTCTTTCTGGTCTATCATATCCAACTTCACAGCTCACACAAAAATAAGGAACTTTAAAAAATTGAGTCACGCTCTTCATCCCGTCCCAATGTCCTTTGTCCAAAATTATGCACACCTCGTATTTTTTCACAACTTCTCCTTTGAATATCGGTTTAAGCCCCTTTTTCTGAAAAAACATTGGTTTTTTTTTGGGTACGGCTTAATTATTTTCCTACCGCCTCAAAAGCCACAACTCGGAATGTTTCCGGGTATTGCTTGTCCCAGAAAGCTTGAACCCCCTCCAGATGGTCGCCCCCGTAGAAACGCTCGGTCCCGGCGATCCCCATTTCTTCCATCAGTCCAAAAACCAGTGCCCGTTGCTTCTTTTCTGTTTTCATCAGATAACGAAATTTCATACGCGTTATCTCGCTATCAATCATTTGATAGTTCCTAGCCAACTCAAGTGCGTAAAAAATACCTAAAATTTAACAGAAGAATTGGTTTTGAACGCATTCCCTTACTTAATTTCCCCTTTGGAGTAGAAATACGTCCCAACTCCTTAGTTTCGACCAGAGGGTTGAAGCGAACCATTTTTTAAAAAGGTTGGGAGTTTAAAAGAAAAGTGCAAGAGTTTCAAAGTAACTAAAATTAAACAAAAAAAGGAGATTAATCTTGTCAGCTTTAAAATATTTTTTCGAGTAAAACGAATAAAAAAACACACAGATTCAATCATTTTTATTTCTGTCAAAAATTTATTTGGTTCCTTCTGGAAGGCAATAGGTAGTGACGATGAAGGACGCTTCCTGCTCAAACAAATTTAATTCGCTATAAGATTGTTCCAGCTTCATCAGCTCGTTCAAGACGACGTCGGGCGTATTTTGGTCTTTTGGCCTGGGGGGAATGATAATTGGGTCCGAAATTTCCTTAAAATGCAAATTAAGCGATATTTTGAGAATCTTGTCATCGTTTTTGCATCCCTCATCTATGAGTTTTTCAATTGTGTGTTTGAAGGCATCGACGGCCGTAGCATTTGGTGGTTTTTTGAAGTAGAAGCGCGTCACATGTTTTTTAATTCCAAATTTATCATACCCTTTTGAGTGACTTTCAACCTCCTCGTAGTATTTTTGGCCATCCAGCGTTGAAATATTTTTGAAATAATTTTTTTCGTTTCGGGCCTGCCTAACATCTGGAGGAGTGTCAAGGAATTTTTTTGAAGACATTTAATAAAAATTTAATATTTTTTCTAGGTGTAAACTGTCGAAAACGTTGAAGTGTGAGGAGAAGCGACGAATACCTCCTTAAAAGGGGAATGGTGGGATAGGCGGAGCTTAGGCTGACGATTCGAAAAGGAAAAAACGGGATAGGCGTGGCATTGGGCAGATGCAGCGACGCGCAAAGAGAGACGGGTGAAAGAACAATTAAGGTGACAGCTGGCGGCTGGCACGCGGGCATTTGCCCGACGGCGACCGAGCATTTGGGCAATTTGATTGATAGGTTTTTAAAAGAGGGGTGAAACTTGAGCAAAATTTTTTCCATATTTGGAGCGGTCGCAAAAAAATAGGGTATTTTGATTGACAGGTGACTAATGACCGGTCGATGGATCGGTCTTTTGCGTAATAAATGCCTGACACCGATCAAGAAAATAGAATATTTTTGATTGATAGGTATAGAAAAAAGTGACAGCCGGTTGGCACATAAATGGCTCTCCGTTTGCGAAATAACGGCCTGTGACAGGTAGGGATGGACATTATGATTGCTATGTTTTTAAAATCTGATGCTTGGGAAACATATTTGAATGCGAAATAACGCTGGGCACATCCGGTTGCCAAAACAAATGTAAGCCAAACAAGTGCCGTCGTTAAGACGGAAATAAGCCAAACAAATGCCGTCGTTAAGACGGGAAAGCCACATAAATGCCGTCGTTAAGACAGGCAAAGCCAGAAGAATAACGGCGTTAAGACGGGAAGCAACACAAATGCCGTCGTTAAGACGGAAAGCCACATAAATGCCGTCGTTAAGACGGAAAGCAACACAAATGCCGTCGCTAAGACGGAAAAGCCAGAAGAACGCCGTCGTTATGACGGAAAAAGCCAGATAAATGCCGTCGTTAAGACGGGAAAAGCCAGAAGAATGCCGTCGTTAAGACGGGAAAAGCCAGAATAATGCCGTCGTTAAGACAGAAAGCCACACAATTTACGGTTAAGAAAAGTCGCTACGAGAGCGAATAGGTTAAGAAAAGTCGCTACGAGAGCGAATAGGTTAGGGTTAGAGCAAAAATCGCTACGAGAGCGAATAGGTAGGCAAAGTCGCTACGAGAGCGAATAGGTTAGAGTTAGAGCAAATGTCGCTACGGGAGCGAATCGGTTAAGAAAAGTCGCTACGAGAGCGAATAGGTTAGAGCAAAAAGTCGCTACAAGAGCGAATAGGTTAGGGTTAGAGCAAATGTCGCTACGGGAGCGAATCGGTTAAGAAAAGTCGCTACGAGAGCGAATAGATTAGAGCAAAAAGTCGCTACGAGAGCGAATGGGTTAGAGCAAAAACCGTTACAAAAGCGGGATAAGAAAAAACCGCTATGAAAGTGAATAGGTTAGTTGAAATTCAAAACGGACAAACAGTCTCCTTGTGGAAAGATTTTTCCGCTTAGCGGCAAATTATTCGTCGGTAAAGTTTGGTCAAACAATGTACCGCTAGGCAAAGCATAACGTCTCAGAATTTATTCTTATTCGCTAAAAGAAAATTCCGGGTTCCGTCTATTGATATCTGTGCAGCCAGGAGGCTACACTTCGGATTCTAATGTTACGCCAAAAGGCCTAACAATCCGATTGTCAATCCGTCAACAGAGCCCAGAATTCCTATTAATGAATTTGGAATAAATAAACTGGTGTGCCTCAGGCTCTATTTTTTTAAAAGTTTGGGGCCTGCTTTTAAAATGCATATTTTATTTAGGTCGGAAGTGGACAACGTTTGGATGATATAGGATTAAGTAAGGAATCGATCTTTACGAAAATAAATTGGGTGTCGGAAAATTTGTTGGTGTATAATCCATCTAGCGGTAGGAGACGCTAGATTACAGCGCCCACGGGTGTAATGTACGCGGGTAGAACGCGCACCACCCATTATCACCACCACCATTTAGATTAAACGGGCCGGAGCTTTAGCACCAAAATGGCAAAACGACGACGAAAACTATTTGTTAATAGCGAATTAAGGGTGTAAAAATACATTTTGAGATCGATATAATCAAACGTCCTTCACGGGGGGGGGCTGTGATTAGTGAGTGAAATCACACATTATGGGGGAGGGGGGGGGGGGGGCGTTCTAAAAGCGTGTGAAGTTTCATGGACAAATGATAAAAATATGCATGAGATCGGACGAAAATAGTTTTGAAAGTTTAGTTCATGGGGCAGAGCTTTTGCAGAAATGAAAAGGCAAAAATTCGATCGAAACATTTCTTAATAGCGAATTGAAGTGTGTAAAATGAATTTTGAGTCGATAAAATCAGACGTCCTTCACGGGAGGGGAGAGGAGGGGGGGGGGGGGGGGGAGGGGAGGGGGGGCGGGGGTGGGGGGTAGCGTCTGTCGATGATGACTTTAAACGTTCTTTGAAAGGAGAGAAAAAGAGTGAAGGTGTGGATAGAGGGTGCGAGTCGGATGAACAGCTGGAACCCCCCAAAATCAGGATTAGCAGCTGAAATATCAAAAAATTATCTTAAGCAAAAATGAGGAAAAGTTCAGAAATATTTTTAGGCGTAAAATCGGTTAAAGAGTGTGCAACTGCTTGGGTTAAATTGAAATCAGCACACAAATTTTTAGGCAGTGGAAGCGGCAGAGTTGCGCGGACGAGAGAGAAGGGTGGGACGCAGGTAGGAGAGGTGCACTGCCTTTTTTCTCTAACTTACTCCTTTTACCGTATTCTCTCATCGGGTAATGTTGGGCGGGGTTGGGGATGGGATTGGTCTGGCAGTAAGAATGGGATGACGGCGGCGGAAACGCGAGGGGTCAAATTTTGGGGCCATGTCAATACCTTTTCCTTTACATTAGAAAAATTCTGGCGCTCGGCTGGCCTCTGTATCGGGATGCCCTTATTACGGCACTTAGTTGGCCTTCCTTTTTTTGAGAGAAGGGTGGGAGGAAGGGTTTAGGGTTAGGGGTTGGGAGGGGTGCGAGAAGGGAGGGGCGGGAGGGGGGCGTAGGTTGCGAGAGGATGGGGGCGGGAGTACGGCGATGGGTGTCTGGTAAGCGGAATCAAAATTTTGGGAAATTGTAGGGGAAGGAGGGGGGGGGAAGGTATGGGGCGAAAAGGACTCAGGTTCGTGGGGCAAAATTTGGGGCCATGTCAGTAGCATTTCTTTTACGGTTATCTAGAGCTTAACTGGCCTCAGTACCGGGATGCACTTATTAAAAGTCTGGGGCTCAGTTGGACTTCTTTTTTTTTTGAAAGAAGGGTGAGAGGAAGGATTTGGGGTTAGGGGTTGGGAGAGGTGCGAGAGGAGGGGCGGGAGAGAGGCGAGGGAAGTCTGGTAGGCGGAATCAAAAATTTGGGAAATTGCAAGGGAAGGAGGAGGGGGGGGGGAGGTATGGGGAGGAAGGGGCTCGGGTTTTCGTGGGGCAAAATTTGGAACCAGATTCTTGGCCCTATACTTCTAATATTTAATTTGCGCATATTTTGAATGATTATTTACGGAGGGCTGATCGGGAAAATGTTTTCAAATTCAGCAGTGCTTGAGCTCGAACTAAAATGTTTATTCAATCCAAAATCATTCATAAACGAAAATAATAATTAATAAGAATAGACAAACAGCATTCATGGAATCCGCGCACATTTGTACAAAACACACTCACTTGAAACCAAAAGTTATAAAACTGGAAATAGTAAATTTTGTGCATTTAAATCTTTATGGAAATTAATTTTAAGTTACTTTTCTCTTTTTATTTAAGAGCCTACAAAGTACGTGTGTTTTCAAAGGTTCTTGATTTCTTCTTTAAATTGTTTTTTCCAATTATGTAGGCTTCTTAATGATATGTTCAAAATATCAGCAATAACGGCATTTGTTATTTCCGGATTCTTCATTTTTATTTCGGCATATTTTTTCAAAATTCTAATTCTTGTTTCATCTGAAAACTTTTTATTGCTGACCGAAAGGCCAAATTTGCGCTTCCATTATTCATAAATTGTTTTTCTACAAACGCCCAATCTTTTTGCAATTTTCTCATTAAGTTCATTCTTTGAACCGCCATTGAGTTTTGCCTGCTTACATTTGCTTTTAATCTCATCAAATTGTTTTAAAATTTCACGTTTTTGCTGATCAGAATAAACTTTTGTTGGGTTTATTTGATTGAGTTCCTTTTGTAGAGAACAATTATTCTCATCTTTAACAGCATTTTTAAGTTCCTTTTTCCATCTGTTTAGTGTTCTTTCTCCAATGTTTAACCATTCCGCTATTTCAGCTTCTTTAATTATTGGGTTGATTCTTTTGATTTTACAATATTGCTTTAGTTTTTCTCTCTTTTCTTGATTTGAAAATTTGTGACTCTGTTCAAACTCTTTTTTCCATTTTAAAATGGTTTTATGACTGACACCGATACTATTCAATATTTTTGCATAAATTTTATTCCACTTGTTTGAATATATTCCTTTTTGCTTATATTTTTCTGTCAATTTAATGAATTTTTGAACAATTTCACGCTTTTGCTGATCAGAATAATCATTTTTGCTTCGTTTTAAGAGTTTTTTGCCATTTTCTTGCAGTTTTTGACATTTTTGTCCATCAAAGCAATTATTTTGATCAGTTGAATCAGCTTCATCTTCTTCAATAAATTCATTGTCATCTTCCGACCAATTTTCATCAAACATTTCATCAAATCTTTCCCTTATTATTCTATTGGTAAAGCTTTCATAATGATCAGAAAAGCTTTGTTCATTTGGATTGGGCTGATCAGTTGATTTATTCTCAACTTCTGTTGTCTGTGTTTCCATTTTATGCCATTCTTTGGATTCTGTAAATTCCGGCACTTCCGCGTCCCAACCTTCTCCAAAGATTTCATCAAATGTTTTATAAAGTTTTGAACCTTGTCCGGGTTCATCCACCGAATTGGCATTTTTGATCAAAAATGTTGCATAAATTAAGAAAATTGTTAATCGCCAAACTTTCATTGCCTACAATTCCTTAAGAATTCTTTAAATTTTATTGAAATGTTAATAACTTAGTAATAAACTATTTGTTTGTCAATAAAAGTCAATTTTTATTAATCCAATGCTTTATATTGATTCCTGAAAAGATCAAATCGTTCAAAGCCAAATTCTTTCAATAAAAATAATCAATAATCAATGAAATATTATTTTAGAAATATATAATATATTCATCCGTATTCAGGGATGTCGATATCGTCTCTTCAAAATACGATACACGATAATTACGATACACCAAAATACGATACGATTTTTTTAACGATACCCGATACGGCCAAAATTACGATATTTACGATTACGATACGATAATACGATTTTTTTCTAGCCGTGTTCAAAATTCAAAACAAAAATTTTTTAGGTAGAAATTTCCGTTTTTTTAATTTTTAATTCTTAAAAAATTCGCTATGAAAGTGCAATTTTGTTGAGAAGTCTGCTTCATTTCTGGGGGCGGGGGGGGGGGGGGGGGTGGTGGGGGTCGGCGGTGCCGATAGGCGCCGCCGAGAAAATTTTTTGAATTTTTGACTTAGGTAATTTGTTAACAGATTTTTTTAACCGAAATTTGAAAATACTGTAGTTTTTAAAGGGTTTAAGCAGGCGCTATGCAGGGGGAGCATGCCATCCCCGAAATGTTTTTTGAGAAAAAAAACATAGGGCGACCCTTTTGCTTTGCAAAATTCGTAATTTTTGGACAAATTCTCTTAACAAATTTAGGCAAAATCTTCAGATTTTTCTTACCGATTCAGACAAATTAAAAACCATTATTCGAAATTTTTCCAAAAAGTAGGGTTTGCTACAGCGGAGTCACCTAACTCGTTAATTTAAAAGTCAATTCATCACAAATGGTGTTTAGGGCAAATTTCATGTCACGGAAATTTAAAGCGGTTTGAATCTGTTTATTTGAAAATTATGGAAACACCGACTTTTTTTAAAGAACTTATAACTCAAAGCCGTGGAGAATAACTGGGACAAAGTTGAGCCTTAGGGGTTCATTAGGCTTAGGCCTAAGCCTAACGAACTTCCAATTACATCTGCTGGGCTCATAAATGCGTTTTTTAAAATAATATTTTTTGATTAAAACATCGCAAGCTTTATTGATTTTCTGTGTGAATCTAAAAGATTTTTTATATTTGCATTTATTTGGGATTCACAATTTTAGCAGAACACCTAGCTTAGACAAATTGAACCCAATTCAACTGATCAGAATCCTCCTCTCAAAGAGTCTGATCACTCTGATAATGCAAAAACTGGTGAAGACAAAACGAAATAATAAAAAAAATTACTTTCAACGAAAATATTGCTGAAGATGAGCGAACACGTAAATGCAATCATTTTGATCAGTTGAATCAGCTTCATCTTCTTCAATAAATTCATTGTCATCTTCCGACCAATTTTCATCAAACATTTCATCAAATCTTTCCCTTATTTTTTTATTGGCAAAACTTTCAAAATGATCAGAAAAGCTTTGTTCATTTGGGGGGATGACAAAATCTATTTTTAGGGGTGCATTTTTGAAATAGTGCACCGTCGGAAAAAATTTTTGGATTTTGGTTAAGAAATTTCACCAAAAATTTGGCAAAATTAAGAATTTTGCTTCGAAATTTCGGAAAAATTTTTTTAAAAAAAGTTTACATGAGAGTGGGGATGCCCGGCGGTCCGACAAGCGCCGCCGGAAAAATTTTACAAAAATTCGCAGTCTATTAAGAAAATTGAATCAACAATTCAAAAGGATGTAATGAATAAAGGGTCGACAATGGCATTTTAATTGGTGACAAGGACATTGCTAAACGGTTGAAAATTGGAAGAGACACTTTGTTTAGATGGAAAAGCGATTTAAACGACAGCAATTTCATTCAAATTTTGTCGATGGACATTCTGTGGAAGAGAATGCCGCGGCAAATGTTCAGGAAATTGAAACTCAAAAATTCAGGGAGTATTTGAATAAATGTCCAAATAATGAATTGATGAAACGTTATTACGAAATTAAAGAGCAAAAAATCCTAAAATTAGTGATGTGGACATTGCCAAAATGTTCAAAATTGGATCCCGCACCTTGATTAGATGGAAAGGCCAATTTAAACAAGAGCAATTTCATTCAAATTCTGCCGATGGACATTCTATGAAAGAGAATGCCGGCTCAAATGTTCAGGAAACAAAGGCAAAGCCCCCCCCCCCCTACCCTAATCAGGTGCACCCCCCGCAGGCGTCTAGTTTTTAAATATTTTTAAAAATATACAATTTTAAAATTCCTTTGTTTCAAATTCAACTTAAAATAAATGTACAATCATTAGAATTTAAAAAAATTATTGTTAAAGTGCGATGGCATAAACAAGGGTTGCTCCCCGACCCCGACCCCCAAAATTGGGTCCTCCCCGACATTCGGACTTTTTTGGGGAACAATGAGTACTTTTGAATATTTATTGGTATTGTGAACCAACATTATTTAATAAAGTAACTTATTTTTGGAATAAAAAATATAGGAAGAATCATTACTTTATATTTATTGTATTTTTTGTGGTTTTTAAGTAAATATCACAACACCATTTCATTCTGGGTGCGGGGTGCAGTTCAATTTGTGGGGTGAAGCATTGAAATGTGGGTTCACGCCAGATACAACTCCGCACTCTGATTAGATACAAACTCCTAATTAGCCTTACCCTTTGCATTTTAACAGCCATAACCCGGACAAGTTATGTCGCAACGACATAACCCCGGTTAAGTGAAGTAACTACACACCCTCTACACGCATATTAAAATAAACACATAGATACTACACATAAAGTCGGGGTGCGGGGAGTGCAGTTTTAAACTGCTGATTGAGCCAAGTACAACTGGTTGGGGGTGCGGGGAGTGCATTTAAATAAAGGTTCTATACTTCTTATGTCTAACTACACAGTTATCAGTATGTGAAGCTTCTTCTCTTCTTATGTCTAACTACACAGTTATCAGTATGTGAAGCTTCTTCACTTCTTATGTCTAACTACACAGTATCAGTATGTGAAGCTTCTTATCTTCTTATGTCTAACTACACAGTTATCAGTAGTGTTCGGCACGGTACGGTATTACCGCGGTATTTTTCGGTATTACCGCGGTATTTTTTTCGGTATTACCGATTCGGTATACCGACCGAAGAAATTTTGGGATTTCGGGATTTTTTCGGTATCGGTATTTTACCGAAATACCGAACCGGTATACCGACCGAGCCATCTCAGAATACCGCGGTATTTTTCGGGATTCGGTATTTTTGAAAAATGGATATTTTTGAACTATTTTGAACAAATTGCCGCCAGTGTGGTGTAGTGGTGAGTGGCGGATCTGTTGGGGAGTCAGGTGGGGTTCGGGTCCGCACCGGGGATATTATTTTTTCCAATTTCAGTAAGCATTATATGGTGGAGCAAACAATTTCTAAAAATTTAAAAATATTTAATATTTTTAAAATGTTTACAGCAACATTTTTGCTCAGCATGGGTGAATTTTTAAAAAATGCAGAACCCAGGTTAAAGTTGAGATTTTATGAAATAAAGTTTAAAAAATCCGAAAAATTAAGCATTTTTACTTCTTGAGATGTTTTCTCCATTTTAAAAATTTAAAATAGTTTCAATCTTTTGTCAAAATAAATTTTCCCGATGGGGTACCCTTTTGGGATTTCATCGAAAATTTTTCTCCTCAAATTCAGTTGAAATGAACCCGGAAACCGCTGAAATGCTTATTTTTCTCAACAAAACATTGCCATAATCAATTATAAGTATTGAATAAAAGTTTTGTTCATTTTAAATTGAAATTCAAAATGTTTAAAAAAAATACCGAATACCGGTCGGTATACCGAATTTTTTTGGCCGGTATTTTTCGGTATCGGTATTTTACCGAAATACCGAACCGGTATACCGACCGAAAAAATTTTAGGATTTCGGGATTTTTTCGGTATCGGTATTTTACCGAAATACCGATACCGAATACCGAAAAACCCCATTTGCCGAACACTAGTTATCAGTATGTGAAGCTTCTTCTCTTCTTATGTCTAACTACACAGTTATCAGTATGTGAAGCTTCTTCACTTCTTATGTCTAACTACACAGTATCAGTATGTGAAGCTTCTTATCTTCTTATGTCTAACTACACAGTTATCAGTATGTGAAGCTTCTTCTCTTCTTATGTCTAACTACACAGTGATCAGTATGTGAAGTTTCTTACGGGCAGTGCAGTTCTGAACTGATGATCGAGCCAGGTACAACAAAAAGTGGCCCAAAATTAGGCCAGGAATCCTTTATATAGCCTTCAGTGCTCCCTCAGGCATTTGTTAGTGAAGTTTCTTCATTACCGTAAACTCTCTTTAATCTCACCCTCTCTAATAATCCCGCCCCCTCGGAGTAGGTGAACTCACAAAACCCAGCCAGTTTTTCTCTTTTAATAATCCCACCCCCTTTAATAATGTCGCCCTTTTGAGTAGGTTGAAAAATAATCTCGCCTGTGGGATTAAAAGAGTGTTTACGGTATGTCTAGTGAAATAGGTAACACTACGTTTTGCCTCTCCAGCAAAAATGGTTGATAAATGGATAAAAGAATGCACCACCGTAGAATTAAATAATGATCGGCCCCTCCCCTATTTCAACCGTCCCCATAAGTTCCATTTTCCATTGCCTTAGTGTTCTTCCTCCAATGTTTAACCTTTCCGCTATTTCTAATTCTTTAATTTTCGGATTGATTCGTTTGATTTCACAATATTGCTTTAGTTTTTCCACTCTTTCTTTGTCTGATTGCAATTTATGACTTAGTCCAAACTCTTTTTTCCATTTCCAAATTGTATTAATACCGACACAAAGATACTTCGCAATTTGATTATAATTTTGTTTCCATTCTTTTCTGGAATGTTTTCCTTTTTGCTTATATTTTTCTGTCAATGAAATATATTTTTCAACAATTTCACGCTTTTGCTGATCAGAATAATCATTTTTGCTTCGTTTTATGAGTTTTGTGCCATTTTCTTGCAGTTTTTGACATTTTTGTCCATCAATGCAATCATTTTGATCAGTTGAATCAGCTTCAGCTTCTTCAATAAATTCATTGTCTTCTTCCGACCAATTTTCATCAAACATTTCATCAAATCTTTCCCTTATTTTTCTATTGGCAAAACTTTCATAATGATCAGAAAAGCGTTGTTCATTTGGATTTTCCTGATCAGTTGATTTATTTTCAACTTCTGTTGTCTGTGTTTCCTTTTTATGCCATTCTTTGGTTTCTGTAAATTCCGGCACCTCCGCGTCCCAACCTTTTCCAAATATTTCATCAAATGTTTTATTTAGTTTAACCGAATCAGCCTTTTCAACTTTATATACCGCATAGAATGGAATTAAAAGTAATAATACATTTTTCATATTTATTTAATAATGAAATAAAAAAATTATGGATATTTGGATGGTTATTGAAATTATAATGTTATTGAATGGAATTATTGATTAGCATTATATGAAACGTGGAATTGATTATTTTTTCTCTGTAAAAGAATTGTGGTACATATATTTCTGAATCGTAATAATACTATCGGGGTCGGGGTTCGGGGGTCGGGTGTCGGGGCTCAACACTGCTTTTAAATAAACTAGTTTTTTATGATAAACTATCAATGTTTATTAATTCATTGATTTATATTACTTTCCTAAAATGATCAAATCGTTTGAAGCAGCCAAAATTTTAATTAAAAATTCAATTCTTACAGGCTTTATGATTTTAATTAGAAAAAGATGCCCAAATGCTTTTCGATCAAAAAATTTATCGAATATAAAATCTGCAGTTTTCATTCTTGAATCCCTCCACAGAAGCCGTATAGTTAAAGGTTTTTATTCTTCTTTAAATTTAGCTTTCCATTTATAGATTGCTTTTTGAGGTTTTCAACAAATCAGCAATGTTACAATCTTTTATTTTGGCATATTTCTTCAAAATTCCAATTTTTGTTGCATCAGAAAACTTTTTGTTGATGACAGAAAGGCCAAATTTGCGCTTCCATACAATAATTGTTCCTCTACAAACGCCCAATTTTTTTGCAATTTTATCATCGAGTTCATTCATTGAAATGTTTTTCAGTTTTGTCTGCTTACATTTGCTTTTAATCTCATCAAATTGTTTTAAAATTTTGCGTTTTTCAAACTCAGAAAACTTTAACTTTTCTCGACATATACCCAATTCTTTGATCCATTTATACACTTTTGTACGATTCACACCTAAACTATTCGCGATTTTTCTCTCATTTTTCTTCCATTCTTTGGTGTGTCCCTTTTGCCTATAACCGTCTTTCATTTCACGGAATTTTTGAACAATTTCACGTTTTTGCTGATCAGAATAAACTTTGAGTTGAGAAAATTCATTTTGTAAAGAAAAATCATTTTCATCTCTGACATCATTTTTAAATTCCTTTTTCCACTTAGTCAGTGTCCCTTTTCCGATATTTAAAATTTCCGCTATTTCGAAATCTTTAATTTTCGGGATGTTTTTTTTAATTTCACAATAATGTTTGAGTTTTTCCCTTTTTTCTTGTTTAGAATGCAATTTATGACTTAGTCCAAATTCTTTTTTCCATTCTCTAATTGTTTTATTGCCGACACCGACACTCTTTGAAATTTTTGCATAAATTTTTTGCCACTCTTTTTTGGAATATTTTCCTTTTTGCTTATATTTTTCTGTCAAATTAATGAATTTTTCAACAATTTCACGCTTTTGCTGATCAGAATACACAATTATGACTTTTGTGCCATTTTCTTTCACTTTTTGACATTTTTGTCCATCAATGCAATCATTTTGATCAGTTGAATCAGCTTCATCTTCTTCAATAAATTCATTGTCGTCTTCCGACCAATTTTCATCCAACATTTCATCAAATCTTTCCCTTATTTTTCTGTTGACAAAACTTTCATAATGATCAGAAAAGCTTTGTTCATTTGGATTGTCCTGATCAGTTGATTTATTCTCAACTTCTGTTGTCTGTGTTTCCTTTTTATGCCATTCTTTGGTTTCTGTAAATTCCGGCACCTCCGCGTCCCAACCTTCTCCATATATTTCATCAAATGTTTTTGTCAGTTTTACCGAAGCAGCTTTTTTGATTGTATTTATTGCATGGAATGACAAGAAAAGTAATAACCATAATTGCATTTTTTAATTGCTATATTTATTTATAAAAATTACAATAGATTTTTATGAAAATAAAATGGAATATTTGGATTTTTCCAAATAGAGGCTGCATTTATGCCATATTATATAGTTTATATGAAAGGTGACATATGAACATAATTAGCATTTTTCTCATATAGTTTAGCTGTAGACTAAAGACAAACAATAAGGTACAGCCGAAAACCCAGCAGAAATAGCTGGTACAACAACAAATTTAATCATTACGAGCTCAGAGCCGGTAAAAAAAGGTTTAAATTTTACCCAAAGACCGTTAAAGGACTTTTGCCTTTTATCAATTAATTGTTCTTTCAGAAGCTGATGCCTCTTTCGCGCCTGCACATTTGCGCCGGAGATATTTGCTTTGGCCAAGTTCACGTTTCCAATTGTAAATTGTTATAAAACTGAGGCCCAATTTCATTTATTTCATTTTTATATGAATTTTTATATCCGCCCCGCTTTAACTCGGCTGATCAAATTTAACTACCAAATTTTTTCGCTGGGCTTTTTCATGGAAAACTTTTCGATTTATGCCAAATTCTTTTTTCCATTTGTATATTTTTGTCCGATTGACTTTTAAATGTTTTACAATTTTCTGCTCAATTTGAGTTCTTTTTTTCTTAAGGAATTTTCCTTTTTGCTTTAATTCTTTTTTTACTGTGTGGAATTTGTCCACAATTTTACGTTTTTCGGTTGGTCCGCCTAAAAACCCATCAATTTTCTAAAGACGCAAAGCGATAAGCGTGACTCTGAGGCAGGAACCGCATAAGCGGTATTAGTTGCCAAAATGAATCGCTGTGCCTTTATCGAATTTTAAAAATTTAATAAAAATTTTTATTAAAAAAATGGGGGGGGGTACAAACCTAACTGTATTGTGCCTAGTTTTAATAAATAATTGCATTGCTCTATTTTGCTTTAGTTTTTTATTATTAGAGAGCGGATTTATATTGACTAAAAACCGCAAAATATTGACTTAAAATATTGACCAAAAAACCCCAAAATATTGACCAAAAACCCCAAAATATTGACCAAAAACCCAAAAGTTCCAAAATATGTAAATGTATTATTTTTTAATGTTTTTGAAAATTTTATTAAAAAAATCAAATAAAAAAATTTTAGGGAAAATGTCGGTTGGGGGTGGATTTTTTGTCAACGAAAAAGTCTTTTTTTTGGGGTGCATATTTAGTTTAAAATTTCTTTTGAATGTTAAGGATACATTTTTCGTTTTTATTTCATTTTTCTTAAGATTTTGGGAAAAAGTGTCTGAAATATTAAATTTCTTTCAAGAATTTTCGAAAAAATGCCTAAAAATTGCATTTTTCTCAAGAAAAATGCCCAAAATATTGATTTATTCTCAAAAAAGCCAAAATATTGATTTATATTGACTAAAAAGTCATTTCCCGGCTTCTCTCATGATTCCCTATTCTACAAAAAATAGGTTAAAACTTAAAATCCGCTCTCTATTTATTATATAACACGTAACGATTTTTTAATTTAATCTGCCAGAATATGGCAATTTTGTTACCCAATAAATACCGCCTATGAAATTAATTGAAAAACACCGGTTCTCTTTTACATTTTTAATAATATTTTCACCTCGTGGTACCTCATTTATATGGTAGATAAAATATTAATTATTCCCAATCGAACGATTCTAATAATAAAAAAGAACTACGAAAGCTAGGCGAGCGGGGCAGAGGGGTCTACCCCATCCACAGTCCCGGCATTTCAAAACTACGCGCGTGGCTGCTCCGCCCAACAAATATTGCGGAACTTCCAAAACACATTTTAATTATCGTTACTTAATTAATCCAATTTTTTATCTTCCTTACATATTCTCAATTTCGCTCTATTACTATTTTATTTATTTAAATTTTTTTAAATGGTCCACTTCAACCCTCTCGTCGAGATTAAGGAGCTGGACCGCTTTAATTGATAAACATGGATAAAATAATTCCCAAAATTGGGACTTAATTGATAAAAATGGATAAAAAATTTCCAAAATTGGGACTATTGATAAAAATGGATAAAAGAATACTCCACCGTAGAATTAAATAATGATCGGCCCTCCCCTATTTCAACCGTCCCCAAAATCGATCAAAAATTTTTTTATCGAATATAAAATCTGCATTTTCAGTCTTGAATCCCTCCACAAAACCGTGTTTAGAGGTTCTTAATTTCTTCTCTTAATTCAGCTTTCCATTTAGTTTGATTTCCAACAAATCAACAATGTCACAATCACTCATTTTCGGAGTCTTCCCCTTTATTTTGGCATATTTCTTTAATAATTCCAATTTTTGTTGCATCAGAAATTTTTTTCCTGAAAGAAAGGCCAAATTTGCGCTTCCATTCAGTAATTGTTCCTCTACAGACGCCTAATTTTTTTGCAATTTTCTCATCGAGTTCACGCATTGAAATGTTTTTGAGTTTTGTCTTCTTAAATTTGCTTTTAATCTCATCAAATTGTTTTAAAATTTCACGTTTTTGCTGATCAGAATAAACTTTGGGTTGGGCTATTTGATCGAGTTCCTTTTGTAAAGAGCAATCATTCTCATCTTTGACAGCATTTTTAAGTTCCATTTTCCATTGCCTTAGTGTTCTTCCTCCAAGTTTAAACTTTCCGCTATTTCAACTTCTTTTATTTTTGGATTATTTCTTTTAATTTCATAATATTGCTTCAGGTTCTCCATTCTTTCTTGTTTTGAATGCAATTTTATGCTTCTGCTTAGCCCAAACTCTTTTTTCCATTTCCAAATTGTATTAATACCGACACAAAGGCTCTTCGCAATTTGATTATAATTTTGTTTCCATTCTTTTCTGGAATGTTTTCCTTTTTGCTTATATTTTTCTGTCAATGAAATATATTTTTCAACAATTTCACGCTTTTGCTGATCAGAATAATCATTTTTGCTTCGTTTTATGAGTTTTGTGCCATTTTCTTGCAGTTTTTGACATTTTTGTCCATCAATGCAATCATTTTGATCAGTTGAATCAGCTTCAGCTTCTTCAATAAATTCATTGTCTTCTTCCGACCAATTTTCATCAAACATTTCATCAAATCTTTCCCTTATTTTTCTATTTGCAAAACTTTCAAAATGATCAGAAAAGCTTTGTTTATTTGGATTGGGCTGATCAGTTGATTTATTCTCAACTTCTGTTGCCTGTGTTTCTATTTTATGCCATTCTTTGGTTTCTATAAATTCCGGCACCTCCGCGTCCCAACCTTGTCCATATATTTCATCAAAAGTTTTGTTCAGTTTTGGTTGGCTCACAGATTCAGCGTTTTTGATAAAAAATGTCGCAAAAATTATGGAAATAATTAATCGCCAAAATTTCATTGTCTGCTCTTTCTTAAGAATTATATTATTTATTAAAAATCTAATAATTTAGTATTTAACTAGCTTTTTGTCAATAAGTCAATGTTTATTATCCATTGATTTATATCGCTTTTCTAAAATGATCAAATCGTTCGACGCCAAATTCAGTAATTAAAAAATCCAGTTCTTACAGGCTTAATTATTTCAAAAATAACCAATACCAAAAAACCCAAAAAATTTTTGGTTATTTGATAGTTCAAACGGAGACTTAGGAGCAGTGTTGAAATGTCAGCTAGCACGAAATCAAATTATTGGAATTAATTATTTGTTTAAAAAATGGCAAACATTATTTATTTATTTTTTTCTAAGCAAAATAATATTGCATTAGGTTCACATTAGTAATTAAAAATTGGCTTTGAAGATCTTTTCAAGAAACATGCAATTCATTGGATTGACTTTTTAATTGCAAATACTTGTTTAAAGTGTTGCAGGAAATGAAAGTTTATTTTCTGCAACATTTTTGATCAAAAATGCCAATTCTCTAAATTTAGCTTTCCATTTCCATAGATTGCTTTTTGTGGTTTTCAAAATGTAAATAGGGTGGGTCACGGTCGGTTTTAAACCGGGGGTACCGGTTTTCGGTTAGGCCGGTTTTACGACCCCCGGTTTTCGGTTTCGGTTTTAGGCCGACACCCGGTTAACCGAAAACCGAAACCGGTTTTTGTCAAACCATAGGGGGGACCCTTTTGATTTTCAAATTCGTAAATTTTGAACCAATTTTTTAAACAAATATCGTTAAAATCTAAATTTTTCCCGGCAGGGACTCCTCACATTCCTAAAAACTTAAAAAAATTACCGTATTTTAAAATTTTGGTTGCAAATCTGTTAACAAATTGAGTCAAAAATTCAAAATTTTCTCCGGCGGCGCCTATCGGCACCGCCGACCCCCCCCCCCCCCCCCCCACCTGAAAGTAAAGCAGATTCTCAAAAAAATTTTTTGGAAAATAAGACCAGGTTTTATTTTGGAAATTCTGGGTTACGAATTTGTCAATAAAAAATAAAATTGAGAATTTAAGCGTTTTTTAATTGGAATTGGTTGAAAATTATTTTAGTAACAAAAGCATTTTAAAAATTTTTCCGTTTTTATTTTAATACTTTCTGAGCAAAATTTTTGTTTTAGTGCGCGATTTTACTAAAAAGGCAAAAAAGTGGGGGGGGGGGGGGGGTCGGCGGTGCCGATAGGCGCCGCCGAGAAAATTTTTGAATTTTTGGAGGGATTTCTTAAAAAATTGGTCCAATAATTACAGTTTTACAAAGAAAAATTGAAACAATTTTTAATTATTTGTTTTGTCCACCATAGATGCTCATCGAAAATGATAAAAAATAAATTATTCAGTCGGGGTGGGGTCACTCAACTTTGAACAAAAGTTATTCTTTTTAAATACTCAGTGATCCAATCAAACAAAAAATGAAAAAATTGTGAATTGTATTTAATTTTAAAAAATTGGGGAATCTAAAAAACTTTTGGAATTGTTTACACGCCGTAAAGTTCAGAGAACGTTTAAAAAACAAAATGAACGCGGCCGGGATCTGAACCTATTCCCACAAATAGTTCAACTACCCCACCACTCACCACTACACCAGCCTTTTTACAAGAGATCCTCATAAAATCCCATCATTAGGGGTGTATTTTTCAAACCGAAAAACCGATAAACCGGTACCCCCGGTTTTCGGTTAGGCCGGTTTTACGACCCCCGGTTTTCGGTTTCGGTTTTTGGGCCAAAAAAGCCGGTTTTCGGTTTCGGTTTCGGTTCGGTTAACCGACCGTGACCCACCTTAAATGTAAACATAAAAAATCTTTTGGAGTCACTTAGAGAATCAATAAAGCTTGCGATGTTTTCATCAAAAAAACGCATTTATGACAATTCTCTTGATTTAAACAAGACTAGTCTATTAAAATTAATGTCAATTTTTTGTCAAATTGATTTTCACAAAAAAGCATGACTATTTTTAAAATGATGACGCTTTTTATAAATTCTAATCAGAAAAATGTAGCTTCAAGAGCTTGTAACGATATTTGGGGGTCGCGCGGGAAGTCTTATCGATGCAGCGAATTAAATGTTTACGTACTGAAATGGCGCGTTCTAGGGGTTGGGAGTTGGGTTGGCAGTTCCGAACCTGGAGGAAACAATTTAAAAAATTCTAAAAAATATTTCAAAATTTTAAAAATATTTTTGTTTGCTTTTTAGACCTTTTTTCAAAAATACGGAATTCGTTTTTTGTTTAAAAAATGTTTAACTTTTTTAAAGAATTTTTAGGTTTTACCTATTTTTTCTGCAGCTTTTAAGCCATTATTATTATTTTTACGCAGCTTTTTTCACACCTATTTCTGCTTATGAACCCGTTTTTAGTACCTATTTTGGCACTTTTTAACACCTATTTTAGGTACCTATTTTGAAATTTTTCCAATCTAAAAATCCTAGCCTTGGTAATCAAACAAATTTGGTGTAAAAAATGTAGAAAATTCAACAGATTATGATGCCATACAATAAATGTTCAAAAAAGTAACTAAAACAATTTTTAGATGGGGTGAGTTGATTCCCAAATTACTCTCGCCGCCTGTCCCTCTCTTTATAGCACACTATTTCTTCAAAAAATAAAAGGTTCAAAAAAGTAACTAAAACAATTTTTAGATGGGGTGCGTTGATTCCCAAATTACTCTCGCCGCCTGTCCCTCTCTTTATAGCACACTATTTCTTCAAAAAATAAAATGTTCAAAAAAGTAACTAAACAATTTTTAGATGGGGTGCGTTGATCCCCAAATTACTCTCGCCGCCTGTCTCTGCGTTGATCCCCAAATTACTCTCGCCGCCTGTCTCTATCTTTTTAGAACACTATTTCTTCAAAAAATAAAAGCTTTAAAAAAGTAACTAAAACAATTTTTAGATGGGGTCGTTTTCCCAAATTACTCTCGCCGCCTGTCTCTCTCTTTATAGCACACTATTTCTTCAAAAAATAAAATGTTCAAAAAAGTAACTAAAACAATTTTTAGATGGGGTGCGTTGATTCCCAAATTACTCTCGCCGCCTGTCCCTCTCTTTATAGCACACTATTTCTTCAAAAAATAAAATGTTCAAAAAAGTAACTAAACAAAATTTTTAGATGGGGTGCGTTGATCCCCAAATTACTCTCGCCGCCTGTCTCTGCGTTGATCCCCAAATTACTCTCGCCGCCTGTCTCTATCTTTTTAGAACACTATTTCTTCAAAAAATAAAAGCTTTAAAAAAGTAACTAAAACAATTTTTAGATGGGGTCGTTTTCCCAAATTACTCTCGCCGCCTGTCTCTCTCTTTATAGCACACTATTTCTTCAAAAAATAAAATGTTCAAAAAAGTAACTAAACAATTTTTAGATGGGGTGCGTTGATCCCCAAATTACTCTCGCCGCCTGTCTCTGCGTTGCCAAATTACTCTCGCCGCCTGTCTCTCTCTTTATAGCACACTATTTCTTCAAAAAATAAAATGTTCAAAAAAGTAACTAAAACAATTTTTAGATGGGGTGCGTTGATTTCCAAATTACTCTCGCCGCCTTTCTCTCTCTTTATAGCACACTATTTCTTCAAAAAATAAAATGTTCAAAAAAGTAACTTAAACATTTTTAGATGGGGTGCGTTGATTCCCAAATTACTCTCGCCGCCTGTCCCTCTCTTTATAGCACACTATTTCTTCAAAAAATAACATGTTCAAAAAAGTAACTAAACAATTTTTAGATGGGGTGCGTTGATCCCCAAATTACTCTCGCCGCCTGTCTCTGCGTTGATCCCCAAATTACTCTCGCCGCCTGTCTCTGCGTTGATCCCCAAATTACTCTCGCCGCCTGTCTCTATCTTTTTAGAACACTATTTCTTCAAAAAATAAAAGCTTTAAAAAAGTAACTAAAACAATTTTTAGATGGGGTGCGTTGATTCCCAAATTACTCTCGCCGCCTGTCCCTCTCTTTATAGCACACTATTTCTTCAAAAAATAAAATGTTCAAAAAAGTAACTAAACAAAATTTTTAGATGGGGTGCGTTGATCCCCAAATTACTCTCGCCGCCTGTCTCTGCGTTGATCCCCAAATTACTCTCGCCGCCTGTCTCTATCTTTTTAGAACACTATTTCTTCAAAAAATAAAAGCTTTAAAAAAGTAACTAAAACAATTTTTAGATGGGGTCGTTTTCCCAAATTACTCTCGCCGCCTGTCTCTCTCTTTATAGCTGTCGGATTTACTCGTAAAATCCGAAAAATCGAAAGTTTCGATTTAACCACAATTTTGGCCCAATTTCAATTGATTGCACAAAGGTGCACATTTTTGATAAGGGAAAGGGCAAGGTCAACTACCCCCACCCTATTCCACTCTTTTGTGAAGTGTCACCAAAGAACACTCCAAATTCTGCTGCCAACAATTAGTTGTTATCACCCCATTTTGCACATTTCATGCACATTTCGCTCTTATCTCCCCCAACTGATCGAAATGTCAGTCAATTGCCGCTCACCCCATCATCTGGTAAACAATTTTGTACCCTTTATAAGCCCGCCGCTTTTCACCACATTCAATTCACTCATCACTTTGACCACTTCGAGGCATTTTGCCGCCCATCGACAATTTCCCTCTTGACCTTCCTATACCCCATCCCCTCACTCTGCACAACATTCCAATCAATCCACACATTTTCACCAATCGATCCGTCAGTCCAATGCATTACCCTCTTTTGGTCCAAATCATCCAAAATCCACTTCAAACAATCCAAAATCCATTTCAAACATTTCAATGCCATTCGTTGTCAGACCAAATCCTTTGGCACAACATGCATCAAATTCTGGGGACCCCCTGGGGCATTCAATTTCCCGGGTTTACACATCCGATTTCCCGTTTAATCATTTCACATTTCCCACACTTGTCCATTGTGTGATCACCTAAATCCTCGGTGATCACTTTGTTGTTTCACATTTCGAGAGAAATCTCGGTTTAATTACCCAAGTTTGAGCTAATAAATTGTGCGCATTCTTGGCGTTTTTATTCCTTCGGCCCGACCCCCACCACTCCTCCAACCCACAAAGCACTAGCGTGTGCGAACTTTGTCGGCATCTCACCCAGATCCGACAGTGGCGACCCTGGCAGGGACAGTTGGAAAACAACAGCCTGCGCAACTCCAAACATCTTCAACTGGTGGCTTTAGTTTTTCTTTTGGGAAAATTAAAGAAAGTTGTTGAGTATTGGCTCTCCGTGGTCAAGCTTAACAGACTTCAATCAAAAAAGGGTTGGCAAAGTGGTTAAAAGGTTGGACTAGTCACTCTCCGTGGTGTCAGTTTAACTTGGGGTGGTGTACTGTTCGCTCTCCGTGGCGTTGGTATATCAAATTTGGGCAAATTCGTGCTTTTCCGAGTGTACTGTCTGATCTCCGTGTCAGAGGTACATTTCGTGGGTACTGTCTGATCTCCGTGTCAGAGGTACTCTCATTTGGTTGTACTTTCTGATCTCCGTGTCAGAGGTACATCCCTCACTCACTGGTTGTACTGCTCGAACTCCGTGTCAGCTCAGCATTGCACCAACCATCGTTCACGCCGAACAACACAAGCAACGGCAACAAAGCGGCTGAACAAAAGCACGAACCAGCAAAACAGAGAAAGTCGGTGAACAACAAGTTCAAGCAGCACAAACAGCAAACAACAACTTCAAGCAGCTGCAGCAACAGCTAAACAAGCCTTGGATATCAAATCCAAGCAGCACATCAAGTGCAAAAAGGGCACCTACGCCAAACAAACCTTGGATGACAAGTCCAAGCAGCACACCAAGTGCTCAAACCGGCACCGAAGCCAAACAAGCTTTGGACAACGAGTCCAAGCAGCACATCAAGTGCTCAAAGCTGCACCGACGCAAAACAAGGCTTAGACAACAAGTCCAAGCAGCACATCAAGTGCTCAAACCGGCACCGACGCCAAACAAGCCTTGGACAACGAGTCCAAGCAGCACAACAAGTGCTCAAAGCTGCACCAACGCCAAGCAAACTCTTGAACACGAAGTTCAAGCAGTCGAACAAGCAGCACACTCTTGAACACCGAGTTCGAGCAGTCCCACAAGCAGCTAAGCCTTGACAACAAGTTCAAGCAGCCCAACAAACAGCAACACTCTTGAACGCCGAGTTCAAGCAGTTCAACGAGCAGAAAAACCCTGAACACCAAGTTCAAGCGGTACAACGAGCAAAACTCTTGAACACCAAGTTCAAGCAGTACAGCAAGCAACACAACCAGCAACACAACAATGTCGGCGCCAATCCAACAAAAATTGGGAGCGGCACTCAATATTCTGACCCGCGCACGGACAGCGGCAGAATTGAATCTACTAGCCGAGAACAACGCATCGCATCTCGAAAACGCGCTCAGGGACGACATACGCGAAGCGTCCAGCGCATGGGCCGACCTTTTGCGCAAACTACCAGCAGCAGACAGAGATACTGGCGACGCCGAATTCAACGCGTTCAGCAAAAGAGAGAAAATAAACGACAAGGCAGACGAAGCCTCAATCAAACTCAGGGACCTACGCGACCTCATCGGCACGCTCACAGTCCAAGCCCGACTCTTCCGCAGCAGAGCGGACAAAGAAGAGCGAGATGCTCAAGCAGCACATGCACAAGCATTGAAACACAACGTCGCGGCACAACCGCGCAACAACGCATCGGCATTCACGTCGCCGCTTTATCAATTCCAGCCAATTCAACTGGAACGTTTCTCCGGCCAAAAGCGCCAATGGCCGGAGTTTTATGAGTCATTCAAATCGGCAATTGGAAACCAGCCGATCAGCAAAGCCGAAAAACTCAACCTCCTGCGCAACATGCTTGGAGGAGAAGCCCGGGAGCTTGTCTCCGGCTTTCGTCTCAAAGACGAGAACTACAACGTCGTACTTCAGTTGCTGAAAGACACATACGGCGCACCAGAAGAGCACATCAGAGCTCTACACTTCGAACTGGCCAATCTCAAGGCCTGCAAAAGCCTGCGCGACACACAGGAATTCTTGCTCCAGCTCGAACGACTCACACGCGAACTCAACAATGCTGGAGAGGACTTCGAAGGTCCGCCAACCTTTCTCATGCTGGAAAAGAAGCTGACGCCAGCATTCCTCCGGACAATCCTCAACAGAAAAGGGGAAGATCCTGCACACTGGAGCACCACCAAGTTCCGCAACGTACTCAACGAAGCTGTCCGAAAGGAAACACAAATTCAAGAAGTGATGAGAGAGTACGGCCATCAGCAACAACTGCAATCCGCGCAAACAAACAATCAGTCAACGCACGCCCGACCGCAGAGGGCACACAACGAAGCAACAACAAGCAGAAGTTACAATCCAGTTCCGACACAACGGGAACACACATTCAATACATCCGGCAGTCACAACCAAACCCCGGAGCAACGGGATCGCACCTTTGTTTCCTCAACGGTCGATGAAACACGGCAATGGCACAGCGAAATGCCACCGCAACGCAAGCCCCAACCGATAGGGCAACAGAGGACTCAACAACAGCAATTCCGCGCAACGGAACGCGCACAGCTCAGTCCGCAATCGACAGAAAACTATCAGAGGGAACCACCATATCCCTGCATCTTCTGCGGAAGCAACCATTGGCACGAGGAATGCCAGCAATTCAGCACAATTCAGCAACGGCTCGACATCATTCGAGAGAAACTATTGTGTTTCAAATGCCTGAAGCCAAATCATCGCGCATACGCATGTTCACGACCAAGCAAATGCCACCGATGCAGACGACCTCATCCTACATCACTTTGTAAGGAGAGCATCAACGAGTCAGCGCAAGACACAACGGCCACAAACGAATGCAGCAACCAAGAAGAAACAGGGCAAGACAACAATCAGCAACCACCATCGCCATGCATTTTCTGTGCAGGAAATCACTGGAACAACGACTGCCACACGCACAGCTCAGTCCAACAGCGAACCGACGCAATCAACGAAAAAGGATTGTGCTCCAAATGTCTCAGCGCAACTCATCAATCAAGCGACTGTCCAACGCCCAAACAATGCTTCAAATGCGGACAACCTCATCCGACCGCGCTCTGTCAGGACTACAACAATGGACAAACTCAATTTGCCACCGCAGCAATTGATCGCATCAATATCGGACGAGGATCGACATCCTCCAACGGCATCAGAACGAAAGTCATGCCTCCACAATGCAACACAATCAGGGACAACCAAACACAAGCCTTACTCATGACAACAACGGCAACAGCATTCAACCCAGCACAACCGCATCGAAACATGACGGCAACAGTCTTTATCGACCCAGGAAGCCATCGATCATTCATCACAAAAAGAGCAGCAACACAACTGAATCTACCAAAAGTCCAAGCGGAAGAATGCCACTTAACCAGCTTCGGCGCTCGAAAGCCCAAGAAGTACATCAGCGATCTGGTTAAGATAGGATTGCAATGCGCAGGGGGAAAACGACTCATCTTCAACCTCAACGCACTACAGTTTCTGGTGAACGACATGCCAGTAATCCACTTGAACCGATTGAGCAAGGCACAACTTCAACGCACAAAGCTGTCGCCACCACATAGCGAAAGGCAACCCGACATCATGCTAGGCATGGATGTCTGGAGCGAACTCAACGTTCACCCAATCGAACGCCTACCCAGCGGCATCATGCTATGCGACTCAACAATCGGCAAACTCCTCAGCGGATCTGGACGCATCGAACTGACCCAAGCCTCCAACGTCGTCACGTTTGTTGGCCCAGTACAGGAACAAACAACAACCACACCAAAAAGGCACCAAGCAAAAAACCAATCGCAAAGCAACATGCCAAAGACGCACATACAAACTTCTGGTCAGATGATGAAGAAACAGCATCAAGTTCGAACGAATTCGAACCCAACCACCAACTTTGAGCCAACCACCAAGGTTCAAGGCGTCGAGAAACGCCGACAAGAGAAAGAGAAAGAACTTCTCAAACAGCATCAACGCAATAAGCTGTTGACAAACACAGCTCGGCTGCGCACCAGCGCAATTCATCCAGCAGCACCTCAGGCAAAGAAACCATCGATCATTGACCTCACGTCAGACATCAACAGCGATGAAGACAAATCAAATTCATCCGACGTGGAATTCATCGAGAGAAGCCAACCAACCACGCCGGATCGGAAGCGTGCAACCTCGCAATCGAAGTCAACAAGACGAAGTACACCATTCGTCAAACAGGCGCTAATCACGCTTATGCTCATCAGCCTAATTGGACTGATGGCCATTCATCCAATTTCAATGGTCCAACACGCACATCTCATCCCGGAGCAATCAACAACAACCGGTTGGACATCAACAACGGACGCATGGATCACGCCTTCAACAAAGACATGGCCCCAATCAACGGCAAGGCCATGGTCAACGTCAACAGTGAGTCGAGAACGTCGAACACCAAGAGAACGTTATATGGAGAAAGTCCGAGCATTCTACGCAAACTCCATCCTACCGATTGCGTTCACGCACAACAAGGTCCTCACGATTCAACCAAGCTGGACGACCACCCAATCGACAACTGCGAACCCGCCAACAACTCAGCCTGTCCAAACAACTCAGCCAACGTGGACAACGACCTCGCAAGCTCCAACAACACACGAAAAAGTAGATCCAACCAACATACCAACAACGCAACAGCCACAACGATTCCACACGTGGACGACCACAACTTCAAGGCCTACAACAGCAAAACAGCGCGGCATGACAAACCACTCATCACCAGTCTGCAGATCACCTTCCGCCGCAGGTTGGGATTCGGCAACAGCAGCAACCGCCGATATGCAACGAACCAACAAGACTACCACCGTTCACAGGGTGGAAAAGCATCTTTCTTCCAAGTGCAAGAACAACAACGAAACAACCAGCACGACACGAAAGGAAATCAGCATCGCCCTTTCAACTGGACGTCATCGCACCGACGACCCAATTTCCGAGCAACTCCGAACGGCGCGACCATTCAAACCAAACGCCAGTCACAAACTTTACTCGACAGTCAGCAACAAGTCAACGGATTTACTCGTAAAATCCGAAAAATCGAAAGTTTCGATTTAACCACAATTTTGGCCCAATTTCATTGATTGCACAAAGGTGCACATTTTTGATAAGGGAAAGGGCAAGGTCAACTACCCCCACCCTATTCCACTCTTTTGTGAAGTGTCACCAAAGAACACTCCAAATTCTGCTGCCAACAATTAGTTGTTATCACCCCATTTTGCACATTTCATGCACATTTCGCTCTTATCTCCCCCAACTGATCGAAATGTCAGTCAATTGCCGCTCACCCCATCATCTGGTAAACAATTTTGTACCCTTTATAAGCCCGCCGCTTTTCACCACATTCAATTCACTCATCACTTTGACCACTTCGAGGCATTTTGCCGCCCATCGACAATTTCCCTCTTGACCTTCCTATACCCCATCCCCTCACTCTGCACAACATTCCAATCAATCCACACATTTTCACCAATCGATCCGTCAGTCCAATGCATTACCCTCTTTTGGTCCAAATCATCCAAAATCCACTTCAAACAATCCAAAATCCATTTCAAACATTTCAATGCCATTCGTTGTCAGACCAAATCCTTTGGCACAACATGCATCAAATTCTGGGGACCCCCTGGGGCATTCAATTTCCCGGGTTTACACATCCGATTTCCCGTTTAATCATTTCACATTTCCCACACTTGTCCATTGTGTGATCACCTAAATCCTCGGTGATCACTTTGTTGTTTCACATTTCGAGAGAAATCTCGGTTTAATTACCCAAGTTTGAGCTAATAAATTGTGCGCATTCTTGGCGTTTTTATTCCTTCGGCCCGACCCCCACCACTCCTCCAACCCACAAAGCACTAGCGTGTGCGAACTTTGTCGGCATCTCACCCAGATCCGACATAGCACACTATTTCTTCAAAAAATAAAATGTTCAAAAAAGTAACTAAAACAATTTTTAGATGGGGTGCGTTGATCCCCAAATTACTCTCGCCGCCTGTCTCTATCTTTTTAGAACACTATTTCTTCAAAAAATAAAATGTTCAAAAAAGTAACTTAAACATTTTTAGATGGGGTGCGTTGATTCCCAAATTACTCTTGCCGCCTGTCTCTATCTTTATAGCACACTATTTCTTCAAAAAATAAAATGTTCAAAAAAGTAACTAAAACAATTTTTAGATGGGGTGCGTTGATTTCCAAATTACTCTCGCCGCCTGTCTCTCTCTTTATAGCACACTATTTCTTCAAAAAATAAAATGTTCAAAAAAGTAACTTAAACAATTTTTAGATGGGGTGCGTTTTCCCAAATTACTCTTGCCGCCTGTCTCTATCTTTTTAGAACACTATTTCTTCAAAAAATAAATGCTTTAAAAAAGTAACTAAAACAATTTTTAGATGGGGTCGTTTTCCCAAATTACTCTCGCCGCCTGTCTCTGCGTTGATCCCCAAATTACTCTCGCCGCCTGTCTCTGCGTTGCCAAATTACTCTCGCCGCCTGTCTCTCTCTTTATAGCACACTATTTCTTCAAAAAATAAAATGTTCAAAAAAGTAACTTAAACATTTTTAGATGGGGTGCGTTGATTCCCAAATTACTCTTGCCGCCTGTCTCTATCTTTTTAGAACACTATTTCTTCAAAAAATAATAGCTTTAAAAAAGTAACTAAAACAATTTTTAGATGGGGTGCGTTGATTCCCAAATTACTCTCGCCGCCTGTCTCTCTCTTTATAGCACACTATTTCTTCAAAAAATAAAATGTTCAAAAAAGTAACTAAACAATTTTTAGATGGGGTGCGTTGATCCCCAAATTACTCTCGCCGCCTGTCTCTGCGTTGCCAAATTACTCTCGCCGCCTGTCTCTCTCTTTATAGCACACTATTTCTTCAAAAAATAAAATGTTCAAAAAAGTAACTAAACAATTTTTAGATGGGGTGCGTTGATTCCCAAATTACTCTCGCCGCCTGTCTCTGCGTTGCCAAATTACTCTCGCCGCCTGTCTCTCTCTTTATAGCACACTATTTCTTCAAAAAATAAAATGTTCAAAAAAGTAACTAAACAATTTTTAGATGGGGTGCGTTGATCCCCAAATTACTCTCGCCGCCTGTCTCTGCGTTGCCAAATTACTCTCGCCGCCTGTCTCTTTCTTTATAGCACACTATTTCTTCAAAAAATAAAATGTTCAAAAAAGTAACTTAAACAATTTTTAGATGGGGTGCGTTTTCCCAAATTACTCTTGCCGCCTGTCTCTATCTTTTTAGAACACTATTTCTTCAAAAAATAAATGCTTTAAAAAAGTAACTAAAACAATTTTTAGATGGGGTCGTTTTCCCAAATTACTCTCGCCGCCTGTCTCTGCGTTGATCCCCAAATTACTCTCGCCGCCTGTCTCTGCGTTGCCAAATTACTCTCGCCGCCTGTCTCTCTCTTTATAGCACACTATTTCTTCAAAAAATAAAATGTTCAAAAAAGTAACTAAACAATTTTTAGATGGGGTGCGTTGATCCCCAAATTACTCTCGCCGCCTGTCTCTGCGTTGCCAAATTACTCTCGCCGCCTGTCTCTCTCTTTATAGCACACTATTTCTTCAAAAAATAAAATGTTCAAAAAAGTAACTAAAACAATTTTTAGATGGGGTGCGTTGATTTCCAAATTACTCTCGCCGCCTGTCTCTCTCTTTATAGCACACTATTTCTTAAAAAATAAAATGTTCAAAAAAGTAACTAAAACAATTTTTAGATGGGGTGCGTTGATTCCCAAATTACTCTTGCCGCCTGTCTCTATCTTTTTAAAACACTATTTCTTCAAAAAATAAAATGTTCAAAAAAGTAACTAAAACAATTTTTAGATGGGGTGCGTTGATTTCCAAATTACTCTCGCCGCCTGTCTCTCTCTTTATAGCACACTATTTCTTCAAAAAATAAAATGTTCAAAAAAGTAACTTAAACAATTTTTAGATGGGGTGCGTTTTCCCAAATTACTCTTGCCGCCTGTCTCTATCTTTTTAGAACACTATTTCTTCAAAAAATAAATGCTTTAAAAAAGTAACTAAAACAATTTTTAGATGGGGTCGTTTTCCCAAATTACTCTCGCCGCCTGTCTCTGCGTTGATCCCCAAATTACTCTCGCCGCCTGTCTCTGCGTTGCCAAATTACTCTCGCCGCCTGTCTCTCTCTTTATAGCACACTATTTCTTCAAAAAATAAAATGTTCAAAAAAGTAACTAAACAATTTTTAGATGGGGTGCGTTGATTCCCAAATTACTCTCGCCGCCTGTCTCTGCGTTGCCAAATTACTCTCGCCGCCTGTCTCTCTCTTTATAGCACACTATTTCTTCAAAAAATAAATGCTTTAAAAAAGTAACTAAAACAATTTTTAGATGGGGTCGTTTTCCCAAATTACTCTCGCCGCCTGTCTCTGCGTTGATCCCCAAATTACTCTCGCCGCCTGTCTCTGCGTTGCCAAATTACTCTCGCCGCCTGTCTCTCTCTTTATAGCACACTATTTCTTCAAAAAATAAAATGTTCAAAAAAGTAACTAAACAATTTTTAGATGGGGTGCGTTGATTCCCAAATTACTCTCGCCGCCTGTCTCTGCGTTGCCAAATTACTCTCGCCGCCTGTCTCTCTCTTTATAGCACACTATTTCTTCAAAAAATAAAATGTTCAAAAAAGTAACTAAACAATTTTTAGATGGGGTGCGTTGATCCCCAAATTACTCTCGCCGCCTGTCTCTGCGTTGCCAAATTACTCTCGCCGCCTGTCTCTTTCTTTATAGCACACTATTTCTTCAAAAAATAAAATGTTCAAAAAAGTAACTTAAACAATTTTTAGATGGGGTGCGTTTTCCCAAATTACTCTTGCCGCCTGTCTCTATCTTTTTAGAACACTATTTCTTCAAAAAATAAATGCTTTAAAAAAGTAACTAAAACAATTTTTAGATGGGGTCGTTTTCCCAAATTACTCTCGCCGCCTGTCTCTGCGTTGATCCCCAAATTACTCTCGCCGCCTGTCTCTGCGTTGCCAAATTACTCTCGCCGCCTGTCTCTCTCTTTATAGCACACTATTTCTTCAAAAAATAAAATGTTCAAAAAAGTAACTAAACAATTTTTAGATGGGGTGCGTTGATTCCCAAATTACTCTCGCCGCCTGTCTCTGCGTTGCCAAATTACTCTCGCCGCCTGTCTCTCTCTTTATAGCACACTATTTCTTCAAAAAATAAAATGTTCAAAAAAGTAACTAAACAATTTTTAGATGGGGTGCGTTGATCCCCAAATTACTCTCGCCGCCTGTCTCTGCGTTGCCAAATTACTCTCGCCGCCTGTCTCTTTCTTTATAGCACACTATTTCTTCAAAAAATAAAATGTTCAAAAAAGTAACTAAAACAATTTTTAGATGGGGTGCGTTGATTTCCAAATTACTCTCGCCGCCTGTCTCTCTCTTTATAGCACACTATTTCTTAAAAAAATAAAATGTTCAAAAAAGTAACTAAAACAATTTTTAGATGGGGTGCGTTGATTCCCAAATTACTCTTGCCGCCTGTCTCTATCTTTTTAAAACACTATTTCTTCAAAAAATAAAATGTTCAAAAAAGTAACTTAAACAATTTTTAGATGGGGTGCGTTTTCCCAAATTACTCTTGCCGCCTGTCTCTATCTTTTTAGAACACTATTTCTTCAAAAAATAAATGCTTTAAAAAAGTAACTAAAACAATTTTTAGATGGGGTCGTTTTCCCAAATTACTCTCGCCGCCTGTCTCTGCGTTGATCCCCAAATTACTCTCGCCGCCTGTCTCTATCTTTTTAGAACACTATTTCTTCAAAAAATAAAATGTTCAAAAAAGTAACTAAACAATTTTTAGATGGGGTCTTTTCCCAAATTACTCTAGCCGCCTGTCTCTCTCTTTATAGCACACTATTTCTTCAAAAAATAAAATGTTCAAAAAAGTAACTAAAACAATTTTTAGATGGGGTGCGTTGATTCCCAAATTACTCTCGCCGCCTGTCTCTCTCTTTATAGCACACTATTTCTTCAAAAAATAAAATGTTCAAAAAAGTAACTAAACAATTTTTAGATGGGGTCTTTTCCCAAATTACTCTAGTCGCCTGTCTCTCTCTTTATAGCACACTATTTCTTCAAAAAATAAAATGTTCAAAAAAGTAACTAAAACAATTTTTAGATGGGGTGCGTTGATTTCCAAATTACTCTCGCCGCCTGTCTCTCTCTTTATAGCACACTATTTCTTCAAAAAATAAAATGTTCAAAAAAGTAACTTAAACAATTTTTAGATGGGGTGCGTTGATCCCCAAATTACTCTCGCCGCCTGTCTCTATCTTTTTAGAACACTATTTCTTCAAAAAATAAAATGTTCAAAAAAGTAACTAAAACAATTTTTAGATGGAGTGCGTTGATTTCCAAATTACTCTCGCCGCCTGTCTCTCTCTTTATAGCACACTATTTCTTAAAAAAATAAAATGTTCAAAAAAGTAACTAAAACAATTTTTAGATGGGGTGCGTTGATTCCCAAATTACTCTTGCCGCCTGTCTCTATCTTTTTAAAACACTATTTCTTCAAAAAATAAAATGTTCAAAAAAGTAACTAAAACAATTTTTAGATGGGGTGCGTTGATTTCCAAATTACTCTCGCCGCCTGTCTCTCTCTTTATAGCACACTATTTATTAAAAAAATAAAATGTTCAAAAAAGTAACTTAAACAATTTTTAGATGGGGCGCGTTTTCCCAAATTACTCTTGCCGCCTGTCTCTATCTTTTTAGAACACTATTTCTTCAAAAAATAAAAGCTTTAAAAAAGTAACTAAAACATTTTTAGATGGGGTCGTTTTTCCAAATTACTCTCGCCGCCTGTCTCTCTCTTTATAGCACACTATTTCTTCAAAAAATAAAATGTTCAAAAAAGTAACTAAAACAATTTTTAGATGGGGTGCGTTGATTCCCAAATTACTCTCGCCGCCTGTCCCTCTCTTTATAGCACACTATTTCTTCAAAAAATAAAATGTTCAAAAAAGTAACTAAACAATTTTTAGATGGGGTGCGTTGATCCCCAAATTACTCTCGCCGCCTGTCTCTATCTTTTTAGAACACTATTTCTTCAAAAAATAAAATGTTCAAAAAAGTAACTAAAACAATTTTTAGATGGGGTGCGTTGATTTCCAAATTACTCTCGCCGCCTGTCTCTCTCTTTATAGCACACTATTTCTTAAAAAAATAAAATGTTAAAAAAGTAACTAAAACAATTTTTAGATGGGGTGCGTTGATTCCCAAATTACTCTTGCCGCCTGTCTCTATCTTTTTAGAACACTATTTCTTCAAAAAATAAAATGTTCAAAAAAGTAACTAAAACAATTTTTAGATGGGGTGCGTTGATTTCCAAATTACTCTCGCCGCCTGTCTCTCTCTTTATAGCACACTATTTCTTAAAAAAATAAAATGTTCAAAAAAGTAACTTAAACAATTTTTAGATGGGGCGCGTTTTCCCAAATTACTCTTGCCGCCTGTCTCTGTCTTTTTAGAACACTATTTCTCCAAAAAATAAAAGCTTTAAAAAGTAACTAAAACAATTTTTAGATGGGGTTCGTTTTCCCAAATTACTCTCGCCGCCTGTCTCTCTCTTTTTTACAATATTGCCTTAGTTTTCCCATTGGTTCTTGTTTTGAATACAATTTTTGACTTTGTCCAAACTCTTTTTTCCATTTTTTTAATTGTGTTATTGTGTTAATACCGACACCAAGACTTTTCGCTATTTGAGAATTATTTTGATCCCATTCTTTTTGAGAATATTTACCTTTTTGCTTATATTCATTTTTCTTTTTAATAAATTCCTCAACAATTTCACGCTTTTGCTAATCAGAATGATTATTTTTGAGTCTTTTTATGAGTCTTTTGCTATTTTCTTGAACTTTTTGACATTTTTGTCCATCAATGCAATCATTTTGATCAGTTAAATCAGCTTCAGCTTCTTCAATAAATTTATTGTCGTCTTCCGACCAATTTTCATCAAACATTTCATCAAATCTTTCCCTTATTTTACAATTTTTATAATGATCAGAAAAGCTTTGTTCATTTGGATTGGGCTGATCAGTTGATTTATTTTCAACTTCTGTTTCCTGTGTTCCATTTTATGCCATTCTCAGGTTTCTGTAAATTTCAGCACTTCCGCGTCCCAACCTTTTCCAAAGATTTCATCAAAAGTTTTATAAAGTTTTAATCCTCCTTGTTCTGGTTCATCCACAGAATTGGCATTTTTGATTAAATATGTTGAAAAGAATGAAATAAAATTAATCGCTAAATTTCATTGCCTGTAATTCCTTAAGTCTTTAAATTTTTGACATATATGTTCAAAATTCTAATTTTTGTTTTTATTAAAAAGTTTAAAGAAATACCAAATTTGCGCTTCCATTCATAAATTGTTTTCTATAAACCCCTAATTTTTTTCCAATTTTTTCATCGAGTTTATTGTTTAAATGTTTTTGAGTTTGACTTGCTTGCATTTGCTTTGCGGGAAAATTCCAAAAAGGAAAATGCAAAAGGTGAGAAATTGGCAAATTGGGAAAAAGAAGAAAAATGCCAAAAGGGAGAGCTATTATGTTATTTACCAGTGGCTAAAAATAGGTTAAATTTAATCAAAACGTCATTCTTTGTCATAAATAGGGCCCTGGAATTTTGGTCCGTATTCTTCAAAAGATAAACAAAATTCCGGGCCCTAGTCATGCTTAACAAAAATGCAATTATAAAGTACGATCTTTTCCTTTCTCATCAGACTTGCTCAAAAAAGGTGAAAACGATGCATTTTTGACTGTTTTTACCCTATTTGGAGCATTTAAAAGCATGCTATATTTTTGTGCCTTGGCGCCATATTTTTCACTATCGGAATGGGTCACCCCGCCGAAAACTTCTAGAAAAACAAATTTTGATGTGGGTGGATTTTCGACCAAACGTTTGAATTCGGATCCAATTTCGACATTAGCTAAATCCGAGCTCCGGTTCGTGTTCTACGCATACTTTATTTAGAAAACATGTATTTAAAATTTTAAAAAAATTTTCCGTTGGGGCCGCAATTCTTATAATTGCCGATTATCCGTTAATCTAACAGCTTTTAAGTATGCCTTAGGCCTAAGCTAGCTTAGGTTTAGGCCTAGCCTAAGCTTATTTAGGCTTATGCATTTAAAAACCAAATTACCAGCAGCGCCAAACTGTCCCCGACCGAATTTAAGGGATCCATTCCAATTCTCTACACCATGAATATTTAATTTGCGCATATTTAAATGATTATTTACGGAGAGCTGCTCATAAATATTTCTCGAATCACAGGCAGGCTTCCGAGCTCGAACACTCAAAATGTTTTTTGTCATAATACCACAATTTTTTTTCAATCAATTCAAATGCGGGCCAGACACAGTAAAGTAATGTAAATGGACCCTTTTCAAGCCTTCAAATTCAACTACAACATTTTAAAATAAAATCCGATCCGAAACAAAAACTTCTTGCGTTGAGTCTAAGCGCATTAAATGCGTATATTTTTAAAGGTATTTCGTCTCTATATTGAGCTTTCCATCTATTTAGGCTTCTTATTGAAATTTTCAACAAATCAGCAATATCACAATCCTTCATTATTGGATACTTCCCCTTTATTTTGGCATATTTCTTCAAAATTCCAATTTTTGTTGCATCAGAAAACTTTTTATTGCTTACAGAAAGGCCAAATTCGCCCTTCCATTTATAAAGAGTTTTTCTACAAACGCCCAATTTTTTTGCAATTTTATCATCGAGTTCATGCTTTGAAATGTTTTTGAGTTTTGCCTTCTGACATTTGCTTTTAATCTGATCAAATTGTTTCAAAATTTCACGTTTTTCTAACTCAGAAAACCTTGACTTCTTTTTTTCTTAAACTCAATTCTTTGATCCATTTATAAATTGTTGTTCGACCAACACCTAAACCATTTGATATTTTTCTGTCAATTTGACTCCATTCTTTGGTGTGTCCCTTTTGCCTATAACCGTCTTTCATTTCACGAAATTTTTGAATTATTTCACGTTTATGTTGATCAGACTCAATTTTTGCACATTCATTGGAATCATTTTGCTGTTCATCAAAACTCTCATCTTGATCAGTTGAATTATTTTGATCAGACAAATGTTTAACTTCCTTAGAATTGTCCTGATCAAGATCATCCTCTGATGGCGCTGAAATGATGTTTAATTTTAACTGTTCCTGAATGTGTTATTGTAAATAAAATGATTAGATTTTGAATATCCAATCCTAACAAATTTCGTTCCAAAATCTTTCAGTAACTTTTCAAAAAATCACCATTTTTTGATGAAATTTATTTTTTGGGAATTTTCAAATTATTTTCTTTCGAATGAGTGGGGCCCACCTTCCACTTTAACTGCTCCATAATGTGGTTCATTTTCAACTTTTACGATTCCTTTTAGTGCAGATTCGTCCTGCCATCTTCCATCAAATTGCTCCTCGTGCGGTTCAACCTTAAATTAGTTAATTTAGATTTTTGGGATGAAAAATCAAAAACCAATAAATAAAACAAAATTCTTGGGGAATTTATATGACAAACTTTGATTTTTGGCTGAGATTCAATCGGATTGTTGTTTGATTGAGGCTCCGATTGATTTGTCTCCCAAAGTTCGTCAAATATTGGAAATGTAACAACATAATTTATCAAACAAAAATAAATTATTTGTATAATGTTCAATTTCATATTAAATTTATCTTAATAAAAAGCATCAATTTCCTTTTCTATATGTTATTGATTTTTATAATTTGGCAATTAAATTACAAAAAACCCTTTGAAAACTATAATTACACTAGTTAACAAAATAAATCCCGCCGTACCACTTTTGCAAGACCCAACACGATCCGAGTCTTCAATGCTCGATTGCACCGTTTCGATGGGTTTTTGGCAAGGATTGTTTTTGTAATAATAATTTTGAAAGAAAGGTGAAGAATGTTATTTTTAGGGAGTTATTAGACCATTAGGAACTATTGCTTTGGAACAGAAATTAAAATAGAAATATAATCAATTTTACGCCTTTCATTTATCTTTTTGCAACTCTCTAAATATTTGCTTTCTGCTCAATACAACCGTTTTTTCTAGCGATTTGGTGCGCCGTTAGGCGTACCTAAACCGCAAGTAATCTAAAATTTAGTCTTTTTAATCTTTTTTTGGGTTTTTAAGCTTGTTTTAGTTGAAATACAGGCGCAGCAACAAATAATAGGGAACGGATTTTAAGGGCTTTGCTCAAAATTTTAAGAAGCAAAATCATAAAAATTTTCAATTAGATAAAATTCTTGAACAAAAAAAATTCAACAAAAAAAAAACGTGTTGCAGAGCCGATAAATTTCGATATTTCGAGTGCATCTGCTAGAGTGAACGTGTGTGGTGAAATTTTAGAAAAATTTTCCAACCCGAAAAATATTATGAATTGGTTCCGGAAGAAAAGGTTGGTCAAGAAATTTTTGATATCTCGGAAGTTTCTCGAGCAAATTTCTTCATAAAAATCAGTTGGTAAAGAAAAGTTTGGAAAAAAGTCTTTTGCAATTTTGGTACAGAAATTGACGTCCCAAAGAAACTAGGCCTAAAAATTTCCTTCTCCACTGGGAAAATCACCAATTTTGGTAAAGCTGGGACAAAAACTACGTTATTTCGGAGGCATTAATGCCACAATTTGAGCTAATATTTCTTCAAATGGATCTGCCCCAGATTTTTAACATATTGGCGCCAGAGGAACTCGCAGAGTTGAAATGCTAGGTAGCACGAAATCAAATTATTGTAATTAATTATTTGTTTTAAAAATGGCAAATATTATTTATTGATTTTTTCAAAGCAAAATAATATAGGACTAGGTTCACAATAGTAATTAAAAGTTGGATTTGAACGATTTGATCTTTTCAAGAAACATGCAACTTATTGAATTGACTTTTTAATGGCAAAAACTAGTTTAAAGAATTGCAGGCAATGATGGGACGCGGAGGTGCCGGAATTTACAGAAACCAAAGAATGGCATAAAATGGAAACACGGACAACAGAAGTTGAGAATAAATCAACTGATCAGCACAATCCAAATGAACAAAGCTTTTCTGTTTGTTAACAAAAGTTGCTCTTAAATTTTCGAAATTTGGATTAAAAAAAAAGCAAATATAGTGGATACCGTATTTCCTCTAATAGAGCCCCCGGGGGCTCTATTGTTCAACCCCCCCCCCCCAAAAAGGGGGGCTCTATTAGAGGGGGGGCTCTACTAGGGGGAGGGGCTTTATTTTTCAACCTATTTTTTCAGAAATATTAATAAAATTTGCAATTTTTTACACAAATTTTTGGCAAAATTTAGACAATTTTGACCATTTTTTCTGGCAAAATCAATGCCAGAATAGAAATTTTATTATTAAATAACAAAATTTTTCGATATCTATGAGTTACCCACCCATTTTTCTGGGAAATCCTTGGTAAGAATTAGAAATTTATTGAAGTCTTCAACAATTTTTTGAAAATTCCCAATTTTGCTCAGCAAAACAGGATGAATTTTTAAAAAATGCATACCTAACTCAGCTTAAGGCGAATGCCGATTTTATCTTGAATTAAAACTTACATTTATTTTTTGCTTAATTCGTCTTTAATTTTTTATTCAATTTCTAAGAATGGGATTATGTTTTGCATATGGTAATAAATATAGTCGTTAAAAATTAAGATGCAATTTGTTTGAGATTTTAAATGAAATAAAATAGTGCTAATATTTTTATATTTTTACTCGCATTTTTTTGCACCTATTTTTCGTATGAACCCGGGTTTTGGAGCCTATATAGGCGTCTATTTTGAGATTCTTCGAGCCTAAAAGTATTAGCCCTAGAAATAAAGTTTAAAAAATGCTGAAAATTAGGACATTTTTTACTTATTGAGATGTCCATTTAAAAAATGTACTAGTTAATATCAATTTTTTGTCATTTAAAATGAACATTTTCAAAAAGTTTAAAAGTTATGATGCTTTATTATTAGAAAAATTAATTTTGTTTCCAAAAATAAATTCGAACCCTTATTTTACCCGATTTCGAACCCCAGACCGGAATACGAACATTTTTTCGTTATGGCCTCAAAATCATTTTAAAAGCAAAAAATACAATTAGGTATGTAAAAAACAATTAATGCTCGAAATTATGCTTTTTCAATGAAGACCAAATGTTGAGGAAGACGCATAAAAACTCTTATAAGAGAGCCGGAATGACAATTTAGAACTTTTTGAATTTTTATTTTTTCTTTAAAGGAAATCACTAAATTTTTTAAAATTCATATCTTTGCTTAAAGTTGGCCAATGGCTTATAAACTTGGAGAAAAAAATGGAGAAAAATAAAGAGAATTTTAACGCTTGAGTTATTTTCAAAGGTTTACAAAATCCAAAAAATTATTGCCAATTTTGCAAAAAAAAAAATTCAAAAATTGGGGGGGGGCTCTATTAGGGGGGGGGGGGGCTCTATTAGGGGGGGGGGGCTCTAATAGAGGGGGGGGGGGGGCTCTATTTTTCAACCCCCCCAAAAAGGGGGGCTCTATTAGAGGGGGGGGGGCTCTAATAGAGGGGGGGGGGGGGCTATAATAGAGGAAATACGGTATTTGGACCTCCAAAAACTGTTGGAGAAATTTCTGGATTCACGAAAAAACAGTACAGGCAAGTTTGGCCCTGGGTACGGAGGGTGGGGGTATATAGCAGAGCCGAGCCTAAGCCGAAATGCTCGGGTGACGCTATAAGGACAAAATTACAAGGAAAAACAAGTAATCCTCGAATTTATGTTTTTCGATATTTTGAGCCAAAAGTAAAGGCTCATAAAACCCCGTATAAAGGCCGGTAATGGCATAAATTTTCGCTTTTTTTTAACCTTAATCAGTGACTTTTAACAAATTTGCTCAAAGTTGGGCAATTCTTAAACTTGGAGTAAAAATGAAGAAAAAGAAGAGTTGTTTTCACAATTTTGGAAATATGGTTATGCATTTTTTTAAATCAAATGTTTGCCAACTATGCAAAAAATGGGAACAATTTTGTTGAGTTGCATTTTTAAGGTTTATAATATTTAATGACACAATTTTGCTTTAAGTTTTTTTTATATAACACGTAACGATTTTTTTATTTAATACTGCCAGAATATGGCAATTTTGTTAGTTTTTGCCCAATATATACCGCCTATGAAATTAATTGAAAAACACCGGTTCTCTTTTTTTACATTTTTAATAATTTTTTCACCTCGTGGTACCTCATTTATTTGGTAGATAAAATATTTATTATTCCCAATCGAACGATTCTAATAATAAAAAAGAACTACGAAAGTTAGGCGAGCGAGGCAGAGGGGTCTGCCCCATCTCCAGTTCCGGCATTTCGAAACTACGCGCGTGGCTGCTCCGCCCAACAAATAGTGCTGAACTTCCAAACCACATTTTAATAACATACGGAATTTGTAGGCCCTTAATTAAAAAGAGAAAAATGAATGGATAGAGATAAAAATCCGATTTTGACATGAATTTCGCTCAATTCCTCCAAATCCGGGACCTAAATGAACATTTTTTTCAAAATTAAATTTTTTCAAAACTCAAAATTTATTTCAAAAAACGATTCAAATGCACGAAATTCACTATTTCCAGTAAGTGAGTGTTTTGTAAAAATGTGAGCGGATTCCATGAATGTTGTTTGTCTATTCTTTATTAATTATTATTTTCGTTTATGAATGATTTTGGATTAAAGAAAAGATTTGGTTCGAGCTCGAGCACTGCCTGAATTTGAAAAATTTTCCCGATCAGCCCTCCGTAAATAATCATTCATTCACAAAAAATTATTACTATAACAAAGTATGGCATCATAATCTGTTGAATTTTCTACATTTTTACACCAAATTTGTTTGATTACAAGGGCTAGGATTTTTAGGTTGGAAAAATCTCAAAATTGGTACCTAAAATAGGTGTGAAAAAGTGCCAAAATAGGTACTTAAAAAGGGGTTCATAAGCAGAAATAGGTGTGAAAAAAAGTGCGTGAAAATAATAATAATGGCTTTAGAGCTGCAGAAAAAATAGGTAAAAACCTAAAAATCCTAGCCCTTTGGTTAAACTTCTTTAAAAAAGTGAAACATTTTTTAAACAAACAACGAATTCCGTATTTTTGAAAAAGGGCTAAAAAGCAAATAAAAAGATTTTTAAAATTTTAGGAAATATTTTTTAGAATTTTTTAAATTGTTTCGTCCAGGTTCGGAACTGCCAACCCCTAGCACGCACCATTTCAGTACCTAAACATTTAATTTGCAGCAGCGATAAAACTTCCCGCACGATCCCCCAAATATCTTTACATCAATCGAAAACTCTTGAAGCTACATTTTTCTAGTGATCCCATCCCGCTAGCAGCAATAGCCAACGACTCAATTGTCGGCTTTTTTATAATAGTTTGAATCTTCCTCCACATTTGGTCTTCATAAAAGCATGAATTCAAGCATTAGTTGTTTCTTATTGTAATTTTAAGCTTTTTAAATGATTTTAATGCCAAAATTGATTTTTTGAAAATTTTGAATTTTACCAAAAAATGTTTATATTCCGGTCCGGGGTTGGATTCTAGAGGTCTGATTAGAATTTATAAAAAAGCGTCATAACTTTTAAACTTTTTAAAAATGTTCATTTTAAAATAGTCATGATTTTTTGTGAAAATCAATTTGACAAAAAATTGACATTAATATTTAATTTTTTTAAATGGAGAAACCAACTCAAAAAGTAAAAAATGTCCTACCTAATTTTTTGCATTTTTAAACTTTATTTCATTTAAAATCTCTAACTTTAAGCTGAGTTCTGCATTTTTTTTTAAATAATCCGATTTTGCTGAGAAAAAATTGGGAATTTTCAAAAAATTGTTGAAGACTTCAATAAATTTCTATTTCTCTCCAAAGGTTCCCCAGAAAATGGTCGATTGGCAGACATTTGCGAATATTTAAAATTTTTTTTGAAACAGCTTAAAAGTTACTTTGTGAGTCAAAAAATTTTAGGCATTTTTCCAGAAATTTCTTAAGAAAAATGCAATAAAAAATCAAAAATTTTTTTTTGAAACAGCTTAAAAGTTCTCACTCAGCATTTGGGCTCTGGACCATTCAGCGCCGCCTTTTTTATGCGTATGTTCAATTTTTCAGGCTTTTTTTTGAAAATGATTAAAAGGCTATCGTTAAAAATGAATTGTTTTCAAAAACAGCAAGAAATCAATGGGTGCATTTTTTCAAAAATTGTTTTATGGCCGACACCGACAGTATGAAATTTTTGGTATTTCTGAACTATATGGGACTGGCTCGGATCCGAATAAAAAAGGTTACCAATCGATAGCTGAGTACGAATTCGCAAAAATTTGAGTTGGAAAGACGGTTTAAATTTTAAAATTTAAGGAAAAAACAACTTTTAAGTAACAAAAGCCGGATATAATAATGAAAACTGTCTAACTTTTCCGTTACTTTGCCTGAATTTTGCGTCAATTTTTTAACAATAATTGCAAATTTTTTTTGGCTTTAATGGCGTATGCGCGAAAAAACATGTTTTTAGTCGAAATTTTGTCATTTTAACAAAACTATCCGAGACTAAGAATGACTGGACAAAATAATCTTGAGGCTATTTTACGATTTTGATAATTTCCAATTTTTCTTGCTAAGATTACTAATTTTTTCAAAAATTATTCAGAAAAATTTCATTAAAATTTTTATTTTCTAGGCAAGAAACCTTAAAAGAATTTGTTTTCTTGCCCATAAAATCAATAATATATAGAAAAGGAAATTGATTTATTATATTTTTATTTTCTATTTCCTCAGATGACGGAAGTATTCTTCACATGTAAGAAATTTGCAACGTTTTATTTAATTTTTCATTTAAGCATTTTCTAATAATGTATGAATTATAATATTTTCATGATAAATCATAAATAATAATAATAATAAGATAATGCTTTTTATTAAAATAAATTTAATTATGAAATTGAACATTATACAAATAATTTATTTTTGTTTGATAAATTATGTTTTTACATTTCCAAACGATTTATTTGATGAACTTTGGCAAACAAATCAATCGGAGCCTCAAACAAACAACAATCCGATTAAATCTCAGCCAAAAATCAAAGTTTGCCATATAAATTCCCCAAGAATTTTGTTTTTATTTATGGGTTTTTGCTTTTTCATTCCAAAAATCTAAATTAACTAATTTAAGGTTGAACCGCACGAGGAGCAATTTGATGGAAGATGGCAGGACGAATCTGCACTAAAAGGAATCGTAAAAGTTGAGCAGGGATCACATTTTGGAGCAGTTAAAGTGGAAGGTGAGCCATTCATGAGACAAAATAATTTGAAAATTTCCAATTTCATTAAAAAATGGTGATTTTTTGAAAGGTTACTGAAAGATTTTTGAACGAAAATTTGTTAGGATTGGAAATATTTAAAATCTAATCTTATTTACAATAACACATTCAGGAAAAGACAAAATTAAACATGAATTTGAATGGCGGGACGAGGAGAGTGACGAATTTAAAGAACAATTGGAGGATCGTGTTAAAGAAGAAGATCGAGACGGACAAGCTCCCAACACTTCTGATCACAAAAAGATTGGAGATAATTCTAATAAACAACATTTATCTGATCAAAATAACTCAACTGATCAAGATGAGAGTGTTGATGAACAGCAAAATGAGTCCAATAAATGTGAAAAAATTGAGTCTGATCAACACAAACGTGAAATTATCCAAAAATTTCGTGAAATGAAAGAAGATTATAAGAAGAACAGAAAATATTCCACAAAAGAATGGGCTCAAATTGACACAAAAATAACCAATGGTTTGGGTTTAAATCGCACAAAAGTGTATAAATGGATCAAAGAATTGGGTCTAAAAAAAGAAACAAAGTTGAAATCGAAGTTTTCTGAGTTAGAAAAATGTGAAATTTTGAGACAATTTGATCAGATTAAAAGCAAATGTAAGCAGACAAAACTCAAAAGCGGTTCAATAAATGAACTTGATGATAAAATTTCAAAAAAATTGGGCGTTTCTAGAGGAACAATTTATAATTGGAAGCGCAAATTTGGCCTTTCTGTCATCACCAAAAAGTTTTCTGAGACAACAAAAATTGGAATTTTGAAGAAATATGCCAAAATAAAAAGAGAAAAGCCGAAAATGCGTGATTGTGACATTGCTGATTTGTTGAAAATCTCAAAAAGCAATCTATGTAAATGGAAAGCTCAATTTAGAGAAGAAATTAAGCATTTTTGACTGCACAAAATTATAAAAGTTTGCCAGCCTCGGAACCACGGCGACGGATGTTATTTGTTTGGGCCGATTTATTCAATTTCGATATTAATAAAACATTTGTTTTTCTTTTCATAATAAAATGCCAAAATCGTTTTAATTGAGTAAAGAAATAGGTTTTGTAACCCAGTGATGCGAGCGCCGAACCGACCTCGGAAGTTCGCCAAAAGATTATGTATCGCCGCGATCGCCTTTTATCGATCTCTTTTTGCGGACCTTTCCCATTTTTCCCCCCGTTCGTTCGTTCGTTCCCTTTTGTTTTTTGGGGTTTTGAGAACACCTTTTTGTGTGTGCGGTTTAATAAAGTTTTTATATTTCGGCGGGCGTTCGCTTGGGAGTCTGACTTGGCCCCCGCAAACCCCTCCGCCTTTTAGGGGTTTATTGGAGTGTTATCACGTGGCGCTCCTGGGTGGATCGGTGCGACTTCGCCTTTCGTCAATTACAATTATCGGGATGCAAAAACGTCCGGTTCCCAATCCCGCGGGACAACAAAAACTACCCATTTCAAAAACAAATAGAAAATGCCATCGAAGAAGTGAAGGCGCGGAGAGTATTAGGCCTTGCAAAAGTCTCCAAAAATCCATTCATTCTTTACGCGGATCGGGCGGAAAAGTGATAGAAGGAAAGTTGGAAACGGAAATAATTTCAGAGAGGAGCTGCACAGCACTCTCAAAATAAGTGGAAGAAACATATTTTGGGGCGCTAGGACAAAATCCCTATCGGTCAAAATCACTAACGGTCATAATCCCTAACGGTCAAAATCCCTAATAACCCAAAAGCGGTCAAAATCCCTAATAACCCAAAAACGGTCAAAATCCCTAACGGACAAAATCCCTAATAAGCCAAAAGCGGACAAAATCCCTAATTTTACAATTCTCGAAAAATAGAGTGGTTTGCGTCAATTTTATAGATTAAAAACTAACTTTTAGATTCACCTTTTCAAATATTAAGCACATATGTAATGATTAAGCGCACACTGCGCGAACAATTAGACTACTGAGCTTGTCTTTTTGCATCCAATTATTTTTTTGATTTAGTTGCTTGTATTTCTCCACCTCAACTTAAAATTTTCGGTTGATGGGACTTTGTGCCGCGCCTACTTCGTGGGAGCAGTTATGGTTTATCGGATGCTTCGTCAATCGGCGAGAGAGATTACAGCAAGGAAAACCCAAGTGCTATTATGAGGAGGCAATGAGACGGTTAAACGCCGTTGCACCGGCTAAATCAGCCGCCGGTTTGTTAGTTTTTGTATTCATAACTTACTTACTATCAGCAGAGCTAAGATTTTCATTCTCGAAAACTACAAAAAGGGTTTGTTCACCGCCCACATGGCAAAATTTTCGCATAAAACATTGTTTATCCCACCCCCCTTTATTGCGGACAAACTCGGGCACCACGAAAAATTCCTGAAAATGTTGGAAGGAATTGTACCGAAAGAAGGGAAAATATCTTTGGCACTCACACGAGGCTATCGATCCATCGCCGAAATAACGAGGTACGGAGATAAAGAGGAGAATAGGAATGTTGACGCGAAAGGGCAGCTGAAGCCGGGAGGGGCAAAAATGATTCTCAAATTTTTGCGAGCCGTTTTAACTATCGTTGGCAAAGCTATGGTTACCAGCGGGGAAATCGGGAAAATTTCCGCACCCAAAATGGGATGTACTCGCACCGGGGCACGACCCGACAGCATGACAATTACGACAACCCGGGGGAGGTTCACACCCGCCAAAACGGGGACGGTTTGCATAGGCTCAAAAAGGTTTAAACTTTAAAGGTTTTGACTAGGGTGGGTCACGGTCGGTTTTAAACCGGGGGTACCGGTTTTCGGTTAGGCCGGTTTTGCGACCCCCGATTTTCGGTTTCGGTTTTAGGCCGACACCCGGTTAACCGAAAACCGAAACCGGTTTTTGTCAAACCATAGGGGTGACCCTTTTGATTTTCAAATTCGTAAATTTTGGGCTAATTTTTTAACAAATATCTTAAAATCTAAATTTTTCCCGGCAGGGACTCCTCACATTCCTAAAAGAATAAATTACCGTATTTTTAAAATTTTGGCTGCAAATCTGTTAACAAATTGAGTCAAAAATTCAAATTTTTCTCAGCGGCGCCTATCGGCACCGCCGACCCCACCCCCCCCCCCCCCACCTGAAAGTAAAGCAGATTCTCAAAAAATTCTTTTGGAAAATAAGACCAGGTTTTATTTTGGAAATTCTGGATTACGAATTTGTCAATAGAAAATAAAATTGAGAATTTAAAGATTGTTGAAAATTATTTTAGTAACAAAGCATTTTAAAAATTTTTTCGATTTTTATGTTAATACTTTCGGAGCGAAATTTTTGTTTTAGTTCGCGATTTTACTAAAAAGGCAAAAAAGTGGGGGGAGGGGTCGGCGGTGCCGATAGGCGCCGCCGAGAAAATTTTGAATTTTTGACTCAATTCATCACTACACCAGCCTTTTCATCAACAAACTCCCATAAAAATCCCATCATTAGGGGTGTATTTTTTAAACCGGAAAACCGATAAACCGGTACCCCCGGTTTTCGGTTAGGCCGGTTTTACGACCCCCGGTTTTCGGTTTCGGTTTTTGGGCCAAAAAAGCCGGTTTTCGGTTTCGGTTCGGTTAACCGACCGTGACCCACCCTAGTTTTGACACCCCCAGTCCCTCTCCTCTTTTAATTTTGTTGAAGCTCATCGAAACGCCTCGGAGACACCGATTGTATTTATGTGGTTTTTCTATTGATATTGCATTCCAGCCACAGACCTCTGTTTTCGTTGTTTCCTTTTGTTTTTTTGCGATTCGCATGAATAATTTTAAATAAACTTAAATCAAGGCTAAACAAATGTGACCTATCAACCCAAATAGAGCAAAAGCCTAATCCAGCCCCTCCCAACGCCCACGTCCCCCTCCTTTTTTCTTTTTAGGCATTTTCAGCGGCAGCGCAGCATCGGCGCGCGCCAACACCTTCGGCCCGGGAGGCCCTCAACGGCTACAGGCGGGGAGGTCGGTCGCTTCAACACCTCGCTGGAGCTCGGCTGCGCGGGAGCGGGGGAAGTGATGCGAGCGCCGAATAAGGGGTTTATTGGAGTGTTATCACGACCCATACAACAATAGTTATTAGAAAAAAAATTTTACTTTGTTAAGATCGTATCATTCAAGGCTCAAAAATGAAAATAATTAAATAAAAGGCAAAAAAACGCAGCCTGTTTTGCTAAAAGATAAAAGGCCATTTGCTAGAAAAAATTGTTAGCTTGGCCGAGTATCAAAAACCCGAAAAAATTTCCCAATAGGACAAAATGAGGGAAATTGAAAATTTGATAGAGCAATTTTCGCATCCCGGCGGCGGTTGACCCCTCCCATTTTTAAAAAGTTACAAAATTTGAAACACATTTTTTCCTTACCACCCCCCCTCCCGACTCAAACGCGCGATGGCCCATTCCTCCCTTTCCTCAAGCCCGCCATTCTTCTATCTTTTTACAATATAATGTAAAGGATTTTTTCTTCGTGAGTCTCAAACACGGCTGCACGAAATTTTCGCTTTCGTTCAAGAATTTTTTCGTTTCGAGTTTCGTTTTTGTAATTAAAAAAAAAATTTTCGTTTCGTTGGATCAAAATTTACGAAAAATCGAAAAAAAGTGCACAACTAAAGAATCGACTTTTTGGAGATGTCATGCTCGATTCCCCAGCCTTTCGACTTTTATGAATGTTTTGCGCAGAAAATTTGTTTTTAAAAACAATTTAAATAATAAGTTTTAAAATTATTTTACATTTAATGGAGGTGGGTGGGTCGGCGGTGCTAATAGTCGCCGCCGGAGACATTTGCACCGCAGACGGTTGGGACGCGGAGGTGCCGGAATTTACAGAAACCAAAGAATGGCATAAAATGGAAACACGGACAACAGAAGTTGAGAATAAATTAACTGATCAGCACAATCCAAATGAACAAAGCTTTTCTGATCATTTTGAAAAACAATAACTTCTGTCCCGTGCTGCCGAGGCTACCAAACTTCTACAACAATGGAACAATCACTCATTTTCGGATTTTTTTTTCTCTTTTATTTTGGCATATTTCTTCAAAATTCCAATTTTTGTTGCATCAGAAAACTTTTTGTTGCTGATAAAAGGCCAAATTTGCGCTTCCATTCACGAATTGTTCTGGCACAAACGCCTAATTTGTTTGCAATTTTCTTATCGAGTTCCATGCATTGAAATGTTTTTGAGTTTTGTCTGCTTACATTTTGCCATTCTTTGGTGTCTGTAAATTCCGGCACCTCCGCGTCCCAACCTTTTCCAAATATTTCATCAAAAGTTTTGTTCACTTTTGGTTGGCTCACAGATTCAGCGTTTTCGATAAAAAATGTCGCAAAAATTAAAGAAATAATTAATCGCCAAACTTTCATTGCCTACAATTTCTTAAGAATTCTTTAAATTTTATTGAAATGTTTAATTTAGTAAGAAACTCGTTTTTGTCAATAAAGTCAATGTTTATTAATCCAATGCTTTATATTGGTTTCCTAAAAAGATCAAATCGTTCAAAGCCATTTCTTTCAATTAAATTATTAAATAATTTTAGGCAATATATTTTTATTTAGAAAAATCAAAAACAAATAATGTTAGCCAGTTTTTTAAACAATTATTACTTAGAATGAATTTTATGTTGTATTAGCAAATCAGCCGTACAAGTTCGACGCTTTCCGTGAGACTTTTGCTAAGAAACCGATTGCCAGGGGACAAGAGCGTCCGTCGAACTTTATGTCTAAACCATTTTCAGTCTTAAATTGTCTTGGCAACATTAAATGTAATTAATATGTGCAAGTTTCTATTTTTAAATTATCAAAATTAAAAAACCACATTCGGGGATCTTTTTAATCAGTTAAAATTATTTTCTAACATGAAGAATGAAGAGTTTTTAAAATCTCGAGACTTGAAATTTACCGTGAATCGAGACTGAGACCGAGAAATGGCACCAAGACTCGAGACCGAGACTTTTTAATAATAGTTAAATTCGGGAAATTGAAGAATTTTGCAATTTTATTTGTGGTTTGGAGGGGAAGTTGAAAAAAATGCTGCAATTTTTTTTTGAAGCTTTTTAGGAATGGGAGAGGTCCGGCACCGGTAAATATGGATCATACGGGCCAGAGGCAAAACGGAACAAATTATATATCATTCGACTCCTCTCGGTCTGCAATGTAAGAATCCGAAAAAAAAAATTTTGGGCAACCATTCCCTGAAGAGTTACAGACCCGGGACTGAAGTGTCTTTTGACTGGGGACTCAGTTGTCCACTGATTAAAAAATGGGAAAAATCACTCATATTGGCTTTCAAAATTAGGAATTAGTTGATAGAAAATCAAAATTGAGAATTTAAAACAGTTTTTGAACCGGTTTAAAATTTTTAAAATTAAGGAAAAAACGACTTTTGAGTAACAAAAGCGGATTAATGAAAGGCCGTGTAACGGCCCGCCAACAGCGAGCATGCGGAGACGGAGCAAGTAGTGGGGCGAGACGGAGGGCGGAGGAAGAAGTCTGACGAGCGCCACTGGGGGGCGAGCGCGCGGGGACCCGCGAAGCGGGCGCGCGCGAGACCCCCAGCCGGGTCACGCGCGGACTTCTTCTGGAGCCCGGAGTCTCGCCCCACCTACTGGCCGCCGTAGTCGAGTGTGCGGTACTTTGGCTGCTATTTTCCACCTTACTGTCTAACTTTTCACCTATCGGCCTCTGGTTTACTTAAAAGTCGTTTTTTCTTTAAATTTCAGAAATTTAAACCGGTTCAAAAACGGGTTTAAATTCTCAATTTTGATTTTCTATCGACAGACAGTAATTTTTAAAGCCTATATGAGTGATTTTTACTGTCTAACTTTTCCCCTATCGACCTTTGGTTTACTTAAAAGTCGTTTTTTGCTTAATTTTCAAAAATTTCAACTGGTTCAAAAACCTCTTTAAATGCTCAATTTTGATTTTCTATCGACAGACAGTAATTTTTAAAGCCTATATGAGTGATTTTACTCATTTTTTAATCAGTGGACAACTGAGTCCCCAGTTAAAAGACACGTCAGTCCCGAGTCTGTAACTCTTCAGGGAATGGTTGCCCAAAATTTTTTTTTTCGGATTCTTATATTACAGACCGAGCGGAGTCGATTGATATATAATTTGTTCGATTTTGAGTCTGGCCCGTATGATCCATATTTTCCCCGGCACCAGCGGAAAAATTAAGGATTTTTAAATTTGATTAGTCATTATGTGTTTTCAAATTTTTGAGCTCAGAATTCTGTAATTAATTCTCACCAAATGCCACATTAGTGGTGTAAAACCAGTCTTGTTTATCCAAAAATGGCCAAAATATGCACCAAAATATGCTGAAATATGCACCGAAAATGGCACTATTTTAACTATCAGACCAATTCACCACTATCCTGGCCATCTCATTCAGCATTTGAGCTCTGGACCATTTCAGCGCCGCCTTTTTTTATGCGAATGTTCAATTTTTCAGGCTTTTTTTTCAAAATGATTAAAAGGCTATCGTTAAAAATGAATTGTTTTCAAAAAAGCCAGAAATCAATGGGTGCATTTTTCCAAAATTGTTTTATGGCCGACACCGACAGTATGAAATTTTTGGTATTTCTAAACTATATGGGACTGGCTCGAATCCGAATAAAAAAGGGTACCAATCGATTCCTCTCGTCGAGCTGAGTACGAATCCGCAAAATTTTGAGTCTAAAATTTAAAGCGGTTTTTGAACCGGTTTAAATTTTAAAAATTAAGGAAAAAACAACTTTTAAGTAACAAAAGCCGGATATAATAATGAAAACTGTCTAACTTTTCCGTTACTCTGCGCGAAAAAACATGTTTTTAGTCGAAATTTTGTCGTTTTAACAAAACTATCCGAGACTAAGAATGACTGGACAAAATAATCTTGAGGATATTTTACGATTTTGATAATTTCCAATTTTTCTTGCTAAGATTACTAATTTTTTCAAAAATTATTCAGAAAAATTTCATTAAAATTTTTATTTTCTTGGCAAGAAACCTTAAAAGAATTTGTTTTCTTGCCCATAAAATCAATAATATATAGAAAAGGAAATTTATTTATTATTTTTATTTTCTATTTCCTCAGATGACGGAAGTATACTTCACATGTAAGAAATTTGCAACGTTTTATTTAATTTTTCAATAATATTTTCCTGCTGATAAATCATAAATTAATAATAATAAGATAATGTTTTTTATTAAGATAAATTTAATTATGAAATTGAACGTTCTACAAATAATTTATTTTTGTTTAATAAATTATGCCAATACATTTCCAAACGATTTATTTGACGAACTTTGGGAGACAAATCAATCGGAGCCTCAAGCAAACAACAATCCGATTGAATCTCAGCCAAAAATCAAAGTTTGCCATATAAATTCCCCTAAAATTTTGTTTTCATTTAAGTATTTACTTTTTTTCATCCGGGAATATTTAAATTAACTAATTTAAGGTTGAACCGCACGAGGAGCAATTTGATGGAAGATGGCAGGACGAATCTGCACTAAAAGGAATCGTAAAAGTTGAGCAGGGATCACATTTTGGAGCAGTTAAAGTGGAAGGTGAGCAATTTTAATCATTTAAAAATTTACAAAAAATTTAATATTTCAATTATTTGTTGAATTTTTTAAAAGAATGTTAAACGTTTATTTTAATGGGTCAAAAAGCCCATTTACGAAGGTGTATTTTCCATTTTGAAAACTTTGAAACAAATTAAAGTTGGATAAAACTAAAAGAATTTTTGGTTAAAATTTGATAAAATTCATAAGATCGAAATTATTCAAAAAAATCTCTCAATCGATCTTTTTTTTGTTACAATAAACATTCAGGAAAAGACAAAATCAAACATGAATTTGAATGGCGAGACGAGGAGAGTGGTAAGATAAAAGAACAATTGGAGGATCATGTTAAAGAAGAAGATCAAGACGGACAAGCTCCCAACACTTCTGATCACAAAAATATTGGAGATGATGATGAATATTGGTCGGAAGACGAAGACCATACAGCGTCATCAGCGGATGATATTGATCAGGACAATTCTAAGGAAGTTAAACATTTGTCTGATCAAAATAACTCAACTGATCAAGATGAAAGTGTTGATGGACAGCAAAATGAGTCCAATAAATGTGAAAAAATTGAGTCCGATCAGCAAAAACGTTACATTATCCAAAAATTCCGTGAAATTAAAGAAGATTATAAGAAAAACAGAAAATTTTCCACAAATGAATGGGCTCAAATTGAGATAAAAATATCAAATGGTTTGGGTGTTTATCGCTCAAAAATTTATAAATGGATCAAACAATTTGATTTAAGAAAAGAAACAAAATCAAAGTTTTCTGAGTTCGAAAAACGTCAAATTATCCAAAAATTCCGAGAAATGAAAGAAGATTATAAAAAGAAAAGAAAATATTCCAAAAATGAATGGAATAAACTTGACACAAAAATATCCAATGGTTTGGGTATTGGTTGCTCAACAATTTATAAATGGATCAAAGAATTGGGACTAAATCAAGAAAAGTTTTCTGAATTAGAAAAATGTGAAATATTGAAACAATTTGATAAGATAAAAAACAAATGCAATCAGGCAAAACTCAAAAACTTTTCAAAGAATGAACTCGAGGATAAAATTTCAAAAAAATTGGGCGTCTGTAGACGAACAATTTATGAATGGAAACGCGAATTTGGCCTTTCTGCCAGTAAAAAAATTTCTGATGCAACAAAAATTGGAATTTTGAAGAAATATGCCAAAATAAAGGTGAAGAATCCGAAAATGAGTAATTGTGCCATTGCAGCTTTGTTGAAAATCTCAATAAGCAGTTTAAACAAATGGAAAGCTAAATTTAGAGAAGAAACTAAGCATTTTTGACTGCACAAAATTATAAAAGTTTGTCAGCCTCGGCTCACGGCGACGGATGTTATTTGTTTGGGCCGATTTATTCAATTTCGATATTCATAAAACATTTTGTTTTTCTATTCATAATAAAATGCCAAAATAGTTTTAATTTGAGTAAAGAAATAGGTTTTGTAACCCATACAACAATAGTTATTAGAAAAAAATCTTTACTTTGTTTACCCCCCTCCCGACTCAAACGCGCGATGGCCCATTCCTCCCTTTCCTCAAGCCCGCCATTCTTCTATCTTTTTACAATATAATGTTTTTTGTCCGATAAAGACTTATGAACATGTTGATAATTGCAATATTAATGATTGGCGATTCGCAGTTGCTAGGATCTCTCACTTCGTGAGTCTCAAAGGATTTTTTCTTCGTGAGTCTCAAACACGGCTGCACAAAATTTTCGCTTTCGTTCAAGAATTTTTTCGTTTCGGGTTTCGTTTTTGTAATTAAAAAAAAATTTTTCGTTTCGTTGGATCAAAATTTACGAAAAATCGAAAAAAAGTGCACAACTAAAGAATCGACTTTTTGGAGATGTCATGCTCGATTCCCCAGCCCTTCGACTTTTATGAATGTTTTGCGCAGAAAATTTGTTTTTAAAAACAATTTAAATAATAAGTTTTAAAATTATTTTACATTAATGGAGGTGGGTGGGTCGGCGGTGCTGATAGTCGCCGCCGGAGACATTTGCACCGCAGACGGTTGGGACGCGGAGGTGCCGGAATTTACAGAAACCAAAGAATGGCATAAAATGGAAACACAGACAACAGAAGTTGAGAATAAATCAACTGATCAGCCCAATCCAAATGAACAAAGCTTTTCTGATCATTATGAAAAACAATAACATCCGTCGCCGTGGTGCCGAGGCTGGCAAACTTTTATAATTTTGTGCAGTCAAAAATGCTTAATTTCTTCTCTAAATTGAGCTTTCCATTTACATAGATTGCTTTTTGAGATTTTCAACAAATCAGCAATGTCAAAATCACTCATTTTCGGATTTTTCTCTTTTATTTTGGCATATTTCTTCAAAATTCCAATTTTTGTTTCATCAGAAATTTTGTTGTTGACAGAAAGGCCAAATTTGCACTTCCAATTATAAATTGTTCCTCTACAAAAAACGCCGAATTTTTTTGAAACTTTTTCATCAAGTTCATGCATTGAACCGCTTTTGAGTTTTGCCTTCTGACATTTGCTTTTTATTTCATCAAATTGTTTAAAATTTGTCGTTTTTGCTGATCAGAATAAACTTTGTTTTGGGCTATTTTTTATATGGCAAACTTTGATTTTTAGCTTAGATTCAATCGGATTGTTGTTTGGTTGAGGCTGCGATTGATTTGTCTCCCAAAGTTCGTCAAATATTGGAAATGCAACAACATAATTTAATAAATAAAAATAAATATTTGTTGAACGTTCAATTTCATAATTAAATTTATCGGAATAAAAAGCATTCTCCTAATTATAATTTAATTCTTTAAGATCAGGAAAATATTTCTTCACATTTTTAGAAATTTCTCATAAACAATTTTCTTTAGAATTTTGTTTCAAAATAAATTTTATTGAAAAGGTTAGTAATTAAACTACTTTTTGTCAATTAAATCTAATTATTTATGAACCCAACGCTTTGTATTCGTTTCTTAAAAGATCAAATCGTTCAAAACCAAATTCTTTTAATTAAAATATTCAATAAATATGGGCAATATTATTTTATTTAGAAATCGAATAAAAAAAATGTAAATATTCTTCACATGCAAAAAATTTGCAACGTTTTCATTTTATTTTATTTTTAAGTTAAGCAAATTTAATAATTATCAATTAAATATTTTTCATAATTAAATAATAGTAATAATAAGAAAAATTTTTTCTTGATCATAAATTTATGAAATTGATTTTACAAATATTTTATTTTTGTTTGATAAATTATGAGTTTTACATTTCCAATATTTTTGGGAGACAAATCAATCGGAGCCTCAAGCAAATTCGATTGAACTAAGCCAAAAATCAAAGTTTGTCATAATAAAATAATTTCCGATAATTTTGTTTTCATTTTTGGTCTCAATGTTTTTTAAATAGGAATCCTAATTTAACACGAGAGTTTAAGGTTGAACCGCACGTGGAGAAATTTGATGGAAGATGGCAGGACGAATCTGCACTAAAAGGAATCGTAAAAGTTGAGCATGGACCACATTATGGAGCAGTTAAAGTGGAAGGTGAGGAGCCACTTCACAAAAGAGAAAATAATTTGAAAATTTCAAAAATTTAAATAATTACAAAAATGTTTAATTACAAAATATTTTGATTTTTGAAAGGATCTTTAATTTTTGCAAAACTTTGTAAAAAATTAGAGTTGAATAGAAATACTAAAAAATTTTGCCAGTCAAAATTTGGTTCAATATTCATAAGATCGAAATATTCAAAAAACCATTTAGGAACAGTTAAAATCAAACATGAATCGGCGGATGATCTTGATCAGGACTGAGGAGCCACTTCATGAAAGAGAAAATAATTTAAAAATTTACAAAAAATTTAAACATATTTTGGCATATTTTTGCCTTTTTAGAAAAAAACAAAAAAACATGGGAAAAAGTGGCGCTGAAATGGCTTGCTGGCTGAGATGGCAAAACGGCGATGAGTTGGCTCGGCAGTTAAAATACCGGAACTTCTTTCAAAAATTTATTAAATTTAAAATGTTAAATAATAAGCGAAAGTCTTGAAATCTACTTAATTAAACGTTAAAAGAAGAAAAATTAAGTATTAAGCAAATTGTGTACTAAAAGTGCCAGTTTTCGGTGCATATTTTCGATATTTTCCCTAAAAATTTTTTATTTGATATTTTTTATAAAAATTTCTAAAACATGTGAAAAATAGTACATTTACATTGTAAGAGGGGAACGGTTAAATATTGACGAGTTTTGAAGGTTCTCACGCATAAATTGATCGAATTTGGTCAGTTTAGCACTTTCTTTAATCAATATTTTGGCAATTTTTGGGGTTTTGGTCAATATTTTGGGTTTTTTGGTCAATGTTTTAAGTCAATATTTCACATTTTTATTCAATATATCCCAGCACTAATTATAAAGTTAAATGTCTTTCAACTTTATAATATAAGATTTCAACACATAAAATCATTTCTTTACCCAACTTCCGGAACCGGTTCACGGAACCGTTGGGACTGGCACCTGAACCGGGAAAACACTGCCTACAGTATTACCTAGGGTAGAGAGCAATTTACAATTTTTATAGACATTTTAACACACAAAAACCATTTTCTTTACCCAACTCATAAATTTAATGAGAAACTGCTCACAGATACAAAAGAAATCAATGGCATACATGAAAACCTTGCCAAAAATAATTCAGAAGGATAATTAGTTTGTTTAGTAACAAAAGACATTTATAAATGAAGAAATTGAAAAAATCCGCCCTAAACAACAATATCAGTCGCAGTGGTGCCGAGTTTTGGTATCCCTGGTGTCTAGGCTGGCAAACTTTTTTAATTTTTAGCATTCAAAGCTTCTCTATTTCTTCTCGAAATTTAGCTTTCCATTTAATTAGACTGCTGGTTGAGATTTTCAACAAATCAGCAATGTCAAAATCACTCATTTTCGGATTTTTCTCTTTTATTTTGGCATATTTCTTCAAAATTCCAATTTTTGTTTCATCAGAATTTTTGTTGTTGACAGAAAGGCCAAATTTGCACTTCCAATTATAAATTGTTCCTTTAGAAACGCCCAATTTTTTAGCAATTTTATCATCGAGTTCATGATTTGAACCGCTTTTGAGTTTTGCCTTCTGACATTTGCTTTTTATTTCATCAAATTGTTTCAAAATTTGTCGTTTTTGCTGATCAGAATAAAGATTGAGTTTGACTATTTGATCGAGTTCCTTTTGTAGAGAACAATCATTCTCATCTTTGACAGTATTTTTTAGTTCCTTTTTCCATTGTCTCAGTGTGCTTCTTCCAATATTCAAAATTTTCGCTAATTCAAAATCATTTTTTCTTGAATTACTTTTTTTGATTTCACAATATTGCTTGAGTTTTTCCAATCTTTCTTGATTTGAATGCGATTTATTAATTTGTCCAAATTCTTTTTTCCATTTTTTAATTATAAAATGACCGACACCGATACGTTTTGAAATTTTTACATAAATTTGTTGCCACTCTTTTCTGGAATGTTTTCTTTTTTGCTTATATTTTTCTATCAATGAAATATATTCCTCAACAATTTCACGCTTTTGCTGATCAGAATGATTATTTTTGATTCTTTTTATGAGTCTTTTGCCATTTTCCTGCACTTTTTGACATTTTTGTCCATCAATGCAATCATTTTGATCAGTTGAATCAGCTTCATCTTCTTCAATAAATTCATTGTCATCTTGCGACCAATTTTCATCAAACATTTCATCAAATCTTTCCCTTATTTTTCTATTGGCAAAACTTTCAAAATGATCAGAAAAGCTTTGTTCATTTGGATTGGGCTGATCAGTTGATTTATTCTCATCTTCTGTTGTCTGTGTTTCCATTTTATGCCATTCTTTGGTTTCTGTAAATTCCGGCACCTCCGCGTCCCAACCTTTTCCATATATTTCATCAAAAGTTTTGTTCAGTTTTGGTCTTTCTCCGCCTTGGCTAACAGAATTAGCATTTTTGATCAAAAATATTGCATAATTTATGGCAATAATTAATAGCCAAACTTTCATTGCCTGCAATTTTTTAAGAATCTTTTAATATTGAAAATGTTAATAATTTTAGTAATAAACTAGTTTTTTATGATAAACAGTCAATGTTTATTAATCCATTGATTTATGTTGCTTTCTTAAAATGATCAAATCGTTCGAAGCCAAATTCTTTTAATTAAAAAAGCCAATTTTTTTTGAAACAAAAAACTTTTTTTGTAGCTTCACTCAAAATTTTAAGAACCGAAATCATAAAAATTTTAAATAGAGAAGGAATGAACAAGTGTGGTGAAATTTGGAAAAATTTGCCAAGCCGGAAAATATTGTGAATTGATTCTGGAAGAAAAGGTTGGTCAAGAAATTGATGACCCAATGAAACTAGCCCTAAAAATTTCCTTCTTCACCGACGAAATCAGCAATTTTGGTAAAGCTTGAAAAGTTGAAGGTGAACCCAATGAAGCCGAACTTTTTGTTATTGCTTTGTTTTGGTCAAATTGGAGCAAAAACCCAAAAAACCAATACCAAAAAACTCAAAATTTTTTTGATTTTTGTTTGTTTGGTCTAAGTTTTCGGTCTCTACTAAATACCTAGAGGTATTTTTCCTTTTGGGGCCCATTGGCATTTTTTAAAAATCAACAAAAAGCGCTAATTGCATTAGATTCACATTAGTAATTACAAACTCCGATTGATTTGTCTCCCAAAGTTCGTCAAATAAATCGTTTGGGAAGGTAAAAACATAATTTATTAAACAAAATTAAATTATTTGTAGAACGTTCAATTTCATAATTAAATTTATTTTAATAAAAAGCATTATCTTATTATTATTATTATTATTTATGATTTGTCAGGAAAATATTATAATTCATACATTATTAGAAAATGCTTAAATGAAAAATTAAATAAAACGTTGCAAATTTCTTATATGTTAAGAATACTTACGTCATCTGATGAAATAGAAAATAAAAAATATAATATAATCAATTTCATTTACTATATATTATTGGTTTTTATAGATAAGAAAAAAAAATTACTTTAAGGTTTCTTGAATGAAATTTTTTTGAAAAAAATTAGTAATCTTAGCAAGAAAAATTGGAAAAATATCAAAATCTCAAAATAGCCTCAAAATTATTTTGTCCAGTCATTCTTAGTCTCGAATAGTCTCGGATAGTCTCGTTAAAACGATAAAATTTCGACTAAAAACATGTTTTTTCGCGCATACGCCATTATAAAGCCAAAAAAAAAATTTGCAATTATTGTTAAAAAATTGAAGCAAAATGTAGTTTGTGTTAATTTTGACATTTTCTCTGTGGGCATTCTCATTTAAAATTGGTTCTCACATTGGCATTCTGTTAGAATCTGGTGTCTCATCAAAATTGTTTGTAATGTTTTTCTTTTCGCCCGTTTTCTACACTTCCCCTCTTCTCCGGTCTCAGGACAATATTGGTATCTTTTTGTAAGTGGAGGAATAAATAAGCTAAGTTTTGTGGGGCAAGTCGTCTCAATTCTTGGTTGAAGTGCAAACCCGAACGGGCAAATTCCGGTAATAGTTAAGTTTGTTGCCCCCATTTTTGAAAAAATACATTTTTTTTCAAAGTCGGTAGGTAAAATGCGTTTTTAGGGGTATTCAATTTTTTGGGGGATTTTTTTTTTAAATCAAAATTTCTTCAAATTAAAATGCACCCCTAAGGAAAGGCTTTTCTTATGGAAAATATGCACCCCAAAGATTTAATTTTTTATGGGAGGAGAGCCCCACCGTGCCGACAGGCGCCGTCGGAGAAATTTTTACAAAAATTGACAATTTTTGTTAAGAAAATTGAAGTAACAATGCAAACGGATGTGATGAAAGAAGGGTCGGCGGTAGCATTTTAATTAAAAATATTTGAAAATTTATTTTAGTGGGGGACCACACGCGACAGAACCAAAATGTATTAAAAAAGTGATTTTATTATTTCTTTTTATTAATTAAAATTCTTTTACAGAACCGAAACATAAATACTCCCACAACAAACAAAAGGAATTGATGAAACGCTATTATGAAATTAAGGACAAAACCCATAAAATTAGTGACGGGGACATTGCCAAAATGTTCCCAGGTAAGCATATCGGCGGTGCTGAAGATTAGATTGGGGGAAAATAGAAGGAAGGTTGGAGTGGAAAAGGTTTGGAGTTGAAGCAACGCGTGTCAAATACCAATCTTTGGTGAGACGATATTAGAAAAGTTGCAATTTTTGGGAAATTCAAGGATTCAACGTTGCCAAAATCGATCTCGGGGCGAGACTGGCGTAGAGAAGTTGCAATTTTGAGCTAAATTTCGTAAACTTTTAATGGACAAAAAAATATCGATCTCTGGGTGAGAAGATATTTGGAAAAATTTGCATTTCGGAATATCAATGTTTATTAATCAAATGCATGGCACATCTTCACCACGCCTCCCCATCCCTCCAGCAGAGCCCGTAAAAGGGAATGGGAAGTTTCCCTCGATTTGGGGGGGGGGGGAAATCTCCCCCAATTGGTAAAAGAAATTGCTTATTCTTGACGGAGACTTAACCCGAAAACGAGGGAGATTATTTACCCAGGGAATATTCCCCGTAAAAAAAGAAAATTCCCGGGGAATTTTCCACCAATTTGGGGGGAAATTTCCCTCGAAAAGCTCCCTTTAGAGCTTTCGAATGATATAAAGCGTTAATGGTTTGGTGCAGGTTGAGTTCACGGGAACACTACTCGAATGTTTTTTTGCACGATTAATGCTTGTAAAAAATTTTTATAGATTTAACACAAAATTTTGAACGTGACCGTTCCGTATTCCGTGAAATTCCGTATTTTTAGTCTGTCCGTATTCCGTGTTCCGTATTATTTTTTTTGACACGGACGACATCCCTGCTGAGTAGGACTCGGATTTTTTTTGATCAAAATGCACCCCCTAAAAATCGATATTTTCAGAAAAATTTATTATTTTTATATTTGCATAGAATTATTGTTAAACTGTTGAAATGTCTTTAATTAAATTATAGAAGTAATTTTTACATTGTTAATATTTTATTAGTGTTTCATTTACAAAATATTTCGAATTTTATCTGAGCGTGAACAAAAACTCTTGCCCGTGTACGAAAATGGTACGGGAACCCCGCTTCTTTTGGAGGTCTGAAGTAGAGTACGGACCAAACAAATAATTGTACAAAAAACCCCAAATATTTGTACAAAAAATTGGACCCAAAAATTTTTGTTTTTGTTTGTTTGGTCAAATTGGGGCTCAACCCAAAAAAAAACCAAAACCCAAAAAATATTGTACAAATATTTGTTTGGTCCAACGTAATTTTTGTACAAATTTTTGGGTGTTGCCCGGTTGAATTTACACCCCTAAAGATAGCATCATTGAGTGATTTTTCAATCATTTTTACAAGAATCTTTCTAAGTAATAGATGGCATAGTGGTTTGTCTTCTCGGTAACTCTTACGTTATGTGCTGGGTTCGAACCTGCTTTAGTGCGAGCAATTATTTATCATTTGTCTTCTGCACATACGCTTCCCCCCATTAAAAATTTATAAAATAAATTTTCGAATATTTTTTAATTAAAATGTAGCAAAAAAAGGTATTTTTAAAAAAATCAACACATTTTTCTGAACTTTTTGGTTTAATTTTGTAACAAAGACTTGATTTTTGTAAAAATTTTTCTGGCGGTGCCAGCGGACCTCTCCCATTCCTAAAAAACTTCAAAAAAAGTACCGTCATTTTAAAATTTTGGTGCAAATTACTTAACAAATTGAGTCAAAAATTCAAATTTTTTCTTGGCGGCGCCTATCGGCACCGCCGACCGCCACCCCCTAGTAAAGCAAAATTCGCAAAAATAATTGGATTTCTGAAAATTCAAAAATCGGCAAATTATCGAAATCTTACACAATTTTCTTAAAACTAAAAAAGTTTTGGCATTAAATTCATATATTTATTTACACACCTAAAAAATATTCCTGATTTTTGGGTTTGACAGGGCTACCCTGATATTAATATTTCATGAATTTGTGGTGACTGGTCAGAAAATGCGTTGAATAAAATTTTATTAAAAAATTTTTAAAAAATCGGAACTTCTAGGCTTTTTGTATGTTTTACTAAATTTTTTTGTTTTTGTACAAATTTTTGGGTTTTGTCAACCCAAAAAAAACCAAAACCCAAAAAACCCAAAAAATTTTGTACAAATATTTGTTTGGTTAAATTGGAGCGCAACCCAAAAAAACCCAAAAAACAAAAAAACCCAAAAAATTTTGAACAAATATTTGTTTGGTTAAATTGGAGCGCAACCCAAAAAAAACCAAAAAACAAAAAAACCCAAAAAATTTTGTACAAATATTTGTTTGTCTGAGATTCCGTTCTCTAGTCTGAAGTCTGTCGCGAAAGTAACGGGATTTTTTTGTTAACAGTGTAATTATAGTTCGAAGGGTTTTTTGTAATTTAATTGCCAAATAAAAAAATCAATAATATTATAGGAAAGGAAATTGATTTTTATATTTTATTTTCTATTTCATCAGATTACGTAAGTATTCTTTCTTCACATGTAAGAAATTTGCAACGTTTTATTATTTTTTTATTTAAGCATTTTCTAATAATGTATGAATTATATTTTTTTCCTGATAAATCATAAATAATAATAAGAGAATGCTTTTTTATTTAGATAAATTTAACATGAAATTGAAAATTCTACCAATAATTTGTTTGATAAATTATGCTTTTACCTTTCCAAACGATTTATTTGATGAACTTTGGGAGACAAATCAAAAGGAGCCTCAACCAAACAACAATCCGATTGAAGCTCAGCCAAAAATCAAAGTTTGCCATATAAATTCCCCAAGAATTTTGTTTTCATTTATTGGTTTTTGCTTTTTCATCCCAAAAATCTAAATTAACTAATTTAAGGTTGAACCGCACGAGGAGCAATTTGATGGAAAATGGCAGGACGAATCTGCACTAAAAGGAATCGTAAAAGTTGAGCATGAACCACATTATGGAGCAGTTAAAGTGGAAGGTGAGCCAGCCACTTCATAAAGAGAATTAAATAATTACAAAATATTTTGATTTAATCTTTTGCAAAACTTTTTAACAAATTAGAGTTGAATACTGAAAGAATTTGGGGTCAAAATTTGGTTAAATCATTCAAAATATTCAAAAATATTAATATATTTTTTACAATAAGACATTTAGGAGCAGTTAAACTCAAACATGAATCAGCGGGTGATCTTGATCAGGACAATTCTAAGGAAGCTAAACATTTGTCTGATCAAAATAACTTAACTGATCAAGCTGAAAGTGTTTATGGACAGCAAAATGAGTCCAATAAATGTGAAAAAATTGAGTCTGATCAGCTAAAACGTGAAATTATTCAAAAATTCCGTGAAATAAAAGAAAATTATAAGAAAAAAAGAAAATTTTCCAGAAAAGAATGGACTCAAATTGACACAGAAATATCAAATGGTTTGGGTGTTGGTCGCACAACAATTTATAAATGGATCAAAGAATTGGGTCTAAGAAAAGAAACAAAGTCAAAGTTTTCTGAGTTAGAAAAACGTGAAATTTTAAAACAATTTGATGAGATTAAAAGCAAATGTAAGCAGGCTAAACTCAAAAACATTTCAATGCGCGAACTTGATGAGAAAATTGCAAAAAAATTGGGCGTTAGTAGAGGAACAATTATTCGATGGAAGCGCAAATTTCGCCTTTCTGTCAGCAATAAAATTTTAGGCGTTAATGGGTTGAGAAGAGTTCTGATGCTTCAAAGTCGCTGGGACGCGAGTGGCCAGGACGCAAGTGTCCCGCTTCGTCATAAGTAGGACTCGAATTTTTCTTTGACCAAAATGCGCCCCCTAAAGATTATTTTTCGGCTTGGAAAATTTTTCTAAATTTCACCACACACGTTCACTCTAGCAGATGCACTCGAAATATCGAACAAAAAGATAAATGAAAGGCGTAAAATTGATTATATTTCTATTTTAATTTCTGTACCAAAGCAATAGTTCCTATAGACACTGACAGTCTATAAGTATTTTGCTTGGCCTTTTTATTGCTAATCGACATGCTTAAACAAAACTTTTGCCATTGGGTTAAGAAGTCCACACAGAGGGCCAATTCTGCAATTCTCTTGATCTCAACTAAAACTCATCTAATCATCTTGGTCTAATAACTCCCTAAAAATAACATTCTTCACCTTTCTTTCAAAATTATTTTACAAAAACAATCTTTGCCAAAAACTCATCGAAAAGGTGCAATCGAGCATTGAAGACTCGAACCGTTTTGGGTCTTGCAAAAGTGGTACGGCGGGATTTATTTTGTTAACTAGTGTAATTATAGTTTTCAAAGGGTTTTTTGTAATTTAATTGCCAAATAATAAAAATCAATCAAGCGGTCAAATACTGCACAATTCTGTAGATGGGCACACCATCCGAAGCAAGGTAAGCTTATTAAATAGTGAAGGATTAATTGTACGGTAAAATTAAAAAATCAAATTTTAAATTTAATTAGTTCTTTTTTAAGCCCTCAACATTGAATCAGGGTGGAGTGGGTTCCGGCGGTGGCACAGTCGACTCGGCACTGCTTTTTCCCGCAGCCGAAATGTTGGGAGCAAAATCGAATGGAATTTGAGCAAATATTTCCAAAAATTTTAAGAACAAATAAAAGAATCCCATTTTTAACTTTTATAATAAATTAACTATCCATCCTAATTAATAAAGAAAGCGCGCTTGTTTATGAGATGGGAATAGGTGATAAAAATTTTAATACCCTTCACTTTTATTCTGCCAACAAAATACAAAATGAAAAATAAAATAATAATTTAACATTTCAATATTCAAAATACCAAAATAGTAATACATAGATTGATCAAAATTGCGTTTGATAAAACATTGGATTGTTAAAAATAGTGCAAAATGGGATAAATTAGAGTACATCAGGATCGGGATTTAAATGAAAGTTGAGGTCCCCATTGTCCGGGATTAAAAAACACGGTCGGGCTCAGTTGTGAGTTCCATGTTAGAATTAGAATAAATTCAAAAAAATTAAATTGCTTTAAATAATTTAAAAAACAAAACACCCATTTAATAAAAAGGTGCGTTAATCATTCATTTTTTAGAAAATTCTTTTTGTGAATACGCATTGAGCTAATTATTTCTTCAAGTGATCTGCCCCCCCTCCGATTTTTAACATATTGGCGCCAGAGGAACTCGCACAAATAGGAATCCAGCATTTGGGCCCTAAAACAAAAAAGTGCAACCTAGAGATTTGGATAGTTCAAACGGAGACTTAGGAGCAGTGTTAAAATGCCAGGTAGCACGAAATCAAATCATTGGAATTAATTATTTGTTTAAAAAATGGTAAACATTATTTATTGATTTTTTCTAAGCAAAATAATATTGCATTATGTTCAATTAGTAATAAAAATTGGCTTTGAACGATTTGATTTTTTCAAGAAACATGCAATTCATTGAATTGACTTTTTAAGGCGCTAGGACTTTTCGACAGTAAGCGGACTTTTTGATGCTGGACAATTCGACAGTGGCGGACGATTCGACAGCGGTTTTTTTGGCGGTACAACAAATTTAAAAAAATTTTATATGTAATCCAATATTCAAAAGATAGTTTTATCCATCTACTAAATAAATTTAATACCAATTTGGTTAGATGATCTTCTGCTTACATGCCTCTGATTATCTCACTGAATTTCTTTACAAACATATTCTTTCATTAGATAATGATAAGGAAAATTTATTTTATAGACCATCTCAAGAACGTAACATATATTGGAATTGGAATAATATGGGTAAAACTATCTTTTGAATATTGGCTTACATATAAAATTTTTTTTGAAAATTTTAATTGAATTAAATTTTTTTTAAATTTGTTGTACTGTCAAAAAATCCGTTGTCGAATCGTCCAGCACTGTCGAAGAGTCCGGACACCTTTTTTAATGGCACAAACTAGTTTAAAGTATTGCAGGAAATTTTCGTTATTTTCTGCAATCAAAAATGCCAATTCTGTGGGCGAAAGCGGAGAAGGATTAAAACTAAATAAAACATTTGATGAAATATTTGGAAAAGGTTGGGACGCGGAGGTGCCGGAATTTACAGAAACCAAAGAATGGCATAAGGGAAAAATTTTAAAAGTTCTTAATTTCTTCTTTAAATTGTTTTTTCCAATTAGTTAGGCTTCTTGATGATATTGTCAACAAATCAGCAATGTCACAATCCCTCATTTTTGGATTTTTCCCTTTTATTTTGGCATATTTATTCAAAATTCCAATTTTTGTTTCATCAGAAAACTTTTTGTTGCTGACAGAAAGGCCAAATGTGCGCTTCCATTCATAAATCGTTTTGGCACAAACGCCCATTTTTTTTGCAATTTTCTCATCAAGTTCATGCATTGAACCGCTTTGGAGCTTTGCCTTCTGACATTTGCTTTTTATTTCATCAAATTGATTCAATATTTCACGTTTTTCTAACTCAGAAAACTTTGACTTTGTTTCTTTTTTTAAACCCAATTGTTTGATCCATTTATAAATTGTTGTTCGACCAACACCCAAACCATTTGATATTTTTCTGTCAATTTGAGCCCATTCATTATTTGAATATTTTCTTTTTTTCTTATAATCTTCTTTCATTTCTCGGAATTTTTGGATAATGTCACGTTTTTGCTGATCGGACTCAATTTTTTCACATTCATTGGACTCATTTTTCTGTTCATCAACATTCTCATCTTGATCAGTTGAGTTATTTTTATCAGAAAAATTTTTATCCTCAGCATTGCCTTGATTCTCCCAATATTCATCATCATCCTCAATATTTTTGTGATCAGAAGTATTTGGAGCTTGTTCATCTTGAACTTCTTCTATAACATGATCCTCCAATTGTTCTTTAAATTCACCACTCAACTCGTCCCACCATTCAAATTCATGTTTAATTTTATCTGTTCCTGAATGTTTTATTGTAAAAATATTTTTGAATAATTTCGATCCTATAAATATTGAACCAAATTTGACTGAAGACATCAGGCACAACCAACCCAATAACGCCAGGTACAACCCACCCCCCCCCCCCCCCCCCAGCACTACCATTATTTATCCGACAAATTAAATCAAAAAACAGAGGTCAAATTGGTGTTCAGCGCATAAATTTAGCATTTTCTCTCAATTTTTGCTGTCAAAATATTTTGATGAAAACCCAAAACGGTCCCATTTGATTTAAAATTCAACACCACTTTTTCGACCATACTTCGGTTCTGTTAAAATTAGGGTAGATGGCGGTCGGTTAACCGAACCGAAAACCGGCTTTTTTGCCCTAAAAACCGAAACCGAAAACCGGGGGTCGTAAAACCGGCCTAACCGTAAACCGGGATCACCGGTTTAAATTTCCCATTTTTTTAAATTTAGATACAAGTTACTAGTTTCTCATTTCATTTTTGTATAACTTTGTTCAAAGTTGAGTCATCTTAATTACTTAGTATCATACAATGCAGAAAAACCAATTTCTTAACAAATATCGTTAACTTTTCAAAAAATTTTCCCGGCCGACTCCTTCCATTTCTAAAAAGCTTCAAAAAAGTGCCATATTATATTACCTTTTTGGTTGCAAATCTGTTAACAAATTGAGCCAAAAATTCAAAATTTTATCGGCGGCCGGGGGTCGCAAAACCGGCCTAACCGAAAACCGGTACCCCCGGTTTAAAACCGCTTTTACCCTAGTTAAAAGTATTAAAATAAACTCAAATATTTTCGAATAGAGTTAAAATTCGCTATTTATCTAATTGAAATGATTTTGAAAATTCTTTATTCATTGTTAGAAATTTTTGTAAAATGCATTTATTCGAAAAATTGACTATAACTTTTGAGTTTTTAAATGTTTTGCATTTTATGACACCAACAGTTAAGGGATTTTCTTGTCATCATCCTATTAAAGTTTAAGTCTTATGACATTATCTGACCTATTAAATAAATGTTTAAGAAATTTTCAATAATCAACATTTTTTTATCGGAAATTTTTGTATTATTATTTCTCTTTATGAAGCGGCTCACCTTCCACTTTAACTGCTCCAAAATGTGGTTTATGCTCAACTTTAACGATTCCTTTTAGTGCAAATTCGTCCCGCCATCTTCCATCAAATTGCTCCTCGTGCGGTTCAACCTTAAATTAGTTAATTTAGATTTTTGGGATCAAAAAGCAAAAACCCATAAATGAAAACTAAATTTTTGGTGAATTTATATGACAAACTTTGATTTTTGGCTGAGATTCAATCGGATTGTTGTTTGCTTGAGGCTCCGATGGATTTGTTTGCCAAAGTTCATCAAATAAATCGTTTGGAAAGGTAAAAACATAATTTATCAAACAAAAATAAATTATTTGTATAATGTTCAATTTCATAATAAAATTTTCTTAATAAAAAGCAATCTTATTATTATTATTTATGATTTATCAGGAAAATTATAAATCATACATTATTAGAAAATGCTTAAATGAAACAATAAATAAAACATTGCAAATTTCTTACATGTGAAGAATACTTACCTATGTACATTATCTGAGGAAATAGAAAATAAAATATAATACAATCAATTTTCTTTTCTATATATTATTGATTTTTTTATTTAGCAATTAAATTACAAAAAAAAACCCTTCAAATACAATAGTTAACAAAAAAAATCACGATAATTAATAATTGTTTCTCTTCTAAATGTATTGATTTCTACTTTATTTCGAAATTAAAATAACAAAATATTTAAAAATGACTTTACGCTTTTGCTGATCAGAATAATTTTTGTTTTCTTGTGCTTTTTAACATTTTTGTCCATCAATGCAATCATTTTGATCAGTTGAATTAGCGTCATCATCTTCTATAATTTATTGTCGTTTTCCTCCCAATTTTCATTAAAGTTTGTGCAATCCGACCTTTTGTCGTTACCCACTACCGGCTCTTTTTTTAATATTATATCCGTACGGATTTCACAGGTCCCATAGCCCCTAACCTTTGTATTTTTGGCCAGCCACGGGTTTTAGCCTGGGTGACCTTTGCCCGTAACACTTCCCATTAAAAAATTTAATCTTATTTCTTTACGCACATTAACAAAAAAGCTTTTTGCCGACGGCGTCTACCGGTTTCCATTCGGGATTCCGATTCCGTTAAATTTTAAAATTCCAGTTCCCGTTCCCTACCGCGGACATTGGACTAGATATATTTGCATATTGTTAACTTTGTTGAAAATGTCTATAATAAAATTATAAAAGTAATTTTTACATTGTTAATATTTTATTAGTGTTTTATTCACAAAATAACTTTGAATTTGACATTTCAACTCACAAAAAATCATTTTCTTTACCCAACCCATAAATTTGATCAGAAATTGCCGGACAGACAGAAACAAATCCAAGTCATTTAAAATGAGTTCTGGGGCCTATTTCAATTGTGTCATATCTCCGATATGATCCTATGATACGATATCATATCGTATGCAAAATTTCTGTTTCAATTAAATCGTATGAAAAATCATGTGCCGCCCATGATATGTCATATGGGGGGGCGTCATATGTGCGTTTCAATTTGATCGGGTATGATATCAGAGATATGTGTATGATATCGCCTGTGATACGCGGCACATGACTTCCCATATGACATATCGTGTGCGCGTTTCAATTAAAAGCGTGCCATAAATAGGATATGACACGTAACCTTACAGAAATCATATGCGGGTGTATCCGCTCCAAAGCGGTGATTTTTAGAAATACTTAAAATTTTTTTGTTTCAAAATGGTAAAAACACGATTCTAGGGGTTTTTGGGGTCGTAGAATCCGAATCTGACTTCTATTTCGACCAATTCCAAACCCCGAACCCGAATTCGAACAATTTCTTCAAAAAAATTTTTTTCGCTTTTTTAATTTATACCACCAAACCGTTTATAAAAAAGCAAAAAAAAAATTCGAAAAATTGTTCGAATTCGAGTTCTGGGTTTGGAATTGGTCGAAATAGAAGTCGTATTCGGAATCAACGTCCCAAAAAGCCCCTATAATAACTTTTTGATTTTTTTTAAATTGTCGAATTCGGGTCAGGGGTTCGAACTTGGTTGAAATGGAAGTCAGATTTGTTCTACTACCCAAAATTCTAATTTTAATCACTTTTTGACTTTGGAAAGGGGTATTAGTTTCGTAAAAGGGTTATTGGATACGGTAATGAGAGAAATCATATGTAAAATTTGATATCATATCGATAAAAGTTAATTGAAACAGCACATAAGACATATGATTTCTGCGTTTGATACCGTGTCACACGCAGCCGTCGTATGTAATTCCGCATATGATATCGTATCCCAGTCAATACGACGGAATTGAAAAGCAGATTTGCTAAATAAAAAAATCAATAATATATAGAAAAGGAAATTGATTGTATTATAATTTTATTTTCTATTTCCTCAGATAATGTACATAAGTATTCTTTCACATGTAAGAAATTTGCAATGTTTTATTTATTTTTTTATTTAAGCATTTTCTAATAATGTATGATTTATAATATTTTCCTGATAAATCATAAATAATAATAATATTAAGAATCCTTTTTATTAAGATAAATTTAATATGAAATTGAACGTTCTACAAATAATTTATTTTTGTTTGATAAATTATGGTTTTACATTTCCAAACGATTTATTTGATGAACTTTGGGAGACAAATCAATCGGAGCCTCAAGCAAACAACAATCCGATTGAATCTCAGCCAAAAATCAAAGTTTACCATATAAATTCGCCAAAAATTTTGTTTTAATTTATGGGTTTCTGCTTTTTCATCCCAAAAATCTAAATTAACTAATTTAAGGTTGAACCGCACGAGGAGCAATTTGATGGAAGATGGCAGGACGATTCTGCACTAAAAGGAATCGTAAAAGTTGAGCATGAACCACATTATGGAGCAGTTAAAGTGGAAGGTGGGCCCCACTTCATGAGAGAGAAAATAAAAAGATTTAAATATTACAAAATATTTTGATTTTTGAAAGAATCTTTAATCTTTTGCAAAACTTTTTAACAAATTAGAGTTGAATACTGAAAGAATTTTTGGGGTCAAAATTTGGTTAAATCATTCAAAATATGCAAAAATATTAATACTTACAATAAGACATTTAGGAACAGATAACATCAAACATGAATCAGCGGATGATCTTGATCAACACAATTCTAAGAAACATTTGTCTGATCAAAATAACTCAACTGATCAAGATGAAAGTGTTTATGGACAGCAAAATGAGTACAATGAATGTGAAAAAATTGAGTCTGATCAGCAAAAACGGGAAATTATCCAAAAATTCCGTGAAATTAAAGGTAATTATCGGGAAAAAAACCAACGCGCACTCTCAGCCAAAGAATGGACTCAAATTGATAGAAATATATCGAATGGTTTGGGTGTTGGTCGCACAATATTGTATAAATGGATCAAGGAATTGGGTCTAAAAAAAGAAACGAAGTCAAAATTTTCTGAGTTAGAAAAACGTGAAATTTTAAAACAATTTGATGAGATTAAAAGCAAATGTAAGCAGGCTAAACTCAAAAACATTTCAATGCGCGAACTTGATGAGAAAATTGCAAAAAAATTGGGCGTTAGTAGAGGAACAATTATTCGATGGAAGCGCAAATTTCGCCTTTCTGTCAGCAATAAAATTTTAGGCGTTAATGGGTTGAGAAGAGTTCTGATGCTTCAAAGTCGCTGGGACGCGAGTGGCCAGGACGCAAGTGTCTCGCTTCGTCATAAGTAGGACTCGAATTTTTCTTTGACCAAAATGCGCCCCCTAAAGATCGATTATTCAAAAAAATTTATTATTTTGACATTTTATAAAATTTTCCAAAACATGTAAAAAATATTATGTTTACAAAAGAAGAAAATTAATAAAAATTGACGAACCAAATCGGACAAAAGGTCTGGTAAGCCAATCGGACAAAAGGTCCGGTAAGCCAAATCGGACAAAAGGTCCCATAAGCCAAATCGGACAAAAGGTCCCATAAGCCAAATTGGACAAAAGGTCCAGTAAGCCAAATCGGATCGGACAAAAGGTCCGGTAAGCCAAATCGGACAAAAGGTCCCATAAGCCAAATCGGACAAAAGGTCCCATAAGCCAAATTGGACAAAAGGTCCAGTAAGCCAAATCGGACAAAAGGTCCGGTAAGCCAAATCGGACAAAAGGTCCGGTAAGCCAAATCGGACAAAAGGTCCGGGCCGAGCATGCAAACAACAATAAGTAAGTAAAAGAGAATAAATGACAGTAGTTAAACCTACAGGGACCTCTGCAGCAACGCGCGAAATATTCGCCCACAATCGCCAGGGTATATAAATTGCTTAAATGACAAATAAATTTCGTTATCTGATGAAAGCAAATAAAAATTGTTTCTCTTCTAAATGTATTGATTTCTACTTATTTCGAAATTAAAATAACAAAATATTTAAAAACGACTTTACGCTTTTGCTGATCAGAATAATTTTTGTTTTCTTGCACTTTTTGAAATTTTGCCCATCAATGCAATCATTTTGATCAGTTGAGTCAGCGTCATCATCTTCTATAAATTTATTGTCGTTTTCCTCCCAATTTTAATTAAAGTTTGTGCAATCCGACCTTTTGTCGTTTTCCCCACTAGGCTCTTTTTTGAATATTATATCCGTACGGATTTCACGGGTCCCATAACTGGACTAGATATATTTGCATAGAATTATTGTTAAATTTGTTGAAAATGTCTATAATAAAATTATAGAAGTAATTTTTACATTGTTAATATTTTATTAGTGTTTTATTCACAAAATACTTCGAATTTGACATTTCAACTCACAAAAAATCATTTTCTTTACCCAACCCATAAATTTGAGGAGAAATTGCCTGACAGACAGAAACAAAATCCAAGTCATTTAAAATGAGTTCTGGCGTTCTGTTGTGCCCACTTTGGAGAAAGCTTTAGATTTCGGGTGAAAAAGGTCTGATTCCTTGTCCCACGAGAAAGCAAAAACAATCCTTGCCAAAAACCCATCGAAAAAGTGCAATCGAGCATTGAAAACTCGGAACGTGTTGGGTCATGCAAAAGTGGCACGGGAACCCCGCTTTTTTTTGAAGGTCCGAAGTCTGTCATGCGAAAGCAACGAGATTTTTTTTTTGTTAACTAGTGTAATTATAGTTTTCGAAGGGTTTTTTGTAATTTAATTGCTACAGATGAAACAATAGGCCACTTGATCAGTGTTTTCCCGGTTCCGGTGCCGGTTCCAACGGTTCTGGGAACCGGTTCCGGAACCGACCGCGGAACCGCGAAATATTCGGAACCGATTTTGGAACCGGTTCCCGGAACCGCCAAGATCCGGAACCGCTTCGGAACCGGAACCGCGAAGAGCTTGGAACCGCTCCAATATATGATTCCATTGCGTAATGAATTGAAAATATGATTAATTTTTGAAGAGATTAACCTCGATTTACACAAAAGAAAAAACTTCCAAATACAAAAAGCATCAACACAATTTTGGATGCTCTTAAGAAGGCTTTTTGTAAAACAAAATTCTAGAAAAAAAGGGATCGATTTGATTAATTAATAAAGGACTACGCATGATTTAGGATGACCAGAGTTTGCCAGGTTTCCCCTGATTTTTTAAAATGGGAAATTTTCAGTGAAAAAGACAAATTTTCCTAACAAATATTGTTAAAATTTTCAAATTTTTTTACCCTCTCATTCCAAAAAAGCTTAAAAAATTGCAAATATTTAGAGAGTTGCAAAAAGATATATGAAAGGCGTAAAATTGATTATATTTCTATTTTAATTTCTGTACCAAAGCAATAGTTCCTATTGACACTGACAGTC
>JAIXHY010000003.1:4607982-4683583 GCA_020449905.1 Globodera pallida | reverse complement strand
CGGCATGAGGAATCGATTGGTATAAAAATTGGCCTCCATTGAAGATGATAACATGTCCAAAATCGGGCGCGCCTAACCAAATTAGGGTGCCCCTAACCCATAGGCTTACCTACCCCATAACCCCCATAACTTTCTTCATATAGGTCGCATGCTCAAGCAGTTCACATATTCATTAACCAGCTACGGCATGAGGAATCGATTGGTATAAAAATTGGCCTCCATTGAAGATGATAACATGTCCAAAATCGGGCGCGCCTAACCAAATTAGGGTGCCCCTAACCAAAATAGGCTTACCTACCCCATAACCCCCATAACTTTCTTCATATAGGTCGCATGCTCAAGCAGTTCACATATTCTTGTACCAGCTACGGCATGAGGAATCGATTGGTATAAAAATTGGCCTCCATTGAAGATGATAACATGTCCAAAATCGGGCGCGCCTAACCAAATTAGGGTGCCCCTAACCAAATAGGCTTACCTACCCCATAACCCCCATAACTTTCTTCATATAGGTCGCATGCTCAAGCAGTTCACATATTCTTGTCCAGCTAGGCATGAGGAATCGATTGGTATAAAAATTGGCCTCCATTGAAGATGATAACATGTCCAAAATCGGGCGCGCCTAACCAAATTAGGGTGCCCCTAACCAAAATAGGCTTACCTACCCCATAACCCCCATAACTTTCTTCATATAGGTCGCATGCTCAAGCAGTTCACATATTCTTGTCCAGCTAGGCATGAGGAATCGATTGGTATAAAAATTGGCCTCCATTGAAGATGATAACATGTCCAAAATCGGGCGCGCCTAACCAAATTAGGGTGCCCCTAACCAAATAGGCTTACCTACCCCATAACCCCCATAACTTTCTTCATATAGGTCGCATGCTCAAGCAGTTCACATATTCTTGTCCAGCTAGGCATGAGGAATCGATTGGTATAAAAATTGGCCTCCATTGAAGATGATAACATGTCCAAAATCGGGCGCGCCTAACCAAATTAGGGTGCCCCTAACCAAAATAGGCTTACCTACCCCATAACCCCCATAACTTTCTTCATATAGGTCGCATGCTCAAGCAGTTCACATATTCTTGTCCAGCTAGGCATGAGGAATCGATTGGTATAAAAATTGGCCTCCATTGAAGATGATAACATGTCCAAAATCGGGCGCGCCTAACCAAATTAGGGTGCACCCTAATTTGGTTAGGCGCGCCCGATTTTGGACATGTTATCATCTTCAATGGAGGCCAATTTTTATACCAATCGATTCCTCATGCCGAGCTGGACAAGAATATGTGAACTGCTTGAGCATGAGACCTATATGAAGAAAGTTATGGGGGTTATGGGGTAGGTAAGCCTATTTTGGTTAGGGGCACCCTAATTTGGTTAGGCGCGCCCGATTTTGGACATGTTATCATCTTCAATGGAGGCCAATTTTTATACCAATCGATTCCTCATGCCTAGCTGGACAAGAATATGTGAACTGCTTGAGCATGCGACCTATATGAAGAAAGTTATGGGGGTTATGGGGTAGGTAAGCCTATGGGTTAGGGGCACCCTAATTTGGTTAGGCGCGCCCGATTTTGGACATGTTATCATCTTCAATGGAGGCCAATTTTTATACCAATCGATTCCTCATGCCGTGCTGGTTATGAATATGTGAACTGCTTGAGCATGAGACCTATATGAAGAAAGTTATGGGGTTATGGGGTAGGTAAGCCTATTTGGTTAGGGGCACCCTAATTTGGTTAGGTGCGCCCGATTTTGGACATGTTATCATGGAGATAGGAGGCCAATTTTTATACCAATCGATTCCTCATGCCGTGCTGGTTATGAATATGTGAACTGCTTGAGCATGAGACCTATATGAAGAAAGTTATGGGGGTATGGGGTAGGTAAGCCTATTTGGTTAGGGGCACCCTAATTTGGTTAGGCGCGCCCGATTTTGGACATGTTATCATGGAGATAGGAGGCCAATTTTTATACCAATCGATTCCTCATGCCGTGCTGGTTATGAATATGTGAACTGCTTGAGCATGAGACCTATATGAAGAAAGTTATGGGGGTATGGGTAGGTAAGCCTATTTTGGTTAGGGGCACCCTAATTTGGTTAGGCGCGCCCGATTTTGGACATGTTATCATGGAGATAGGAGGCCAATTTTATACCAATCGATTCCTCATGCCGTAGCTGGTTATGAATATGTGAACTGCTTGAGCATGAGACCTATATGAAGAAAGTTATGGGGTAGGTAAGCCTATTTGGTTAGGGGCACCCTAATTTGGTTAGGCGCGCCCGATTTTGGACATGTTATCATGGAGATAGGAGGCCAATTTTTATACCAATCGATTCCTCATGCCGAGCTGGTATGAATATGTGAACTGCTTGAGCATGAGACCTATATGAAGAAAGTTATGGGGTAGGTAAGCCTATTTTGGTTAGGGGCACCCTAATTTGGTTAGGCGCGCCCGATTTTGGACATGTTATCATGGAGATAGGAGGCCAATTTTTATACCAATCGATTCCTCATGCCGATGCTGGTTATGAATATGTGAACTGCTTGAGCATGAGACCTATATGAAGAAAGTTATGGGGGTTATGGGGTAGGTAAGCCTATTTTGGTTAGGGGCACCCTAATTTGGTTAGGCGCGCCCGATTTTGGACATGTTATCATCGAGATAGGAGGCCAATTTTTATACCAATCGATTCCTCATGCCGTGCTGGTTATGAATATGTGAACTGCTTGAGCATGAGACCTATATGAAGAAAGTTATGGGGTTAGGTAGAGCCTATTTTGGTTAGGGGCACCCTAATTTGGTTAGGCGCGCCCGATTTTGGACATGTTATCATGGAGATAGGAGGCCAATTTTTATACCAATCGATTCCTCATGCCGTGCTGGTTATGAATATGTGAACTGCTTGAGCATGAGACCTATATGAAGAAAGTTATGGGGGTTATGGGGTAGGTAAGCCTATTTGGTTAGGGGCACCCTAATTTGGTTAGGCGCGCCCGATTTTGGACATGTTATCATGGAGATAGGAGGCCAATTTTTATACCAATCGATTCCTCATGCCGTGCTGGTTATGAATATGTGAACTGCTTGAGCATGAGACCTATATGAAGAAAGTTATGGGGGTTATGGGGTAGGTAAGCCTATTTTGGTTAGGGGCACCCTAATTTGGTTAGGCGCGCCCGATTTTGGACATGTTATCATGGAGATAGGAGGCCAATTTTTATACCAATCGATTCCTCATGCCGTGCTGGTTATGAATATGTGAACTGCTTGAGCATGAGACCTATATGAAGAAAGTTATGGGGTTATGGGGTAGGTAAGCCTATTTGGTTAGGGGCACCCTAATTTGGTTAGGCGCGCCCGATTTTGGACATGTTATCATGGAGATAGGAGGCCAATTTTTATACCAATCGATTCCTCATGCCGTGCTGGTTATGAATATGTGAACTGCTTGAGCATGAGACCTATATGAAGAAAGTTATGGGGTTATGGGGTAGGTAAGCCTATTTTGGTTAGGGGCACCCTAATTTGGTTAGGCGCGCCCGATTTTGGACATGTTATCATCGGAGATAGGAGGCCAATTTTTATACCAATCGATTCCTCATGCGTTAAATAGGCTCTAAATAACCTTAACATTTGTTAGGGCATGTTTGTTAGGTACCCTAATTTGTACTGGCCATTGGACATGTATCCAAAATGGGGCGCCCAATTTTGCCCAACCGATCAAATGGCCCATACAATAGGTCCATTCTGTTCACTGTGGGAGCTTTATAGGTTAGCACCATTTGTGAAATTGCCAATTGGGAGTTAACCTGTCAAATGGGGCCCTAACCAAAATTGGTACCCCTAACAAATCAGACTACCCTTATCTTCAATTCTGTTAAGCGCTAAATCGATAGCTAATAAATTTGGGTCCCATTTGTATTTTCAATGGGACCAATTTGTTAAGCGCGCCCATTCGAAGATCATCTACGAAGCATTCTATACTTCCTCATGCAGACCTATCAAATTGAATCTTAAAGGGGACCCTATTTAGGTTAGGGCAGTTCTTTTAGTGGCGACTATGGTTATCCAATTTGGAAGTTTAACAAGATATGCCAACTTTGACAGAATCTTATGCTGAAAGACTATAAGATTGGAAAGGGGACCTATTTGGTTAGGGGACTACTTTGGTTAGGCGCATCTAATTGGTTATGCCCATATTGGGAGGTTTTATCAAGACCTAATTGTGAACAAGAATTCTGACCTTGCATGAGATATGGAATTGTGGAGGGCCCTTTTAGGTTATGGGGCACCTATTTGTTAGGCGATTCGACAGTTAGCAGAGGATCCGAAGTTATCCAAGATCGGGCCAATTTAATGAATTTGAACTGCCGACATGAACAATATGGATGTTGTGGGTGGGCCCTATTTGGTTAAGGGGCCGTGTTTTTAAGTCGATTTGGACCTTTATCAAGATTGGACAGTTACATGATGAGGCCAATTTGAACAAGATATACTGCTGAATGGAAATAAGAATTTATGAGGAGACCCTATTTGGTTAGGGGCACCTATTGGGGTGTAACATTTTGGGGCAGTTATAATAGGGAGGCCAATTTTGGACTATCATGCAATGGAGCTAACTTTATATTGATTCTATGCAGACTTTGAAAAATGTTAGGTGGACCTAATTTATAGGCATTTGGTTAGGGCAGATTGGCATTTTATGGAATATTGGTAGGGCCAATTTTTACTGTTACATGGGTTATGAGGAATTTTGCATGAGCCTTATATAAGTTGGGGTTATGATAGGTACTGATCTGGTTATGGAAGTTATTGGTAGGGCCCATTTTGAGGACCATGGGATTGAGCGCCCTTTTAGATGGTTCACAACTGGGGGCAAGTTTTTTAATGTTATTGCCATTGAAGGAATTTAATGCTGGAGTGGCCATTTGGTAAGTTATTGGTAGGGCCCATTTTTGAGAGTCATTAATGGGGGCCCATTTTGACAGGTTACAATGGGAGCCAAAGTATTAGTACCGTGATCTAATGATGGGTTATGGTAGGTGACCTTTTGGTAGGCCACTAATAAGTTTAGGGCCCGATTTTGAAGTATATTAAGTTGGGAGGCAACTTATATGATTCCATGGCTGCTGGTATGTTAGAACTGTTGACATGAGACTAGGAAGAAATTTTGGGGTAGTGCTATTTCTAGGGCCTTTGGTTAGAATATCGAACTGGACATGAGACCAGATATGAGAAAATTGGTAGGTCATTCTGATGGGGCCCCTAATTTGGTTAGGGCCCGATTTTGGATTGAGGAAGTTTGGCCAATCTTCCATGTGGCATTGTCCAAAATCGGGCGCGCCTAACCAAATTAGGGTGCCCCTAACCAAATAGGCTTACCTACCCCATAACCCCCATAACTTTCTTCATATAGGTCTCATGCTCAAGCAGTTCACATATTCATAACCAGCACGGCATGAGGAATCGATTGGTATAAAAATTGGCCTCCATTCGAGATGATAACATGTCCAAAATCGGGCGCACCTAACCAAATTAGGGTGCCCCTAACCAAAATAGGCTTACCTACCCCATAACCATAACTTTCTTCATATAGGTCTCATGTTCAAGCAGTTCACATATTCTTGTTCAGCTCGGCATGAGGAATCGATTGGTATAAAATTTGGCCTCCCATCTTGATGATAACCTGTCCAAAATCGGGCGCGCTTAACCAAATTAGGGTGCCCCTAACCAAAATAGGAGCACCTACCCCATAACTTTCTTCATATAGGTCTCATGTTCAAGCAGTTCACATATTCATAACCAGCACGGCATGTGGAATCGATTGGTATAAAAATTGGCCTCCTATCTCCATGATAACATGTCCAAAATCGGGCGCGCCTAACCAAATTAGGGTGCCCCTAACCAAAATAGGCTTACCTACCCCATAACCCCCATAACTTTCTTCATATAGGTCTCATGCTCAAGCAGTTCACATATTCATAACCAGCATGGCATGAGGAATCGATCGGTATAAAAATTGGCCTCCTATCTCCATGATAACATGTCCAAAATCGGGCGCGCCTAACCAAATTAGGGTGCCCCTAATCAAAATAGGCTTACCTACCCCATAACTTTCTTCATATAGGTCTCATGTTCAAGCAGTTCACATATTCTTGTTCAGCTCGGCATGTGGAATCGATTGGTATAAAATTTGGCCTCCCATCTTGATGATAACCTGTCCAAAATCGGGCGCGCTTAACCAAATTAGGGTGCCCCTAACCAAAAAGGAGCACCTACCCCATAACTTTCTTCATATAGGTCTCATGTTCAAGCAGTTCACATATTCTTGTTCAGCTCGGCATGTGGAATCGATTGGTATAAAATTTGGCCTCCCATCTTGATGATAACCTGTCCAAAATCGGGCGCGCTTAACCAAATTAGGGTGCCCCTAACCAAAATAGGAGCACCTACCCCATAACTTTCTTCATATAGGTCTCATGTTCAAGCAGTTCACATATTCATAACCAGCACGGCATGAGGAATCGATTGGTATAAAATTTGGCCTCCCATCTTGATGATAACCTGTCCAAAATCGGGCGCGCTTAACCAAATTAGGGTGCCCCTAACCAAAAAGGAGCACCTACCCCATAACTTTCTTCATATAGGTCTCATGTTCAAGCAGTTCACATATTCTTGTTCAGCTCGGCATGAGGAATCGATTGGTATAAAATTTGGCCTCCCATCTTGATGATAACCTGTCCAAAATCGGGCGCGCTTAACCAAATTAGGGTGCCCCTAACCAAAAAGGAGCACCTACCCCATAACTTTCTTCATATAGGTCTCATGTTCAAGCAGTTCACATATTCTTGTTCAGCTCGGCATGAGGAATCGATTGGTATAAAATTTGGCCTCCCATCTTGATGATAACCTGTCCAAAATCGGGCGCGCTTAACCAAATTAGGGTGCCCCTAACCAAAATAGGAGCACCTACCCCATAACTTTCTTCATTGGTTATGAATATGTGAACTGCTTGAACATGAGACCTATATGAAGAAAGTTATGGGGTAGGTGCTCCTATTTTGGTTAGGGGCACCCTAATTTGGTTAAGCGCGCCCGATTTTGGACAGGTTATCATCAAGATGGGAGGCCAAATTTTATACCAATCGATTCCTCATGCCGAGCTGAACAAGAATATGTGAACTGCTTGAACATGAGACCTATATGAAGAAAGTTATGGGGTAGGTGCTCCTTTTTGGTTAGGGGCACCCTAATTTGGTTAAGCGCGCCCGATTTTGGACAGGTTATCATCAAGATGGGAGGCCAAATTTTATACCAATCGATTCCTCATGCCGAGCTGAACAAGAATATGTGAACTGCTTGAACATGAGACCTATATTGTGGAATCGATTGGTATAAAATTTGGCCTCCCATCTTGATGATAACCTGTCCAAAATCGGGCGCGCTTAACCAAATTAGGGTGCCCCTAACCAAAATAGGAGCACCTACCCCATAACTTTCTTCATATAGGTCTCATGTTCAAGCAGTTCACATATTCATAACCAGCACGGCATGAGGAATCGATTGGTATAAAATTTGGCCTCCCATCTTGATGATAACCTGTCCAAAATCGGGCGCGCTTAACCAAATTAGGGTGCCCCTAACCAAAAAGGAGCACCTACCCCATAACTTTCTTCATATAGGTCTCATGTTCAAGCAGTTCACATATTCTTGTTCAGCTCGGCATGAGGAATCGATTGGTATAAAATTTGGCCTCCCATCTTGATGATAACCTGTCCAAAATCGGGCGCGCTTAACCAAATTAGGGTGCCCCTAACCAAAAAGGAGCACCTACCCCATAACTTTCTTCATATAGGTCTCATGTTCAAGCAGTTCACATATTCTTGTTCAGCTCGGCATGAGGAATCGATTGGTATAAAATTTGGCCTCCCATCTTGATGATAACCTGTCCAAAATCGGGCGCGCTTAACCAAATTAGGGTGCCCCTAACCAAAAAGGAGCACCTACCCCATAACTTTCTTCATATAGGTCTCATGTTCAAGCAGTTCACATATTCTTGTTCAGCTCGGCATGAGGAATCGATTGGTATAAAATTTGGCCTCCCATCTTGATGATAACCTGTCCAAAATCGGGCGCGCTTAACCAAATTAGGGTGCCCCTAACCAAAATAAGAGCACCTACCCCATAACTTTCTTCATATAGGTCTCATGTTCAAGCAGTTCACATATTCTTGTTCAGCTCGGCATGAGGAATCGATTGGTATAAAATTTGGCCTCCCATCTTGATGATAACCTGTCCAAAATCGGGCGCGCTTAACCAAATTAGGGTGCCCCTAACCAAAATAGGAGCACCTACCCCATAACTTTCTTCATATAGGTCTCATGTTCAAGCAGTTCACATATTCATAACCAGCACGGCATGAGGAATCGATCGGTATAAAAATTGGCCTCCTATCTCCATGATAACATGTCCAAAATCGGGCGCGCCTAACCAAATTAGGGTGCCCCTAATCAAAATAGGCTTACCTACCCCATAACTTTCTTCATATAGGTCTCATGTTCAAGCAGTTCACATATTCATAACCAGCACGGCATGTGGAATCGATTGGTATAAAATTTGGCCTCCCATCTTGATGATAACCTGTCCAAAATCGGGCGCGCTTAACCAAATTAGGGTGCCCCTAACCAAAAAGGAGCACCTACCCCATAACTTTCTTCATATAGGTCTCATGTTCAAGCAGTTCACATATTCTTGTTCAGCTCGGCATGAGGAATCGATTGGTATAAAATTTGGCCTCCCATCTTGATGATAACCTGTCCAAAATCGGGCGCGCTTAACCAAATTAGGGTGCCCCTAACCAAAAAGGAGCACCTACCCCATAACTTTCTTCATATAGGTCTCATGTTCAAGCAGTTCACATATTCTTGTTCAGCTCGGCATGAGGAATCGATTGGTATAAAATTTGGCCTCCCATCTTGATGATAACCTGTCCAAAATCGGGCACGCCTAACCAAATTAGGGTGCCCCTAATCAAAATAGGCTTACCTACCCCATAACTTTCTTCATATAGGTCTCATGTTCAAGCAGTTCACATATTCATAACCAGCACGGCATGTGGAATCGATTGGTATAAAATTTGGCCTCCCATCTTGATGATAACCTGTCCAAAATCGGGCGCGCTTAACCAAATTAGGGTGCCCCTAACCAAAATAAGAGCACCTACCCCATAACTTTCTTCATATAGGTCTCATGTTCAAGCAGTTCACATATTCTTGTTCAGCTCGGCATGAGGAATCGATTGGTATAAAATTTGGCCTCCCATCTTGATGATAACCTGTCCAAAATCGGGCGCGCTTAACCAAATTAGGGTGCCCCTAACCAAAAAGGAGCACCTACCCCATAACTTTCTTCATATAGGTCTCATGTTCAAGCAGTTCACATATTCTTGTTCAGCTCGGCATGAGGAATCGATTGGTATAAAATTTGGCCTCCCATCTTGATGATAACCTGTCCAAAATCGGGCGCGCTTAACCAAATTAGGGTGCCCCTAACCAAAATAAGAGCACCTACCCCATAACTTTCTTCATATAGGTCTCATGTTCAAGCAGTTCACATATTCTTGTTCAGCTCGGCATGAGGAATCGATTGGTATAAAATTTGGCCTCCCATCTTGATGATAACCTGTCCAAAATCGGGCGCGCTTAACCAAATTAGGGTGCCCCTAACCAAAATAAGAGCACCTACCCCATAACTTTCTTCATATAGGTCTCATGTTCAAGCAGTTCACATATTCTTGTTCAGCTCGGCATGAGGAATCGATTGGTATAAAATTTGGCCTCCCATCTTGATGATAACCTGTCCAAAATCGGGCGCGCTTAACCAAATTAGGGTGCCCCTAATAGGTGCTCCTTTTTGGTTAGGGGCACCCTAATTTGGTTAAGCGCGCCCGATTTTGGACAGGTTATCATCAAGATGGGAGGCCAAATTTTATACCAATCGATTCCACATGCCGTGCTGGTTATGAATATGTGAACTGCTTGAACATGAGACCTATATGAAGAAAGTTATGGGGTAGGTAAGCCTATTTTGGATTAGGGGCACCCTAATTTGGTTAGGCGCGCCCGATTTTGGACATGTTATCATCGAGATAGGAGGCCAATTTTTATACCAATCGATTCCTCATGCCGATGCTGGTTAATGAATATGTGAACTGCTTGAACATGAGACCTATATGAAGAAAGTTATGGGGTAGGTGCTCCTATTTTGGTTAGGGGCACCCTAATTTGGTTAAGCGCGCCCGATTTTGGACAGGTTATCATCAAGATGGGAGGCCAAATTTTATACCAATCGATTCCTCATGCCGAGCTGGTTAATGAATATGTGAACTGCTTGAACATGAGACCTATATGAAGAAAGTTATGGGGTAGGTGCTCCTATTTTGGTTAGGGGCACCCTAATTTGGTTAAGCGCGCCCGATTTTGGACAGGTTATCATCAAGATGGGAGGCCAAATTTTATACCAATCGATTCCTCATGCCGAGCTGAACAAGAATATGTGAACTGCTTGAACATGAGACCTATATGAAGAAAGTTATGGGGTAGGTGCTCCTTTTTGGTTAGGGGCACCCTAATTTGGTTAAGCGCGCCCGATTTTGGACAGGTTATCATCAAGATGGGAGGCCAAATTTTATACCAATCGATTCCACATGCCGAGCTGAACAAGAATATGTGAACTGCTTGAACATGAGACCTATATGAAGAAAGTTATGGGGTAGGTAAGCCTATTTTGGTTAGGGGCACCCTAATTTGGTTAGGCGCGCCCGATTTTGGACATGTTATCATGGAGATAGGAGGCCAATTTTATACCAATCGATTCCTCATGCCGATGCTGGTTATGAATATGTGAACTGCTTGAGCATGAGACCTATATGAAGAAAGTTATGGGGGTTATGGGGTAGGTAAGCCTATTTTGGTTAGGGGCACCCTAATTTGGTTAGGCGCGCCCGATTTTGGACATGTTATCATGGAGATAGGAGGCCAATTTTTATACCAATCGATTCCACATGCCGTGCTGGTTATGAATATGTGAACTGCTTGAACATGAGACCTATATGAAGAAAGTTATGGGGTAGGTGCTCCTATTTTGGTTAGGGGCACCCTAATTTGGTTAAGCGCGCCCGATTTTGGACAGGTTATCATCAAGATGGGAGGCCAAATTTTATACCAATCGATTCCTCATGCCGAGCTGAACAAGAATATGTGAACTGCTTGAACATGAGACCTATATGAAGAAAGTTATGGGGTAGGTGCTCCTTTTTGGTTAGGGGCACCCTAATTTGGTTAAGCGCGCCCGATTTTGGACAGGTTATCATCAAGATGGGAGGCCAAATTTTATACCAATCGATTCCACATGCCGTGCTGGTTATGAATATGTGAACTGCTTGAACATGAGACCTATATGAAGAAAGTTATGGGGTAGGTAAGCCTATTTTGATTAGGGGCACCCTAATTTGGTTAGGCGCGCCCGATTTTGGACATGTTATCATGGAGATAGGAGGCCAATTTTTATACCAATCGATTCCTCATGCCGTGCTGGTTATGAATATGTGAACTGCTTGAACATGAGACCTATATGAAGAAAGTTATGGGGTAGGTGCTCCTATTTTGGTTAGGGGCACCCTAATTTGGTTAAGCGCGCCCGATTTTGGACAGGTTATCATCAAGATGGGAGGCCAAATTTTATACCAATCGATTCCTCATGCCGAGCTGAACAAGAATATGTGAACTGCTTGAACATGAGACCTATATGAAGAAAGTTATGGGGTAGGTGCTCTTATTTTGGTTAGGGGCACCCTAATTTGGTTAAGCGCGCCCGATTTTGGACAGGTTATCATCAAGATGGGAGGCCAAATTTTATACCAATCGATTCCTCATGCCGAGCTGAACAAGAATATGTGAACTGCTTGAACATGAGACCTATATGAAGAAAGTTATGGGGTAGGTGCTCCTTTTTGGTTAGGGGCACCCTAATTTGGTTAAGCGCGCCCGATTTTGGACAGGTTATCATCAAGATGGGAGGCCAAATTTTATACCAATCGATTCCTCATGCCGAGCTGAACAAGAATATGTGAACTGCTTGAACATGAGACCTATATGAAGAAAGTTATGGGGTAGGTGCTCCTTTTTGGTTAGGGGCACCCTAATTTGGTTAAGCGCGCCCGATTTTGGACAGGTTATCATCAAGATGGGAGGCCAAATTTTATACCAATCGATTCCTCATGCCGAGCTGAACAAGAATATGTGAACTGCTTGAACATGAGACCTATATGAAGAAAGTTATGGGGTAGGTGCTCCTTTTTGGTTAGGGGCACCCTAATTTGGTTAAGCGCGCCCGATTTTGGACAGGTTATCATCAAGATGGGAGGCCAAATTTTATACCAATCGATTCCTCATGCCGTGCTGGTTATGAATATGTGAACTGCTTGAACATGAGACCTATATGAAGAAAGTTATGGGGTAGGTGCTCCTATTTTGGTTAGGGGCACCCTAATTTGGTTAAGCGCGCCCGATTTTGGACAGGTTATCATCAAGATGGGAGGCCAAATTTTATACCAATCGATTCCACAATATAGGTCTCATGTTCAAGCAGTTCACATATTCTTGTTCAGCTCGGCATGAGGAATCGATTGGTATAAAATTTGGCCTCCCATCTTGATGATAACCTGTCCAAAATCGGGCGCGCTTAACCAAATTAGGGTGCCCCTAACCAAAAAGGAGCACCTACCCCATAACTTTCTTCATATAGGTCTCATGTTCAAGCAGTTCACATATTCTTGTTCAGCTCGGCATGAGGAATCGATTGGTATAAAATTTGGCCTCCCATCTTGATGATAACCTGTCCAAAATCGGGCGCGCTTAACCAAATTAGGGTGCCCCTAACCAAAATAGGAGCACCTACCCCATAACTTTCTTCATATAGGTCTCATGTTCAAGCAGTTCACATATTCATAACCAATGAAGAAAGTTATGGGGTAGGTGCTCCTATTTTGGTTAGGGGCACCCTAATTTGGTTAAGCGCGCCCGATTTTGGACAGGTTATCATCAAGATGGGAGGCCAAATTTTATACCAATCGATTCCTCATGCCGAGCTGAACAAGAATATGTGAACTGCTTGAACATGAGACCTATATGAAGAAAGTTATGGGGTAGGTGCTCCTTTTTGGTTAGGGGCACCCTAATTTGGTTAAGCGCGCCCGATTTTGGACAGGTTATCATCAAGATGGGAGGCCAAATTTTATACCAATCGATTCCTCATGCCGAGCTGAACAAGAATATGTGAACTGCTTGAACATGAGACCTATATGAAGAAAGTTATGGGGTAGGTGCTCCTTTTTGGTTAGGGGCACCCTAATTTGGTTAAGCGCGCCCGATTTTGGACAGGTTATCATCAAGATGGGAGGCCAAATTTTATACCAATCGATTCCTCATGCCGTGCTGGTTATGAATATGTGAACTGCTTGAACATGAGACCTATATGAAGAAAGTTATGGGGTAGGTGCTCCTATTTTGGTTAGGGGCACCCTAATTTGGTTAAGCGCGCCCGATTTTGGACAGGTTATCATCAAGATGGGAGGCCAAATTTTATACCAATCGATTCCACATGCCGAGCTGAACAAGAATATGTGAACTGCTTGAACATGAGACCTATATGAAGAAAGTTATGGGGTAGGTGCTCCTTTTTGGTTAGGGGCACCCTAATTTGGTTAAGCGCGCCCGATTTTGGACAGGTTATCATCAAGATGGGAGGCCAAATTTTATACCAATCGATTCCACATGCCGAGCTGAACAAGAATATGTGAACTGCTTGAACATGAGACCTATATGAAGAAAGTTATGGGGTAGGTAAGCCTATTTTGATTAGGGGCACCCTAATTTGGTTAGGCGCGCCCGATTTTGGACATGTTATCATGGAGATAGGAGGCCAATTTTTATACCGATCGATTCCTCATGCCATGCTGGTTATGAATATGTGAACTGCTTGAGCATGAGACCTATATGAAGAAAGTTATGGGGGTTATGGGGTAGGTAAGCCTATTTTGGTTAGGGGCACCCTAATTTGGTTAGGCGCGCCCGATTTTGGACATGTTATCATGGAGATAGGAGGCCAATTTTTATACCAATCGATTCCACATGCCGTGCTGGTTATGAATATGTGAACTGCTTGAACATGAGACCTATATGAAGAAAGTTATGGGGTAGGTGCTCCTATTTTGGTTAGGGGCACCCTAATTTGGTTAAGCGCGCCCGATTTTGGACAGGTTATCATCAAGATGGGAGGCCAAATTTTATACCAATCGATTCCTCATGCCGAGCTGAACAAGAATATGTGAACTGCTTGAACATGAGACCTATATGAAGAAAGTTATGGGGTAGGTGCTCCTTTTTGGTTAGGGGCACCCTAATTTGGTTAAGCGCGCCCGATTTTGGACAGGTTATCATCAAGATGGGAGGCCAAATTTTATACCAATCGATTCCTCATGCCGAGCTGAACAAGAATATGTGAACTGCTTGAACATGAGACCTATATGAAGAAAGTTATGGGGTAGGTGCTCCTTTTTGGTTAGGGGCACCCTAATTTGGTTAAGCGCGCCCGATTTTGGACAGGTTATCATCAAGATGGGAGGCCAATTTTTATACCAATCGATTCCACATGCCGTGCTGGTTATGAATATGTGAACTGCTTGAACATGAGACCTATATGAAGAAAGTTATGGGGTAGGTGCTCCTATTTTGGTTAGGGGCACCCTAATTTGGTTAAGCGCGCCCGATTTTGGACAGGTTATCATCAAGATGGGAGGCCAAATTTTATACCAATCGATTCCTCATGCCGAGCTGAACAAGAATATGTGAACTGCTTGAACATGAGACCTATATGAAGAAAGTTATGGGGTAGGTGCTCCTTTTTGGTTAGGGGCACCCTAATTTGGTTAAGCGCGCCCGATTTTGGACAGGTTATCATCAAGATGGGAGGCCAAATTTTATACCAATCGATTCCTCATGCCGAGCTGAACAAGAATATGTGAACTGCTTGAACATGAGACCTATATGAAGAAAGTTATGGGGTAGGTGCTCCTTTTTGGTTAGGGGCACCCTAATTTGGTTAAGCGCGCCCGATTTTGGACAGGTTATCATCAAGATGGGAGGCCAAATTTTATACCAATCGATTCCTCATGCCGAGCTGAACAAGAATATGTGAACTGCTTGAACATGAGACCTATATGAAGAAAGTTATGGGGTAGGTGCTCCTTTTTGGTTAGGGGCACCCTAATTTGGTTAAGCGCGCCCGATTTTGGACAGGTTATCATCAAGATGGGAGGCCAAATTTTATACCAATCGATTCCTCATGCCGTGCTGGTTATGAATATGTGAACTGCTTGAACATGAGACCTATATGAAGAAAGTTATGGGGTAGGTGCTCCTATTTTGGTTAGGGGCACCCTAATTTGGTTAAGCGCGCCCGATTTTGGACAGGTTATCATCAAGATGGGAGGCCAAATTTTATACCAATCGATTCCACAATATAGGTCTCATGTTCAAGCAGTTCACATATTCTTGTTCAGCTCGGCATGAGGAATCGATTGGTATAAAATTTGGCCTCCCATCTTGATGATAACCTGTCCAAAATCGGGCGCGCTTAACCAAATTAGGGTGCCCCTAACCAAAAAGGAGCACCTACCCCATAACTTTCTTCATATAGGTCTCATGTTCAAGCAGTTCACATATTCTTGTTCAGCTCGGCATGAGGAATCGATTGGTATAAAATTTGGCCTCCCATCTTGATGATAACCTGTCCAAAATCGGGCGCGCTTAACCAAATTAGGGTGCCCCTAACCAAAATAGGAGCACCTACCCCATAACTTTCTTCATATAGGTCTCATGTTCAAGCAGTTCACATATTCATAACCAATGAAGAAAGTTATGGGGTAGGTGCTCCTATTTTGGTTAGGGGCACCCTAATTTGGTTAAGCGCGCCCGATTTTGGACAGGTTATCATCAAGATGGGAGGCCAAATTTTATACCAATCGATTCCTCATGCCGAGCTGAACAAGAATATGTGAACTGCTTGAACATGAGACCTATATGAAGAAAGTTATGGGGTAGGTGCTCCTTTTTGGTTAGGGGCACCCTAATTTGGTTAAGCGCGCCCGATTTTGGACAGGTTATCATCAAGATGGGAGGCCAAATTTTATACCAATCGATTCCTCATGCCGAGCTGAACAAGAATATGTGAACTGCTTGAACATGAGACCTATATGAAGAAAGTTATGGGGTAGGTGCTCCTTTTTGGTTAGGGGCACCCTAATTTGGTTAAGCGCGCCCGATTTTGGACAGGTTATCATCAAGATGGGAGGCCAAATTTTATACCAATCGATTCCTCATGCCGAGCTGAACAAGAATATGTGAACTGCTTGAACATGAGACCTATATGAAGAAAGTTATGGGGTAGGTGCTCCTTTTTGGTTAGGGGCACCCTAATTTGGTTAGGCGCGCCCGATTTTGGACATGTTATCATGGAGATAGGAGGCCAATTTTTATACCAATCGATTCCACATGCCGTGCTGGTTATGAATATGTGAACTGCTTGAACATGAGACCTATATGAAGAAAGTTATGGGGTAGGTGCTCCTATTTTGGTTAGGGGCACCCTAATTTGGTTAAGCGCGCCCGATTTTGGACAGGTTATCATCAAGATGGGAGGCCAAATTTTATACCAATCGATTCCTCATGCCGAGCTGAACAAGAATATGTGAACTGCTTGAACATGAGACCTATATGAAGAAAGTTATGGGGTAGGTGCTCCTTTTTGGTTAGGGGCACCCTAATTTGGTTAAGCGCGCCCGATTTTGGACAGGTTATCATCAAGATGGGAGGCCAAATTTTATACCAATCGATTCCTCATGCCGAGCTGAACAAGAATATGTGAACTGCTTGAACATGAGACCTATATGAAGAAAGTTATGGGGTAGGTGCTCCTTTTTGGTTAGGGGCACCCTAATTTGGTTAAGCGCGCCCGATTTTGGACAGGTTATCATCAAGATGGGAGGCCAAATTTTATACCAATCGATTCCTCATGCCGAGCTGAACAAGAATATGTGAACTGCTTGAACATGAGACCTATATGAAGAAAGTTATGGGGTAGGTGCTCCTTTTTGGTTAGGGGCACCCTAATTTGGTTAAGCGCGCCCGATTTTGGACAGGTTATCATCAAGATGGGAGGCCAAATTTTATACCAATCGATTCCTCATGCCGTGCTGGTTATGAATATGTGAACTGCTTGAACATGAGACCTATATGAAGAAAGTTATGGGGTAGGTGCTCCTATTTTGGTTAGGGGCACCCTAATTTGGTTAAGCGCGCCCGATTTTGGACAGGTTATCATCAAGATGGGAGGCCAAATTTTATACCAATCGATTCCACATGCCGAGCTGAACAAGAATATGTGAACTGCTTGAACATGAGACCTATATGAAGAAAGTTATGGGGTAGGTGCTCCTTTTTGGTTAGGGGCACCCTAATTTGGTTAAGCGCGCCCGATTTTGGACAGGTTATCATCAAGATGGGAGGCCAAATTTTATACCAATCGATTCCACATGCCGAGCTGAACAAGAATATGTGAACTGCTTGAACATGAGACCTATATGAAGAAAGTTATGGGGTAGGTAAGCCTATTTTGATTAGGGGCACCCTAATTTGGTTAGGCGCGCCCGATTTTGGACATGTTATCATGGAGATAGGAGGCCAATTTTTATACCGATCGATTCCTCATGCCATGCTGGTTATGAATATGTGAACTGCTTGAGCATGAGACCTATATGAAGAAAGTTATGGGGGTTATGGGGTAGGTAAGCCTATTTTGGTTAGGGGCACCCTAATTTGGTTAGGCGCGCCCGATTTTGGACATGTTATCATGGAGATAGGAGGCCAATTTTTATACCAATCGATTCCACATGCCGTGCTGGTTATGAATATGTGAACTGCTTGAACATGAGACCTATATGAAGAAAGTTATGGGGTAGGTGCTCCTATTTTGGTTAGGGGCACCCTAATTTGGTTAAGCGCGCCCGATTTTGGACAGGTTATCATCAAGATGGGAGGCCAAATTTTATACCAATCGATTCCTCATGCCGAGCTGAACAAGAATATGTGAACTGCTTGAACATGAGACCTATATGAAGAAAGTTATGGGGTAGGTGCTCCTTTTTGGTTAGGGGCACCCTAATTTGGTTAAGCGCGCCCGATTTTGGACAGGTTATCATCAAGATGGGAGGCCAAATTTTATACCAATCGATTCCTCATGCCGAGCTGAACAAGAATATGTGAACTGCTTGAACATGAGACCTATATGAAGAAAGTTATGGGGTAGGTGCTCCTTTTTGGTTAGGGGCACCCTAATTTGGTTAAGCGCGCCCGATTTTGGACAGGTTATCATCAAGATGGGAGGCCAATTTTTATACCAATCGATTCCACATGCCGTGCTGGTTATGAATATGTGAACTGCTTGAACATGAGACCTATATGAAGAAAGTTATGGGGTAGGTGCTCCTATTTTGGTTAGGGGCACCCTAATTTGGTTAAGCGCGCCCGATTTTGGACAGGTTATCATCAAGATGGGAGGCCAAATTTTATACCAATCGATTCCTCATGCCGAGCTGAACAAGAATATGTGAACTGCTTGAACATGAGACCTATATGAAGAAAGTTATGGGGTAGGTGCTCCTTTTTGGTTAGGGGCACCCTAATTTGGTTAAGCGCGCCCGATTTTGGACAGGTTATCATCAAGATGGGAGGCCAAATTTTATACCAATCGATTCCTCATGCCGAGCTGAACAAGAATATGTGAACTGCTTGAACATGAGACCTATATGAAGAAAGTTATGGGGTAGGTGCTCCTTTTTGGTTAGGGGCACCCTAATTTGGTTAGGCGCGCCCGATTTTGGACATGTTATCATGGAGATAGGAGGCCAATTTTTATACCAATCGATTCCACATGCCGTGCTGGTATGAATATGTGAACTGCTTGAACATGAGACCTATATGAAGAAAGTTATGGGGTAGGTGCTCCTATTTTGGTTAGGGGCACCCTAATTTGGTTAAGCGCGCCCGATTTTGGACAGGTTATCATGGAGATAGGAGGCCAATTTTTATACCAATCGATTCCACATGCCGTGCTGGTTATGAATATGTGAACTGCTTGAACATGAGACCTATATGAAGAAAGTTATGGGGTAGGTGCTCCTATTTTGGTTAGGGGCACCCTAATTTGGTTAAGCGCGCCCGATTTTGGACAGGTTATCATGGAGATAGGAGGCCAATTTTTATACCGATCGATTCCTCATGCCATGCTGGTTATGAATATGTGAACTGCTTGAGCATGAGACCTATATGAAGAAAGTTATGGGGGTTATGGGGTAGGTAAGCCTATTTTGGTTAGGGGCACCCTAATTTGGTTAGGCGCGCCCGATTTTGGACATGTTATCATGGAGATAGGAGGCCAATTTTTATACCAATCGATTCCACATGTTTTTCAAAAATTCCTTAACAAAAATGCAATAAAAACGAAAAATACACCCCTAAAGATCGACTTTTTAAAAATTTTCAAAAATGCACCCCTAAAAAATGACTTTTTCTTGGACCAAAAATCCATACACAAAGATCGGCATTTTCCCTAAAATTTTTTACTTTTGATATTTTTTATAAAATTTTCCAAAACATATGAAAAATATTAAATTTACAACTGTAGGAGCAAAATTAATAAAGATAGATGAATTTTGAAGGTTTTTATGCATAAACTGACTAGATTTTGGCTATTTTTGGCACATATTTAAGCACATATTTTGGCTTTTTTGGGATTTTTAGCACATATTTTGGCATTTTTTAGCACATAAAAACATACATATTTTGGGTTTTTTAGCACATATAAATCATATCCCCAGTGATGAGTTGGGTGTGTTGATGAGTTGGGTGGTGATGAGTTGGGTGTGGTGATGAGTTGGGTGGTGATGAGTTGGGTAGTGATGAGGGGTGGTGATGAGATGGGTTGACACCGGACTTAATTAATGTTGGCGAAATGACAGGCCGCAAATGTCTTATTTTGGCTGAGGCCGCAAATGTCCGAAAGAGGGCCATATAATTCCTTCATATTTTGAAAGTCTGGCCCGCAAATGTTGGCCCGCAAATGTCGGACCGCAAAAGTCGGCCCGCAAATGTCTGATTTCCAGCAGACCGCAAATGTCTGGACCGCAAAAGTCTGGGCCGCAAATGTCTGGACCGCAAAAGTCTGGGCCGCAAATGTCTGCGCCGCAAATGTGGGTAACCGCGGCAGGCAGCAGACACTATGTCCCATCAAGCAAAGATTTCGAGCCCTTAACGTAGGCTAACGCTTACAATCCCGCAAATCGCAAAGAATGCGGGATTGCGGACGGGATCCGTCCGGCGCCGCACTCTAGTGCATTTTTGGTCAAAGACCAACCAGAATTGAAAACAACTGGTTTAAGAAAAATTACAGGAAAAAATGCCATCAAATATTGAAGAATCCTACTTTGTTGTGAAGAAATGCAGAAAATTGTGGCGAAGGCTCTTCAACCGGTCGAGGAACACACAACGACCTGATGATGAAGAGGGAGGCGATGCGCAACGGCAACAATCCTTCCAGAGAAAACAGGTTTTTGAGTTTAGACATGATTTCGGATGCGGGGTTTGTAGTTGGTCGAAAAGGAGGTGAGGTTCGGGTTCTACGCGGTACTTGTGTCGTTCACGTCCGCTTTTTTCACTTTTTTACAAAAAAAAAAATTCAAAAAAAGGTATTTAAAGTCTAAAAAGGTGCTCCTAGGAGTAATCGTGGGCCTAAATTCTGAATCTGACATTTATTTCGATTTATTTTGAATTTTAGACCCGAATCGAGCAATTTTTGAAAATTACAAAAATCAATTTTAGACTCAAAATTACGCAGAACGCACAAAATTACAATCAAAAGGCAGTAATGACCGAATCAGGGGCGTAGCCAGGGGGGGGGAAGGAGGGGGAATTCCCCCCCCGAAATAAAATTTGAGGAAAAAAAAACAAGAGGGGGGACCCCAGGGGCGTAGCCAGGGGGGGGGAAGGGGGGGGAATTCCCCCCCCCGAAATAAAATTTGAGGAAAAAAAAACAAGAGGGGGGACCCTATTGTTTTGCACTTTTACACTTTTTTTGACCAATTTTCTTAACAAATGCCATCAAAAATCAAAAATTTTCTCCGGCGGCGCCTATCGGCACCGCCGACCCCTCCCATTCCTAAAAAACTTCAAAAAAAAAGGGCCGATTTTTTAAATTTTGGTTCAAAATCCTTAACAAATCGAGTCAAAAATTCAAATTTTTCTCGGCGGCGCCTATCGGCACCGCCGAGCACCCCAAAAAAATGAGTAAAACGGAAAATGCACCCCCGGAAATCGAGAAAAATTGCTTAACAAAAATGCAATAAAAAGGAAAAAATACACCCCTAAGAATCGACTTTTTCCCCCCCCCGAAAATTTTTTCTAGCTACGTCCCTGGACCGAATTCATGCTTTTTGAATGATTTTGAGCCAAATTTAATTTTTTGAATTTTACAAAAATGTTCGAATTCGGATCCGGGTTTCGAATTGGTCGAAATGGATGTTAGAATCGGAGTCTACACCCTCGAATACCCCTAGAAACACCTTTTTATCGACTTTAAAAACTAATTTTATTTTTTTCGAAAAAGGGGGGGTTACAAACTGCACTATTACCCCGAAAACCACTAAACACCTTTTTTATGCATTTTGGGAGAAAAAAAATTAGTGAAAAAAAGCCGACGTAAACGACGCAAGTACCTTCTACGTCCCCGAATACCCCAAGACATCTTTTTATCAACATGTTTTCCAAAAAGGGTGGCACCAATTCTCTATTGCTAGTTTTTTAGGCAGAGTGTTTAAATTTCAATCTTTCAATCAAAATGCCGGGTTTGTCTCGGTGGCTTAAAATTCGGTTTACGTACAGGGATCAGGATGGGCGTAAATCTATTCTGAAAAAGCGGAATTCCGCTCAACCCCGGCCGGGATCACGTCCCGGCCGGTCGATAAATTAATCTCCTTAATTTTAGGTGCATCTATTGCTTGTACGATCGCGCCGTCGACTGCCCGTTGAGCTGTTGGCGGAGTTGTGCGACTGCGTACCGCACCATCGTCTCGGCCTGGCCAAACTGGTCACCAGTTACAGGCAAATGTTTCTTCCGATTTGTTGCTGATTAGTGATTAAATCCGGAATTTCTACCTTATACGGTCCTGGAACGAAATCGGCCAATTCATAAACCAATTCGAGTGAGCACGAATCTGCAAAAATTATTGCGCGCAAACCATTATGAAGAAAGTTATGGCCCCTCAAAGTTGGCCAAACCACACGTGGGCCCTTTTGGTTAAAATTTTTGAAAATATTTTTATTTTAAAATTGTCTGAAAATCTGTTATTTGACGCGGAAAATAGCAGCCAAAGTACCGCACACTCGACTACGCAGGCCAGTAGGTGGGGCGAGATGTTGGCGGGCCGCCAGCGGCCTTTTATTATTTAATCCGGCTTTTGTTACGCAAAAGTCGTCTTTCCTTAATTTTCAAAAATTTCAACCGATTCAAAAACGGATTTAATTTGATTTAATCAGCGCATCAAATAACATATTTTCAGACAATTTTTAGAATAAAAATATTTTTTTTTTAATTTGACTAAAAGGGTACCCCCTTTTGGCCAACTTTGAGGGGCCATAACTTTCTCTGACTTTGGTGGGCGCCGCCTACATGAATGCTTTTCCCCTTCCCGACTTTCCTCCCAGATCCTTCAATCTCGTATCAACGAGAAGGCACTGGTTATTTCCTTCCCCTCTACAGCTCATGTCCTGTCGGATTGTTAGGCGTCCATTTGACCGCACAAAACGGAGCACCCTCCATCCAACTGTTCACTGTGTCCACACTGCTCACCAAACTGTTGCGGGAAAAACGTGAAAAAATGGTGAAGACCTTTAGTGCTATCCGAACTAGCACGAATAGCAAATAAAAAATCAAGGAGATTTTACAGATTGGTCCGATCAATAAATGGAACGAGAACGAGCTAGAGATGTACAACAAGTGGAAGGCGGAAAGTGTGCATCTGATCACATTGCTCGAGGAGGTCAAACGTTTGCACGCCTCGAAATAATAGAAAAAACTACACGAATACGAAAACCGATCACATTTTTATTAATCATACAAACTGTCATATAAAAAATTTCATCTCTCTGTATGATCTGATGACTTCAGACGACCAATATCCTGTAGAATTTTGTATATTTGAGATGCACCATTGGCTTTTTTGTTTTGTGCGAAGGGGACAATTTTTTGGGCAGTTTTTGTGATGGTTTGGGCTTGACCGTCAGAATAACGGAACTTCCGATTGGAATCTAACCGAACCGAAAAATGCCGGTTTTCAATCTCGGTTTTGGTTTGAAGCCGACAGCCTTACATTAGAAATCAATCTGAAAAATTCATAGTTTATCCAAAAAGCATTTGAAAAGCTTTTAACAAACCACAACTCCCTTCTCTTCTCTCATTTCAGACGACACAAATAGATTTGTCCATGCATTGCATCCATCCACCCATCCAATCCCTCCCCCTTATTCATCGCAGTTCAAGCCAGTTTCCCTTTCGTTTACCTCTGCAGCTTTCCTCTCCCTTCGCCCCAGCATTTTCATTGGAACTGAAATCTGTCATTTTTATGAGTTGGCCAAACTAAAAAAAACCCAGTCTCATTGGCAAGCTGAAAGAAGTAATACATACATATTGTAGGAAATGATTATTTGTAATCCTCATTATTGTTAGTAATTAAGGGGTTGCGTTTTTTGTATTTACGTAAAAATTTGCTTTTTACTCGAATTTTGTTTGACGGCATTTTGTAATAAGAAAACCCTATTTTAGGCACAGACCTTGGTAATGGTCGAGCAGGCCGCCCTCCCCATTTTTAGAAATGCAAAAATGCACCCTTGTAAAAATACGAGTAAAAAATTTCTGTTTATTTAATCGCTGGTGTTTTTTACTTTCGTAAGTAGATATAATTATTGTTTTCATTTCTAGATGCTTAGATGTCCTAGGACCAACAACTCTCCATCCAATTATTTTTTCATTGTTCTCCTTTATTTGCCCTTTCACGCCGATGCTGTCGGGTTGGCACCAGGCCTTTATTGCGGCACCGTCACTTGCTATGATGGTGATTGGGGACTAAATTTAACAAAAATTTAAAAAAAATTTCAAGTGCTCGAAATTTCGCGGGACGAATTCAACAAGACGGACCTGCCAAAACTGTACAGAAAACTTGCACGCCAATTCCATCCTGACCGTGTTAAAGACGAAGTTAGACAAATGTTTTGAACAAAAATAGGAAAAAATGGAATTTTAAATTTTTGACATTATCATTTCTCCGTTTTATTCTCTTTTTGTCAAAATTTAATGCGGTTAAAAATGTCATCTGCAGGAACTGCGCGCGGAAGCTGAAGACAAATTTCGGCTAGTCGCCACCGCGTATGAGACGCTGAAGGATGACGAGACGCGCTCATACTACGACTACTACTTAGACCATCCGGAGGAGCGCTACTACAACTACTACCAGTACTACCGACTGCGCACCGCCCCACGTGTCGACGTGCGCATTGTGATCGCTGCAGCTATTCTACTCATTTCCGTAGTGCAGGTGCGCAGGATAACTGAAAAGTGATCTCTGATCTGTTGGTCGGAATGATCTGACGAGTGATTTGGTCTTCTCTATTGATCCAAACTAATGTGGAATTTTGAATCGGATCTGTTGTTCCGAACTGATCAATGGATGGTAGATCGAACAAACTTCTTTGGGTCTTGATGTTGGGATGTAGCCAGAAAGAACGGGGTTGGCCGAAGAGAAAAGAAAAGAAAGAAAATAATTTACTGCAACAATACGTTTGTTGTTAAGAATTTTTGCTTTTTGCGCAGCGGCCATTTTGGTAAAATTAAAGTTTACTGGTCCCGAATTTTTTTGTTTTTAAATGAAGGTTTTATGCAATTATGAAAAGTACTTGGGGGCTTATCGAGGTCGCTGATCGCGAATATGACAACAGATTCGTCATTGACATCATCTAATCTAAGATTTCAACATATAAGATTTTTTGGGAAAAAAATACAATTTTTCAAAGTCGCTAAAAAGGTGTTTCTAGGGAGTATCCGTGGGTGTAGAATCCGAATTTGCCCTTTTTGTTGTAGTTTTCTGCTTAAATGATTTAGAGTCTAAAATTGACTTTTGAAAAATTTTGAATTTTCGAAAATTGCTCGAATTCGGGTCCGAAAGCTGAGATTCGGATGCTACACCCACGTATACCCCCTAGAAACACCTTTTAGCGACTTTGAAAAATGGTATTTTTTTCAAAAAATTTTAGATGTTGAAATCTTAGATTAGATGATGTCATATGACGAATCTGTTGCCATATTCGTGATCAGCGACCTCGATAACTTCCCAAGTACTTTACCTTCATTTAAAAACAAAAAAATTCGGAACCAGTAAACTTTAATTTTACTTCATTAGGCCTACTTTAGGGTTCTGGGGGTGACTCTCATCCGGAAATTTTTGAATTTTCTTTTAACAATTTTGTAGGAAACTGGCCCAAACTGTGAGAATTTAGCCGACTTTTTCTTTTACGGGGGGGGCCCGGGAAATTCTTTTTTTTGACGACCCTGTCTTGATGGCCGTTTGAGTTTGTAATTAAAAAAAGAAATTATCACGACATTTGTAGACAAATGTGTTAAATCATGAATTTCTCAATTTTCAGTACCTCAGCGCCCACCAAAAGTATCGGGAAGCGTTGCGCTATGCCAAGGAGCAGGTCAAATTTCGGCACATGGCCATCGAAATTGCGCGGGAGCGCGGTGTGCTCGAATTTGACAAGCAAACAGGGAAAATCAAAAAGAAACAGCGCAACGGGCTCGACTCCGAGCTGATTATAAGGTTTAAAAAAAAGTAGAAAAAAAGAAATGTTTTGAGCCAGAGATGATTCCCAAAAGTATTTTATGGTAAAAAGAGGTAGGTTCCATTTATCAATTTACTACTAATATGTTTTTGAGAAATAGCAAATTTAGCGGCATTATTGAGGAGAACATCAGCATCAGCGGTGGCTATCGACCGCCGCGAGTGTTCGACACACTCGCTGTGCAGCTGGTGAGGCACAACTATAAGGATTTTTCATCAACATTTTTTGCTTAAAACTTTTTTTAGGTTGTTTTCCCGATAATAGCGACAAAATTGATGGCGGTAAGCTAATTTTTGCATTGATTTAAAAAAAATTTTGTTGCAATTTTAAGTGGTGGTTTCGATGGGCGATTAAATATTGGGTTCGTCGCGAGCCGTACGACGATGAGGCGAAGCTGTACATGATCAGGAAAAATTTAAAGCAGTCTGAAGAGCAATTTCTGGTCTATTTTTGTTAAAAATATGCATTTTTGGGGTTAATGACATTCTTTTGCCAATTTCTGTGTTAAAATAGAACTATTTTTCCTCCCACTCACGCAGGCCACCGAGCCGAAATTGCTGGACGAGTACATGGTACTTGAGTTGTGGAACCGAACAGAGTTCGACCGGTGGAAGGAGGCCAAGGATTTGGAGGAGAAGGAGCGGTTGTCCAATTCAGGGCGCTACCGCCAATACAAGCGATTCATGAAAAAGCAGGCCGGGTATGTGAAAGGCACGACACTGACCTGCCCCCGGGGTTGATCCCTCTGTTTTTTGTTAATCCATTTTTTGCAGGAAATTCTTCATTTTAGGGGTGAAAAATGGTCCTTCTTCAACCGGAGTGGTGGTGTAAATGTGGATCCAAAAAGCATAAAAAATGAAAAATTGGATGGCAAAGCATAGGGAAAATTAAACACAAAGGGGGATATCGAATCGCTTTTTTGCAGAAGTACAATTTCATTCCTGGACGAAATGTAATGGTGGATTGTTTGATGAGCAAAAATGTTCGTTGCTGTGTTTCACTCACAAAATGGCGGTGCAAAATGACCTATTACAATTTTTTTTTTTGCATTTTGCATTTTGGAAACGGTGGCAGACTTCGTTCCTAATTTTAGAATTTTCTAAAAAAACCTAATTTCCAAAAAAAAATTCTGTCACTAGATCGTCTCCCCATTTATGATACACATATTGCATACATTCTCTGTTCATGTTCTCATTCTGTTGAGTTTGAGTGGCTTTTAAATTTCGGATTTTTTATCTTACTTTTATAGTCAGTCAGTCATTCATATTGTTTGGAATTTTGGAGATGTCCCCCCCCCCTCCGGTCTTTGAAATCGATATTTTCCTGAGAAAATTGTTGTTGTTTTTATTTATACTTGGAGTCGTAAAATTGATTGTGTTATATGTATTTGTTAAACAAGGCACGCTTCTTGGAGTTTCGGCCGTAAAACTCGGGAATTTTTTTCAGAATTTTCGTGAGCAAGCCATCGAGTCTGGGATCCCCGACCAGTCCATGAATTGTTTCCATATCACTAAATTAGATTTCTAGTAAATGCAGATGTGCGCCCTTTCGGTTCGGCATTCAGGATTAGGCAAAAGAGGTCAGATTCGGATTCTACCACCGAATAAACCTTGGAATTGTACGTTTTTATCGACTTTGAAAGCGCACAGCGGCACTTTATTTCAAACTTTAAAAAAAAATTAAACTTCATCATCCGGCTTTATCAAATTTATTCCAACGCACAAATAATAATACAAATTTTGATGGAACACAACATAAAAGGGGACGATCGAAGAAACGGCGGAATTACTTACTTTATGAGAGAAATCCTTTTAATTTTGAAGACGCAATAAACGCATAAGGGAGGGAAGGACCTAAAAATTGAACGTCTTAAAAGCATTCAAATTTTTTAATATTTTCTTTTTGTTTAGGTTGCGAAAGCATTCTTTTTAGAAAGCCGAGCAAATCTTCTAAAAGATGTTGGCGTTTTTTTCGGGCTTTGCTCATGGACTCCTCACTAAATTTTCTACAAAAATGCCAAACCTTGAGTTGTGTATGCTAAAAGTTGGTTTGTTCTACCCACTAACCTTGTGAATGGCATTCATTCAGTCATTTTCTCGACACATGCTTTTTGCATTTGCTTCCAAAAAGCAACAAAAAAAAACAGCAAAAAATGAGCCAACCTCATTTTGACAACTCAATCATTCACTCACACAAATCCACAACCGCCATTTTGGCACGATGCACGTTGCAAAAAATAAGCAACAAAGCGCATTATAGGCCCCACACCCGACACACTTACCGAAAACCCCCTGAGGGGTCTCTCTCTCTCCGTGACAACTTTTCGCACGGCACCACCGTCATTGTTCATACTCAACGCACAAACGGCATCAGCCCTCGTGCATAGGTGGGCACCACGCGTTGTGCCATCAGTTCCTCCTGCAAAAAATATTTTAAATGAAAGCGCTTACTGGTCCAAAAAAAAGCATCCACACCAATGAAGTCTGCTCGTCCTGGCACACAATGCGTGTCTTGGCACCCAATGTTTTGGAAGGAGTGGTCGACAACGAGGTGGAGGGCAACTCTTTCCCGTACTTTCCGCCATCCTTATCCTAAACAGCATATCAAGGTTGCGCAAAACCGGGAAATCCAGCCCCCGCCTCCTCTCTTCAAAAAGCAAAAATCCGGATATTCGTCAACCCCAGCACCACCCCCCCCCCCCGACCAGTCCAACACCAAAAGTATAGAAGCACCTGATAAGCGGCAAATGCCGCCTGCGGCGGCATCGGAATGGCACTTGCCGCTGCCGGTGGCAGGATGCCGGATGGTAGCGGAGGTGGTGGCGCAATGCCCGCCGGCGGTGTCGGAATGGCGCCGACCGAAGACGACGGCACTGACATCGGTGGCATTCGTCCGCTTCCAGCCGCCGCCATCATGGCGGCCATCTGCTGTTGGTGATGATGGAGAGGCGGCGGTGGAGGCCCGCCGGGACGCGGTAGCATCGGCATGCCAAAAACAAGTAAAATGATTGCGATTGCTAACGTATGGTAAGCCCTGACCACAGCCCTTCTCAGGTTATTTGTTTTGTACAGACTTCGGCCCCCTTTGAGCCCAACTACTCACACCACACCATTTCCCTTTTCCTCCAAACACCGCGCAACAAAACAACGAACCATGCGGTGACATGCCGTACGGTGCGGGTGCATGTGGCATGAACTGGTTGAATGCCGCCATTGGGTGGCCGGGCGGCATCATGCCGGGTAGCGGAATTCCGGGCCCGGCGGGTCGCGGAATTTTGGACGGCGGCACATCCGTTGCCTCATCCTCCACATATCCACGGGTACTGTGTAAAATTGGGAAATTGGCAAAAAAAAACTGTTTTTTTCTTTAAATTTTTTTTTAGTTGTTTTTAAAAAAAAAATCCTTACGATTCCGGTGGAAGGCCTTCCATGCCGTAAACCTCGATGTTCACATTGTCACGGCCGGGCAAAGCGCCAGGGATTTTGTCGATGCTCTCCTTGTGCACCTGCACCACGAATTTTTAATAAAAATGTTAGTTGTTTTTGTTTGCGCAGACGTAGATCAGGCACGTATAAAGGATTTTGCCTTGGGGGGAGGGTGTACCAAAAAACCCAATTTTAGTTGGCTGCATTTTCCGATTGTTACTGCATTTTTTTAAAGAATTTTCTAACATACGAGTAAAATTGAATTTAATGTAAGATTTTGCAAAAAAAAAATTATTCAGAATTCCAGAAATTCTCCCGATTACCTGCATGCAATGGATGGCCAGACCGGGCCCGGTGAACAGTTTCTTGTTGCAAATGTGGCATTTAAAGTGTTTTGCCTGTAAATGAATGGATTTTCCAACGCAAAATTTTTTTTAATTGTTCCCAGAAGAAAGAGCCATCAACCGGTATCTTTTTTTGGTAATACTAAAGATGGTGCACCCCATTTTTCAAAAAAAAAATAAAATATTTTTTTAAGTCCACAAAAAGATTTTTCTAGGGGTATTTGTAGGTGTAGAATCCGAACCGGGGTTCGAAATTGATCGAAACTAATGTCAGATTCGGATTCTACACCCACGAATACCCCTAGAAACACTTCTTTAGCGACTTTGAAAACTATTTTTATTGTTTTTTTAAATGGGGGGCACCATCTTTAGTATTACCCTTTTTTTTAATTCCTGCTTTTTTATTGTTCATTTCCGTCCTGCTCAGTTCTACGTAACGTTTTCCATTTCAGAAGCAACCCAATAAAAAGAATGAACTTATAAACCTTTTGGTGTTGAATCAAAATTTTCTCGTCCTCAAACTCGCGGTTACAATACCTTAAAAATTAAAATGATCATAATTATTCCGATTGACTCACCAACACCACGGCTTTTGCGGCTTCTTTTTCTTCCGTCCCATTTTACACCGGAAACACTTTTAGTGAAATATAATAATAAGCTCTAAACAAAGCGTGGCATTCTTATTACCAGGCATGGACACGGTTACCCGCGGTTACCGGTTATGAAATTTTGAGGACGGGCGGTTACGGTTTAGGAAACTCATAACCGTGTCAATGCCTGCTTATTACAACAACACCTGTAACCGGGGGATAAATACCCATTCTTGTGAGCCCGACCGACCAAAAGCACGCGTTTTCATGTATTTACTGAGATTCTGGGCGGGCCACGGGTGCGCTTCGTTTCCCCCCCCCCCCCCCGCTTGTTTCCCCCCCCCCGGTTTAAAAAATCATAACTCGGTTCTTAATTAGCCGAGTTCTTAAATCTTACTACTATTCGAAAGCTCTAAGTCTTAAGAATATTTGTGCAAGTATAAGCTAGTCGATCAAGTAGCTTACAAAAATGTTACAGACCACTGATCACGTAAAAGACGAAATTTTCCAACATTTTATTTTCTGACATTCTCAAAAGTTAATGAAGCATTTAGTCCGCTTAATCATTAATTCTACAGCACTTAAGCGCTAGAATATTACTAAATTTTTAAAATTTGGATGTCAAAGAAATGAGTTATGATGTTTTAAAGGCGTCGAAAATCGCTCGGGGGGGAAACGAGCAGATCCCGGTAAAATTCCGGAATATGGGTACCTCGCCAAATTGGACGAATTATATATCAATCGACTCCACTCTAAGCCTAGCGCGCGAATCCGCTAAAATTTTTTGGCGGAAACCACTTTGAAGCAAGTTATGAGCCCGGGACTGAAGTGTCTTTTGACTGGGGACTCAGTCATCCATTGATTAAAAAATGGGAAAAATCACTCATATTGGCATCGCTTTTCATTTTTGCATTTTATTACCGTTAAGAAAGACAGTGTACTCTCTCGCTTTTCCATCTTTTTCTCTAACCGTTCTCTTCTTTTGGCGTTCTCTCTCACCTTTTTAGCAAATATTTTGACCATCCCGCACTTTGGATCTAAGAACTTTTCTCGACATCTACCGATCCTCTCCAAATTTTCACCATCCCTAGTAAACAAAATAACGGATCGATTAATAAACCTCGTTTTTTGATTGATATGTTTGTTCATGAGTTATAGGGAAAAATGTTCATAATTTATAGAATTTTGATTAAAATGCGTGAAATCCTTTAACATAATTTTTGAATTTAGCGTTTTTTATTTACTTTATTTTCGTGTCGAAACTCTTGGCGAAAGGGTTCAGCGGTAATAAGATGCAAAAATGAAACTCTGTGTATTGGCTTTTAAATTAGGAATTAGTTGATAGAAAATCAAAATTGAGAATTTAAAGCGGTTTTTGAACCGGTTTAAAATTTTGAAAATTAAGGAAAAAGTCACTTTTAAGTGACAAAAAAAAGCCGGATAAAATAAAATGAAAGGCCGCTGGCGGCCCGCCAACAGCGAGCATGAGGAGACGGAGCAAGTAGAGGGGCGAGACTGAGGGCGGAGGAAGAAGTCTGACGAGCGCCACTGGGGGGCGAGCGCGCGGGGACCCGCGGAGCGGGCGCGCGCGAGACCCTTTTGAAAGCCTATATGAATGATTTTTCCCATTTTTTAATCAGTGGACAACTGAGTCCCCACTGAAAAAGACACTTCAGCCCCGGGCTCATAACTTGCTTCAAAGTGGTTTCCGCCAAAAAATTCTTTCAGATTCGTGCGTTAGGCTTAGAGCCGAGTCGAATGATATATAATTTGTGGGATTTGGTGAGGTACAAGTATTCTTCAATTTTTCCAAGCGTTCAACGGTTTAGTGGAATATTCGTTTAATGGAAATTTATGCATTGCTATGTAATTTGACAAGAACTACATGTATAATAGTGCATAAATGATATGGAAACATTTTTTTTCATATATATGATATAGAAATACCCAACTGTCACTTTAAACAACACGTATGTCCAGCAATAAATATATTATCACGCAAAACACATATTTATATGTTTGTCCAGTCAAATAACAATCACGTATAGCCATTAATAACAATCAGCTGCCTCTGCTGCTGTTTGTCGAGCTCCAACTCCTGCCGCCACTGTTCCATCTCCGTACTCTCGGCCACCGACTCGTGAATGTCCGCAATGAAACGAAACCTTTGGAAAGGGAGGACTCATTAACCGATGGGAAAAATTTGTTTTTCCATTAAAAAAGAAAAAACGAAAGGTTTCCCGTCCCCAAAAAAATGAAGAAATTTGGCAGTTGCAGCTTAAAAACCATTTTTCCTAGTATTGTTTAAAAAAAAATTGCAATAATCACCGGTCGTCCCCATTCTTCGCGTTGAACATCAATACTTGACCATCAGCGCAACTAATCAACAGCCCATTCGAATAAATATTGTTCTGAAATTTTTGGATAGTAAGCGTAAAAACCAAAAAAAGGGGTTCCCAAAAAAAACTTCAGCCCATTTTTTGTAAGATTCTTTCGAGGAGGGAAGTAGGGCGAAAAAACTGTAACTGGTCTCTCGCACCATTTAAAATGTTTTTCTTTAGTTAAAAAATTTGATAATTTTAAAAGGAATTAGGTAAATAAAATATTTCGAAATTTTAACAACATTATCAAATCCGCCTCTCTCTCATCTCCTAATATTTAATCGAATGTTGCTGAATCACACCTGAAACTCTTTCACATGAAGTCCAATCAGCGGCGTGGAGTAGCGCAACTGATATTGACCAAGTCCGCTCGACTTTCGTCTGCCAACACTGATCAACTTGCACACCAACATCATGTCGTTGAAGAGAAAAATTTCACGTTGATGCGCCGTGGAGGACTGACGCTTGTTGGGATCGATGAGTTGGTGCAGTCGACAATAGCAAATGAGACGACGATGGGGCTCAACAAGCTTCTGAAAAATTTTGGGATATCGGAAAATTGTATTGTAATTTACTTGGCTCAAATGATGGAATTTTTTTTAGTAAATAAACAAACAAAAATTTAAAAAAAAAATTAATTTTTAAGAGTTGAAATCAATATATAAATATAAGATTATTTTTCTCTATTTTTTTTCTTTCAAAAAAGCCAACATCAAACAATCAAAATGTACACAAAAAAAAAAAAATTTGAGTGTATGCACAGCGCAATTCTCGCCAATGCTAGAAGGAACTTCAGCATAAATTTACGCGCACTATCGTCGGCTGGGTTGTCCGAGTGGTTAAGGAGGCAGACTTAAGATCTGCTGGACTCTACGTCCGCGTGGGTTCGAACCCCACACCCAGCAAACCTACTTTTTGTAATTTTTATATTTAAATATAAAAACAAAAAAGCTAAACGCTCTATTTTTTCATCGGTTATCCCTTTTTCAACTACTTTACAATTTGTTTCAATAAAAATGAATAACAAAAATTCGAGCACCTTCACACAAATAAAAAACCTAATTAAAGTAATCCCACCAGAAAAAATTTGGGCTGTTAAAAAAAATTACCGGTTTTTCTTTGGCCGATATGCTCTGGTCCACCTTGAGCACCTGTGTCACATGGTCCGTGCCTGCTTGAAACTCCAACAGTTTGACCCGTTCATAAATGCCGGCCAATATATTTCTGCAAAAAATTATATTTTTTTCGAGTAAAAAGTAAACAATTAATGAATTAAAATCTTTTTCACCTTTATGGAGTAAAAATATGCAAGCAAAGAATTAGATCTCCACCATACTATTCCCCTCTCATATTCTGTGCCAAATATCGGCTCGTCCCATGATGTTTTAAAAAGCCCAAATTTCCCATCAGAGACACCAGTCGGGAGTTCCGTCTCTGGTCTTGAGGCGTCGTAAAATTGAGCCAAACATTTTAATGTTTTCAAATTTGAGTTTGCTTCGTTTCAATAAAAACCTGTCCATATGACGCGCCTCCTCGAGCCGATACAAATTCTGCACGAATTCGTCCAATTTCATTCGTCGTGAGTCTTTCAACGACGGTGTGTGCAGGTCCGTGTTCAACATGATGACAGCAAATGCCAAAATGTACATGGCGTCCGGTGTGTCCAACGCACACAATCTGTGCCGGTTGCAAGCAACGTAATGTTGTGAAAATGCCTGCAAAAATTTATAATTATGGTTTCAAAAATACCCAAAATCGTTCTTGCACACTTTTTCTCTTATTACTACTAGTATAAGATAGCTATGGGTTCTGAAAACTGGAACTATTATTTCGATTTTTTAATGATTTTGATCGTAAGTCCGGCAATATATGATTGGTTTAAAATTTAAAACATACTTGAATGATATGGTCAATTTTTTGTGCTTCTAATGGCAGTCGAATATATTTGAGCAATTGGCGAATAGCAATGTCAATGTCCATGTCGTACATTGAAATTTGTTCGATGAAACAACTAAAAAGGATGATGAACGAAATTTCATTATATTTTTTTGAATGATTGAGGTCACAACCAGTCGTCCTGAAAATATAACGAACGCTTTTTGTTAAAAATTGATCCAAAATCTACAAAATGCCTGGTTTAAAAGTTTTCATTTTACTATTTTTTAAAACAACCCACTTAAGCACCGATGCGTGGAATTGCGACCGCAGTGTACCGAGGTATTCACCGATCATCTGTTTGCTGATTCCACGTCGTTCCATGAATAACAGCGCCAGCTCCCGCGCGCTATTCCGCACAAACCCCCAGTTGATTAGCAATTGGACACCGAGGTCCGGCTTTCTTAAAAAAAAATGAGTACTTGGGCCAGCCAAGCCTATGAAAAAAAAATTCCCAAATCGATCTTTTTATAATTTTTTTTTTTTTTTTTGTAAAATTTTACGTTTTAATCGTATCGACAATTTTGCCGGCTTGTGCAAAAGAAAATTAATTCAAAATTTTACTTGTTGAAGAAATTGAGCGCAATTCGATAGAGTCGACGCCGCTGCTGTTCGGTCCATTCCACACGCATTTGCATATTCGTGGGGAAGAAATCTCTGTAACACAAAAATGAATTTTGTTATTTTTATTTAAAAGCTTTTATAAAAAATTGAGCATAGAATAATACTGTTATTATCGTAAGTAAAAAAATTTAAAAAAACAAATCCAAGGACCTTTAATTTATTTGCCTAAAAAATTCGATTAAATCTTAGGCCGGAAGGTTCGGGCACAAAAAATTGCAATTATGGTGAAAATATTGTGAATCGAATAATAAATAGAGGCCTGGGGGTTACGCGTTGCTCGTCTCATCTCCACCGCAATTTGTGATAAGAGACGATGGGAGGAGAGGGGATATCTTAGAGCAGCGCCGGAAGGAAAAGACGACGGCGGCTTATAAAAAGAACCGCCGTTTTTCTAGAAGGACGTCGCGGTCGGCGGAAGGCAGGGCACAACCACAGAAAACAAACCAACCACACAAATTGGCGGCGGGGGCTGGTACACCGCCATAAAAGAAAATCCCCACCCTTAGAGGTCAACATTTTTTATTGTCAAGGCAAGAGGGACTTGGAGGATTTTTTGTTTATGACAAAAATTCTTAAAGCAAGAAGAAAAGAGGTGTGAACATTTTTGTCCAGTGGAACATCCAAAAACAAACAAATTACATATATCAACATACAACCAAGTTATGGAGCGTTTGCAAAATGCCAGAAAAATGCGGTATTAAAACTCAATTTTACTAAACAAAAAATTATTTGAAATTAATGTGAGCTTAGAATTCTGCATCAAAATGGAGCAGAAGGAACATCGGTGAACACGGAGAAAAAGAGGAAATTGATCCCCCTCTCAGTCAGCCCACCACCGTTCCCTCACCCCCCATAATAAATATAAATACATATTCATGCTATCAGCAGCAACAGCAAAGCAGCACACCATAAAGTTTGATGTGCAATTTGCGCAAAGACGACGACAACGACTACGCTCCCCCCCCCCCCCCACTCGCCGGAGGGGGCAAATCAAAAACCGACGACGATGAGACAAATTTGTATTTTGTTTGTCGTGGAACCGACAGAGCAACATATCAATTAGGGATATCCGTTTAAGTTCCATTACTAATTGACGCGCCAATAAAGAAAAACGGTAATGAGGAAAATAAAGGGCTGGCGGCAAAACTTTTGTCGATGAAAAACGATAAGGAATGGATAATGACACATTTTTGGGGAAATTTAGGGAGGATCAAATTAGGCCTCATAAGGCCTCCAAAGTGCTCATATTCTCTCAGAAACAAATTTGGACAACGTCAACAAACACAATATTTCGCTTTCTCCATAACCAAATCCGCCGACACAAAATTTGTTTGCCATATGGCGGCGACCCAAAAGCAAAAATGGAGTGTTCTCTAGCCCGATGGACAATGCATTGGTTTCTCAAAAAAAGACGGGTGATCTAAACTTAACCTTTTGTTCAACAAATGCGGTTTTTCGTTATTCGGTATTTTGATAAAATACCGAACCGAAAAAACCGAATCTTAAAATTTTTTCGTCGGTATACCGAATCAATCAAAAAATACCGCGGTAGAACCGTACCGTGCCGAACACTAGTCCAGATATCGAGCCCATCTTAAGGAGAAAAGACCGACAAATCTTATAATAGTATATCCAGTCTCTAATAAATCTTAAAATCTCTCCAATTGCGCCTATGTTACAGGACATTTTCGAATGATAGCCTTAAGGCAAAAGAGTTATGTGATGACGTGTCCTTATGAAATGGTCAGAGAAAAATTTTGCGAAATAAATTGGGAAGAGGAAATTTTGACGATTGCAAACAACAAAAACGAATTGATGACAAACACACACTGCAGAGCACACCGGAAAAGAACGGGCGCGAGGGCGGGGCTGTGAATAATGTACACTTAAGCGAATTGTTGGAGGAATGAAAGATGAATAAAAGTGACAGCGGTAGGAACGAAACGGACGGACCAACCTGGACCAAACAAATTGGTTTTTATCAACCAATCCATAAAAAATGTAAGAAATGAATAAGAAAACCGTAATCTCGGTTATTCGAGTTAATCAATACTCTCAATTGAACAAACTCTGTGCTCTGGCATTAAATTTTCATTTTTTACATTCCAAAGGTCGATCATAGTGAAAGATAAAAAACGTATTTTAGGCGCTTATTTTGCGTTTTAGTGCCTTAAAGTCAATATAAATCCTAAAGTGTCATAGAATCCGAATATACTTCCTTTCTGGCCGGTTTAAAACTCCGAGCTAAATTCAAACAATTTCCAAAAATTCATTTTTTTCAAAAATCGATTTTTCATAGCAATTCATATTCGTTTGCGAGTCGGGGTAGGGAAACGAGTTGTTTTTACCACAAGTTCTCACCCCTCCTCCACGCAGGGCATTTTGGTCTATGGGATTTTTTTATGGAGGGATATGAAAATAGGTCGGGTCATTTTACAAGCCTAGCAGCTGCCTATTTTTGCCCTCACTCACACATTCAGAAAAGAGAGGCACCACACCCACCATATGGTCAGATGTTATGGGGGAGAGAAAGAGAAGGGGCCAACAAAGCGCGATTTGTGAGCCCTCAATACATTTTCATTCATCCAAGAAATAATAATATATAGAACTACCGTATTTCCTAAAATAGAACCCCCGGGGGTTGTATTTTTCAACCCCCCCAAAAAGGGGGGTTCTATTTCAGGGGGGGGTTCTATTTTAGGGGGGGGGTTCTATTTTTCAACCTATTTTTTCAGAAAATATTAACAAAATTTGCAATTTTTGCACAAATTTTTGGCAAAATTTGGACAATTTTGACCATTTTTTCTGGCAAAATCAATGCCAGAATAAAAATTTTATTATTAAATAACAAAATTCGATATCTATGAGTTTCCCAACCATTTTTCTGGGAAACCCTTGTTAAGAATTAGAAATTTATTGAATTCCAACAATTTTTTGAAAATTCCCAATTTTTTTGCTCAGCAAAATTGGAAGAATTTAAGAAAAATGCATAACTCAGCTTAAAGTTAATGAAATAAATGGGGATAATATTTTTATATTTTACACGCATTTTTTTGCACCTATTTACCTATCTTATGAACCCGGGTTTTGGAGTCTATTTTAAGCGCCTGTTTTGAAATTCTTCGAGCTTAAAAGTATTACCCCCAGAAATAAAGTATAAAAATTCAGAAATGGAGACATTTTAACTTCTTGAAATGTTTCTCCATATTAAAAAATTTAAAAGTTAATGTCAATTTTTTGTCAAATTAATTTACACAAAAAATTCATAATTATTTTTAAAATAAACATTTTCAAAAAATTAATTTTGGTCTTAAAAACATTTAAAAAGCAAAAAAATCACAATAAAAAACAAAATTTAAAAGTTAATGTCAATTTTTTCAGCAAGGCTTACAAATCATATAAAGAATATTAAAAAAAGAGAGGAGGGAATGAATTACCTAACTATAAGTCTAATATTTTTTGAATAAATTAACTAAATTCATTGGAAGGAGCTATATGAAAGAATAATTTCTTGTCGTTTGTTTTAACTGATTTTAATCCCCAGACCGGAATACATACATTTTTTCGAAAATTCAAATTTTTGCAAAAATACAAAAAAAATTACAATAAAAAAGAAATAATGCTCGAATTCATGCTATTTCAATGAAAGCATGTGGCGAGAGGCTCATTAAATCTTATAAAAGAGCCGGAATGGCAATTTAGAACTTTTTTGAATTTTCATTTTTCTTTAAAGGAATTCACTGAATTTTTTAAAATTCGTATCTTTGCTTAAAGTTGGCCAATGGTTTATAAACTTTTAGAAAAAAATAGAGAAAAATAAAGAGAATTTTTACGCTTGAGTTATTTTCAAAAGTTTGCAAAATCCAAAAAATTATGGCCAATTTTACAAAAAAAAAATTCAAAAATTGGGGGGGGGGCTCTATTTTAGGGGGGGGTTCTATTTTAGGGGGGGGGGGGGGGTTCTATTTTTCAACCCCCCCAAAAAGGGGGGTTCTATTTCAGGGGGGGGGGTTCTATTTTAGGGGGGGGGGGGGTTATATTTTAGGAAATACGGTATTCTATTAATTTTATGAGATTGACGGCGTAACCACCCGTCCCGTACCAGTCCGGTTGGAGTCACATCTTTCTCTGAGTTTCAATTAAGAATCAATAAAATAATAATAATGATAACTAAGTCGCATTGTTTTAATAGTTTTAAATGATCCAGCGCTTTCGGACATTTCTTGTAATATAATACAATATTTCAACTAAAAATACGAAAAAAAAACCTTGATCAAAAAGATTCAGCATAAAAAAAATATATTCTTTGCTAGAAAACAAAGTTTGTACCGATGAGCGAAAAAAGTAAAATGTGTCAAATGAGGTACGCGCGCACGCAGCGGCGTAGCAATGCTTATGTTGAACGCGTCGATTTGAACTCTCTTCAGCAATAGGCAGGGGGGGGGGGGGAATTTGTTATTTGCTTAAGCATTCTCATACATAAACACACTTAACTTTACCATCCTATGTATTGGTACAACAACATCGGCAACACATAAACAATCATTGCACAGCGGCTGTGAACAACAACGACGAGCTGAGCTCAACAAAAAGTCAAAAAGGAAAGGAAGAAAAGACGGCAAAAATTAAGCGCCCACGGATCCCACCTTCTTGTAAACGATATTATTTTTTGATGCATTATTACTTATAATTCGTGGTATATGTATGATTTGAGAGAGAAAATTCGTGCGATAAGCGATCAGTGACGTGCATTGTGCACAAAAAAATTCAGCAGAATTAGACATTTTTGGCCAATTCCTTCGATAACAAATCCGAAACAGCATCCCTGCATAAAGGTGCAATGAACGGATATAAATAGTGCAGATAAACAAGAGGACAACTCTTTAGTGAAATAGAAACCGAAAACATTCAATTTATTTAAATTTTTATTATTATCAGAGAACATGGCCAGAGATAAATAAGTGTTACCTATTTTAATTTTAAATGATGAAGAAAGGAACACGTTTGATTGCGCAATGCGCATAATCAATCCTTCTTTTTTTTATACTTACTATTCGCCAAACAAATAGTTTATGATCGAAAAAATAAAACATTGCAGAAATTAAACATGTATTTAGTATTCAAAGTCGTGAATAAAAAAATTAGTTAGGACTTTAAATTTAAATACATTTTTATAGAGAGAAACGGTGCGCCAACGAAAAACCGAAGCCACGAAACGCACAATCAGCCAAAAATCACGACCCAAACAATTTTAAGGCTTATCGATCAAGAAGCATAAATTCGGGTCCGGGATTTAGAACTGAGCAAAATGGAGGTCAGATTGGATTTTACGGCCCAGAAATCCCCTAGAAAAACTATTTTGAAAATTTGTTCGAATCCGGGGTTCGAAATTGGTCGGAATGAAGGTCAGATTTGGATTCTAACCCTTGTATACTAGACTTAAAAAACAACAAAACGAACAATCTGGTCAATAATCGATCAGCGAATACACCGATCATTCCACAGAAAATCGACCCACTTGGAATGTCAGCAGATTTTGTGGGTTGAAGGAATGTGCAAAAAAAAGTCCATTCACCACCCACCATCCATCGCAACATTTTTTTTACTCCAATTCTGCATAGTTCGACCGCGACCCACAACCGTCCCTCTGGATCGGGGGTAATCAATCCTTCGACATGTTGGGGAAAATGAATTTTTTTAAATGTACTATATGCTAAAAAATAGGGTGGGTCACGGTCGGTTAACCGAACCGAAACCGAAACCCGGCTTTTTTGGCCCAAAAACCGAAACCGAAAACCGGGGGTCGTAAAACCGGCCTAACCGAAAACCGGGGGTACCGGTTTATCGGTTTTTCGGTTTAAAAAATACACCCCTAATGATGGGATTTTATGGGAATCTTTTATCCAAAGGCTGGTGTAGTGGTGAATGATCGGGTAGTTGAACTATTTGTGAGAGTAGGTTCAGATCCCGGCCGCGTTAATTTTGATTTTAAACGTCCTCTGAACTTTACGGCGTGTAAACAATTCTAAAAGTTTTTTAGATTCCCCAATTTTTTAAAATTAAATACAATTCACAATTTTTTTATTTTTTTGTTTGATTGGATCACTGAATATTTAAAAAGAATAACTTTTAAACAAAGTTGAGTGACCCCACCCCGACTGATAATTTATTTTTTATCACTTTCGATGAGCATCTATGGTGGACGAAACAAATAATTAAAAATTGTTTCAATTTTTTCTTTGTAAAACTGTAATTATTGGACCAATTTCTTAAGAAATCCCTCTAAAAATTCAAAAAATTTTCACGACAGCACCTTTCGGCGCCGACGAGCCCCTCCCATTCCTAAAAAGCCGATAAAAATTGTCGTTTTTAAAATTTTGGGTGCAAATCTGTTAATAAATTAAGTCAAAAATTCAAAATTTTCTCGGCGGCGCCTATCGGCACCGCCGACCCCCCCCCCCCACTTTTTTTGCCTTTTTAGTAAAATCGCGCACTAACAAAAATTTTGCTCAGAAAGTATTAAAATAAAAATCGGAAAAATTTTTAAAATGCTTTTGTTACTAAAATAATTTTCAACAATTTCAACCAATTCAAAAACGCTTTAAATTCTCACTTTTATTTTCTATTGAGAAATTTATAAATTATAATCCAGAATTTCCAAAATAAAACCTGGTCTTATTTTCCAAAAGAATTTTTTGAGAATCTGCTTTACTTTCAGGTGGGGGGGGGGGGGGCGGCGGTGCCGATAGGCGCCGCCGAGAAAAATTCGAATTTTGACTCAATTTGGTAACAGATTTGCAACCAAGATTTTAAAAATACGGTAATTATTTCAAGTTATTAAAAATGGGAGGAGTCCCTGCCAGGAAAAAATTTAGATTTTAACGATATTGTTAAAAAAATTGGTCCAAAATTACGAATTTGAAAATCAAAAGGGTCCCCCCTATGGTTTGACAAAAACCGGTTTCGGTTTTCGGTTAACCGGGTGTCGGCCTAAAACCGAAACCGAAAACCGGGGGTCGCAAAACCGGCCTAACCGAAAACCGGTACCCCCGGTTTAAAACCGACCGTGACCCACCCTACTAAAAAATGTAAAACTATGCGGAAAAATTGATTTACTATATTTACCTCGTCTCACATGGTGAGTCAACGGAACTGTTTCAGCGCACATATTTGGGTAAGGCGAATGAAAATGGAAGAAAGGATAGGCCTAAAGACCGTTCATTTTTGGAGTATAAGGTCAATTGAAAAGGGCCAACAGATTTGGGGAGAGTGACCGGACAGAACACACCAGCAGCCGCAGAAATAAATGTCTAGTTTTAGTGACGAAAAGTCCTTGCCGCGTTTCTAATATACAGCAAGATGAATGGAAATGAGACGCACACTTATAACTAGTGTTCGGCAAATGGGGTTTTTCGGTATTCGGTATCGGTATTTCGGTATAATACCGATACCGAAAAAATACCGAAATCTCATAATTTTTTCGGTCGGTATACTGAATCGGTAATACCGAAAAAAATACCGCGGTAATACCGAAAAAACCGCGGTAATACCGAAAATACCGCGGTATTCCAGTCAAAGATATTTCGGCCGGTATTCGGTATCGGTATTTCGGTAAAATACCGATACTGAAAAAATCCCAAAATTTTTTCGGTCGGTATACCGAATCGGTAATACCGAAAAAAATACCGCGGTAATACCGAAAATACCGCGGTAATACCGTACCGTGCCGAACACTACTTATAAAAACAGCGGGAGAAAATGGGGATAAGATGCAGGCATCGCCTTAAGAGCATTTGATGTGCAAAAGGCGGGCAATTTAAATGAGGGCCATTTGTTACCATCAAACAGTTGGCACATACCAGGGATGGGGCGGGTTGAGAAAAATGTCGGGTCGAGTTTCGGATCAGGTCGGCCGAAACAACCTCGGGTCGGGTATCGGATTGAGAAAAATGTCGGGTCGGGTTTCGGATCAGGTCGGCCGAAAAAACCTCGGGTATTTTCTAGACAATTTTTGTCTGCCTATAAATATAGTAGAGCTGTTCGAGACTTAAAACTTACCAAGAACCGAGACCGAAATTCTAAATCCTGAACCTGAATTCGAACATTTTTTCAAAAATTCAGAAATTAATTTTGGTCTCAAAATCGTTTAAAAAGCGCACAATTACAACAAAAAGGCAAGCAATGATCGAATTCATGCTTTTTGATCGAGTTTGAGCCCAAAAAGCAATTTTTGAAAAAATTTCTAAAATTTATTCGAATTCAGGTCCGGGGTTCGAAATTGATAGGAATAGAGGTCAGATTCGGATTCTACGCCCCCGAATACCCCTATAAACACCATTTCTCAACTTTGAAAAAATTATATTTTTTTTCAAAAATCAAAGATTATATGTCTTATGATAAATCTGATGTCATATTCGTGATTAGCTAACGATAACGCCCGAGTACTTCCAGGGATTGCATAAAACCTTCAAATTCCGCCCATAAATGCTTTTTTCTTACTAAAAAAGCGAGTTGAAACAAAAAAAGCGAGTGGAATCAGAAAAAGCGAGTCGAATCAGAAAAAGCGAGTTGATTAAAAAGCGAGTTGGGGAAAAGCGAGTTGATATTTAACCCGATTTTTAATGTGCATTTTCCGTTTTTACTGCTACTTTGTTACGGAATTTTCAAAAATACGATTTTTAGGGGGGTCAGCGGGGAAAAAAAGAGTTGTTCAGTTAGGAAAATGAGCCAAAATGTTTAGTCCATCCCTAGTGATTGATTGGATCCTTTTTTTAGAACGTAAATTGATTGGCGAAATAATCTATAGCTTGAGAGCTAACCCCACCCCCCCCCCCTCGCCGGGGGGGGGGGAGGGAAAAGAAACAGGGAAAGAAATTCCCAAAACTAGGCAATTTCCAGAAATATGGTTTTATTGAAACAACAATTTGGAGAAGGTTGATTGCAGCAAACGTTGGAGGGAAATCGGACGGATCAATTCAACAGATTTAAGGGAAATGAGGGTCGGGGATGAGGAATGGGGAGAGGGGGCGAGGGTGTGGGCTGCACACTCCGACCACTGCATTCCCAAATTTCCACTCATCCAAACGCAATTTGCAATGATGATGACGAGTGATAATTATTTATAGCACAAATATATGAGATACACACACGTAAAAAAATAATTACGATAGAATCAAAACTGGCCAGTGGACAGTAGAATGAAAAAAATAGGTTGACCATTTAGTAACTCGCGGTGAGTGGTTACCCCAGCCTCTTATTTGTTAGTCACATAGATGGCCAAGGGGGGAGAGGGTCAGACCCCCCCCCCCCCCAAACGCCCGCCGCACTCGGGCACTCCCCACTGTAACAACCTCGCACCAAAATTTCAAAAAAGAATTTTTTTTTTTTTGCTTAAAGGGGTACAATTAAAAAAGGAGGTGAAACAACTGAACATCGCGTAAAAACTCAAAAAACGCTCATCATTTATCCATACGCGATGAAAAGAATCAACCACGGTACACACAGCTAATGTTACTTCCATCACACCACATTCTTTTTTTTCCAGAGCGGAAATTGAGGGCAAGGGGGGGGCAAAAAAATCCCCCAAAAAATGTATCAGAGCGCTGTAGTGTCTGCTGAAGAGGAGGGGAAAAAGTGTGAGAAAAGGCGAGTGGATTTAATTCAAATATGTTGACTAGGTATATTCAATCTTTGATTAAAATATTGGCCAAAATACCGTACAATGTGTTAAATTAATTCACTTTTGCCAGAAAAAAATGGAAGATTGGACCGCTGCTGTGGATCAACAGCAAATTAAAAAAAATATTTTCTACAAGCTCCCGAACATCTTTAGCACGGCAAAATAAACAACCGCAAAACTCGCACATTTTAAAGGAATTTGAAACAGCATGGTTCAAAATAAAACAAAAACAATTTGGCAATTTAATGAATTTAATTATTTGCCATTTTGTAAGAAGAGCAGCTGTTAGAAATGCGCAATGATGCGCTTCGGGAACTGGCCACTGTTTTGTCGGAGGAACCGGGCCCTAATGCGTCTACATCAAATGCCTGCCTGACCAACTCAACATTTTTGGCCTGCGTTATGAGGGGAAAGGCTATGTGCGCCAAAGACAACATTCCTACGGAGCAATGGCCTCAAACTTACGGCACATTGTGCCTGACAACTACTTCACATTTGAGCCGAAAGAATTTGGCGCGTCATTTAAAAGCCCCAATCTCCATCTCAGCCGAATAAATATTTTTTACTTTTATTGTCAGTACTAACATTTTCTAAGTAAAAAGTAATGAGAAAAAAGCTTGAAAATTAGGGGACTGCTGCTATGACTCAATCAGCTATTCATTCACACAACACATTGGGATGGATGGAGAACTACCACCAGCAGCAGACCAAACCAACCAACACGAAATCGCAAAATCAGCAATCAAAATACCCACATACTACTTATAGTAATAGCCGCGCATTTAAGAATTGGGATGGACAAATCGTCACCGAGGAGAGGAGGGGACGGGCTAATGATCCTCAGGGGTAGAAGAAACTGAGAAGAAAGCACAAATCAAGGGTCAAAGATAGAGGTTCATTCGATTCAACGAATAAATTTTCTTCTGGAACAAAATGTTGAAAAAATAGCAATTTTTGTCGTTGTGAAACGGTCTTTTTGACCATCGGCAAAAACGCCATTAATGGGATTGGTTTGGATGGCCATTTATTCATTCATTCTTTGCCCTCTTAGCCAACAGGACGACTCGCGGAATCATTTGTTGTTTGATGGCGGGAAAGGGGGGGGGGGGGGGACTGGGGAGTGAGTAATCAACGAATACTTCTTGCACTCACTCATATTCTTCAATCCAATTACCATTTGCGCGACCAAAAAGGAAAGAAAATTTGTACAAATAAGCAGAGTAAGCAAAACATTCATTAAAAAATCAATTAAATTAAAACAAAATTAAATGTAAAACAAAAAATTGAACAAAAAATGCCTGCCTACCCATTGGTCATTTGCTGGTGCTGCTCGTCCGAGTTCGATGCCGGCATCGATGATGTTGTTGTGCCGTCTCTCTGCTCATCCGCCGACTGAAGCTGAAGAAAGCGCCCAACGGCAGCGCGACCATTGCCGCCGTCACTGTTGCTCATGCGCGGCAGGCTGCTCGATTCGTAGCGCGGCCGCAACGGCGCACTACGCACACTGCTCGCCCGTGTTACGGAAGCGACCGCCTGTTGCTGTGGCGGTTGATTGTGTTGGGGCTGAAGCTGATGTTGTTGGTGATAGTGGTGAAGATGAACAACGGGAGCAGCAACAACAACCGCATCACCACTGTCAATGCTCGGGCTGATGTGCAATGATTGCTGAACAAAAAATCAGTGTTTAATACATTTGTATGGAAATTTAAAAAATGCATGAAACTACCCGAAATAAAACATATTTAAAATCCTTGGAAAATTTTTTGAGTATGAATGATTCAGAGATCCGGAATTCCCGCTCCCGTTATTTAGGCTCAACGGATAGAAAAGGGTAGTCCCGCTCCCAATAAATTTAAAATTCCCGCTCAATTTCTTAACAAAATTCATTAATCCAAAAATTTTCCCTGCGGCGCTTATCGGCACCGCCGACCCCCTTCTAACCCTATTAACAAATCCACCTGCAAATTTTCTGTTACCCACAAACTCCTTAACAAAAATCGACTTTTTCCCCCAGCTGCCCACCCCCAAAATTTTTTTCTGGATACGCGCCTGCCCCGATTATGGTACGAGAAATGCCAACCAAAGAATCATGCGGTTGACATGACGTATCATCACAACTGGTGCTGAACATGGTGGACGAGGACGACTGATGCTGTCCTTCTTCTTCCTGTTGTTGTTGTTGCAGCTGATATTGCTGAAACATTTGTTGGAATTGCTGCTGTTGAAGAACTCGTTGCACAATGGTTCCACCATTCTGTTCGAAAGAATTTTAAGTAGCCCTTTGGTTTTAGTTTTAAATTTCTCTTTTGCTTACACCCAAAAAATTAAATCCAAGCAGTCACTCACAAACAATGTTGAGAATTTCGTAAACCTTTATTTTTAACTTATTTGAGTAATTTTGCAACTTTTTCACTCAAAAATGGGCATAACAAAATCTGGTAATACTGTGATTTGGCCCTCCTACCACTTTTGAAAAAATATTTTCTGTTTCAAAGTCGATAAAAAGTTCTTTCTAGGGGTATTCGGGGTCGTAGAATCCGAATTCGACTTCTATTTCGACCAATTCCGATCCCGCACCCGAATTCGACAATTTTTCAAAAACAAACAAAAAAACCTGTTGTCGACGATGAAAGAGACGAGGAGACAACAATTCCTGGAAAGTCTTTGGCCTGTTATATTGATTCGAATCACTGCTAAACTGTCTCATTTATCACATTAATAGCTTCGAATTTTATATAATTAATCTAAATAAGCAATAAGAAAATCAAAAATTCATCGGCCAACATGACCGTCTCCAGGTATGTATGTACATAGCTCCCGCCCCGAAAAAAAAAAGTACATAATGAAAATTGGTCATATTTTGGGTAGAGATGGGGCACTGATTTTCCAAGAATAGTGCAGAACATTGGTCCCACTGGGTTTATTAGGGTTTTCAATTCTGAGAAGTAATCGGGGGTTATCGAGGTCGCTGATCACGAATATGACATCAGATTTATCATATAACATCATCTAATCTATGATTTCAACATCTAAGATTTTTGGAAAAGAATCAAAAAATTTTGAGTCGCTAAAAGGGGGTTTCTAGGGGTATTCGGGGGCGTAGATTCCGAATCTGAGCTTCTTTCGACCAATTCAACCTCGGAAACGAATCGAACAATTTTCCAAAAAATTCAAAAATTCACTTCAGTCCCGGGCTCATAACTTCTTCAAAGTGGTTTCCGCCAGAAATCTTTCAGATTCGTGCGTTAGGCTTAGAGTGGAGTCGATTGATATTATAATTTATGGGATTTGGTGAGGTACAAGTATTCTTGAATTTTACCCCACCACCACTAGCAGAGCCAAGCCAAGTGATGATAAATTGACTGACAAATGAGTGAGTTGGATAAACGGGTGGGGGATAAAGGATGGAAGTACACAGGTACTTACTTATCTATCCTTTACCGGTCCAGTCAGTTGCGCGGCCAGTTCGGCGCGATTTTTTCGGCGCCGCTGGTAATTTGGACATTTTGAAATCGATTTGGTAAATATGGATCTGAGGAGGTCAGATTGGAATCTGCATCCCCGAATACCCCTAGAAACACCTTTTTACCGACTTTTAAAAAATTCTTTGCATGCTTTCGAATGATACCAAGAATCTTTGGTTTGGTTGACTTTGAAAAAAGTTATAACAAAAAACTTGTCGGCGCCCAATTGTGCCGCGCCCAATCGTGCCGCGCCCAAACGTGCGCGCCCAATCGTGCGCGCCCAATCGAGGTGTACCGCACCAAAACGCCTTCAAACCGTTTTCAAGGGATTCAGAATTGGGCAAAATGAATGTCAGATTCCTATTCTACGGCCCAGAAAACCCCTAAAAAAACTATTTTAAATTTTCGAAAAAATGTTCGAATCTGTTCGGCGCGGCTCAGTTCGGCGCCGACGTGTTTGAAACCTTATAACTTTTTGTTTATTTGATCAAACCAAACATTTTTGGTATCATTCGAAAGCACTGTCTGTAGATGCTATAATAGAAAAGAGCTAAGCGATTCGACTAAACAAAGAGTTATGAGTCACCGCGCCAAACTGTCACAAAAAATGGTAATTTTTACACGTTTTAAGCTATAACTTTTTTTTCGAAAAGACGAATCGGTTAGCTTTAGCTTGATCAAAGGTTCAACATACTGAGAGCTTTTGTATGATACCAATTTTGTTTGGTTTGCCTTCCTAATAACTATGTTATGGACTGATCGCGCCGAACTGAGCGGAATAAAGGGTCGAAAGGAAGCTTTGCGCTACAGATATGCACATGCATAAAACAATTGTCCGTGCTTTTGCGCAAAGTGAGGATTGGAAGACGACCGTTGTTGCTGATGTTGTTTGGAGCTGATTGTTCATCATTCCCTATCGCTCCGAGGGTGGGAGGAGACATTTTGAGACTCCGACAAATGTTTTAACAAAAGGTCAATCGATCGCTGGCGCAGAGTGCAAGACGGTCAATCGTCTTGAAGAGCAATGTGACCCGCGGGACAACATTTAGTTTTAAATTTCTCTATTAATTTTTTTAGAGCTTATGGAAAAAATTGAGGTAAATGATTTTATCCATTTCCAGATAAATTTTTGTAGACCAAACGACTATAAACCAGGATGTCCCTACATTTTGCCAACTTTACGTTTTGCCAACGTTACATTTTGCGAAACGGGCCAACTCCGTCCCGCCAACTCCGTCCCGCCAACTCCGTCCCAGCCAACTCCTTCCCGCCAACTCCGTCCCTAACTCCGTCCCGAGCAAACTCCGTCTCAGCTACAAATTTTAGATTCAAAAGAGTGATACCTCTAAATTTTTCAAATTTCGAAAAAGCTAGGGATGACCATGTTGGTCAACATTTTTGGAAAGGGTTTTAGTTCTTAAATAGTCTAAAAATATGTTATTTAATTCACTGATTACGAATTCGTAATTAGAAAATCAAAATTGAGCATTAAAACGGTTTTTTGAACCGGTTTAAAATTTTGAAAAGTAAGGAAAAACGACTTTTGAGTAACTCCAAAGCCGGATTGGCTTAGGCCTAAGCCTAACGAACCCCAAGCTAGGGTGGCTTAGGCCTAAGCCTAACGAACCCCAAGCTAGGGTGGCTTACAAATAAACCAGATCAATCCCCATTTGATTATTGAAGTGCTTAGGGGAATTTCGTGCAATTACCGAATGAACATTTGAATTTATTTATTTTGTTTACAATTATTTCATTTGTTTAACTTTGAAAAAATCTTTGTTAAAATTTTTGTTAATCTGAGGAATTACTTTTTTGGTCGGGGACGGAGTTGGATGGGGCGGAGTTGGGTCGGGACGGAGTTGCGGGACGGAGTTGGCTGGGACGGAGTCGACCCCTACTCCATTTTGCCAACTCAGCTAAAATGTTACATTTTGCCAACTCAGCAAAAATATTATGTGAAGGTCCCCAAGTGCCCGTGGAGTTTCGGGATGAAACTTGGCACACTGATAGATCACCCCCAACCACAAAGTGGCATTCATTTTTGCTGCGGAGGCCTGGGGAATGAGATAGAGGCCCTCAGTTTTTGAATTTTCACTTAAAGACGAAAGGCTACAAGCACTCAAGTACTCAAGTGCTCGTGTGTCCTGGTGGTTGTGTGCTCAATTCCCTTTTTGTCTGTGAAAGTTCGAGTCCTCTTCGATTCAACAATTTTTTAAGGAGTCGAATGATATATAATTTGTTCCGTTTTGCCTCTGGGCCCTATGATCCATATTTTCCAAAATTGACTTTTTTTCGGTACTCCCCCCCCCCCCAAAGCTTCTGTAGCAAATCATTCAAAATGCAATTCATTCGCTCTTCCGACCATCCTTACATCTATTTTGAAGCTTTTAACGACTTTAAAAAACAAAAAATTTTTTTTTGAAAAAAAATTTTTTTTGAAAATTTTTTGGTTTTTTGTCAGTACTAAAGGGAACGAACCGTTACAAAGGGAACGAATCGTAGGTGGGGAACGAATCAATATTTTACCCCCATAAGTGAAGCAGAATTCTCAAAAAATTATTTATTTTAAACTAGGGTAGTCCCCGAGCCCCAAAATTGGGTCGTCGTCCCCGCTCTCGACGAACGGACCCCAACTCGCTTTTGGCCAACTCGCTTTTTACCCAACTCGCTTTTGCCCCGACTCGCTTTTTTTGGGACGACTCGCTTTTTTTGGGACGACTCGCTTTTTTTGGGACGACTCGCTTTTCTTGGGACGACTCGCTTTTTAGTAAGAAAAAGGCATTTATGAGCGGAATTTGAACTTTTTATGCAATTCTTTAAGGTAGGGTTGGACGGGACCGGGACCGGGACGGGATTTCCCGGTTTTTTCAGGTCCCGGTCCCGGTCGGGACTTTTTGAAAACTAAAAGTCCCGGTCCCGGTCGGGAGTCCCGACCGGGACCGGCACTAAATGTACACCCCTAATGATGGCATCATCAAGCGACAATTTCAATCTTTTTTACTTATGTACCCTTACCAAGTCGATGGCTTAGTGGTTTGTCCTTTTGGTGAGTCTCATGTTGTGTTGGTTCGAACCCGCTTGAGTGCAAGCACTTATTTATTGGTTTTCCCCTCTACTCAAATACGCTTCCCACTCATTAATAAGATATTTTAAATAAATAGTCTAATACTTTTTAATTAAGCGCGCAAAAAAAGAATAGATACAAGAATTTTTGAAATAAATCCTTAACAAAGATTGTCAATTTTTGTAAAAATTTATCCGGCGGCGCCTGTCGGCACCGCCGGACATCTTCCACTCTCAAACCAGGTTTTTCCCTGAAATTCCGAAGCAAAATTCATAATTTTGTTAAAATTTTGATGAAATTTCTTAACAAAAATTCAAAAATTTTTCTCGGCGGCGCCTATCGGCACCGCCGACCCCCACCTCCCTTACCAAAAGTAAAGCAGAATCTCAACAAAAAGAATGATGATGATAAAATTGAAGTTAAAGACAATAAGGAAGATATTTTTGAATAACAAAAAAAAATAATTTTGTTTTACCATTGAACATTACAAAAAAAATTTTCTCCCTTAAAAGTCCCGGTTGGTCCCGGTCCCGGTCCCGGTTGAAAACCTTGGTACCAGTCCCGGTCCCGGTTTTTCTGGTCCCGGCAAGTCCCGGTCCCGGTTTTTCCCAAAAGTCCCGGTCCCGTCCAACCCTAGTTGCACGGGACCGGGACCAGTACTGAAATGGTCAATTTTTCAAATTTTGGTACTGAAATTTTGGTCCCGGTTTTTCAAAATTCCTTTAAAATCCCACTATAAAAGTCCCGGTTTTTACAAAATAATTTTTTTCTTGTTTTTGTCCAGTGGTCCCGGTTTTTTTTGACCGGGACCAAATTTAGTCCCGGTCCAGGTTTTTCCAAAAGTCCCGGTCCCGTGCAACCCTACTTTAAGGGTATCCGGGGGTTATTAAGACCGCTGATCACGAATATGACATCAGATTTATCATATGGCATCATCTAATCTATAATTTTTTTGTAAAAAAATTTAAATTTTTTTTCAAAGTAGCTAAAAAAGTGTTTCTAGGGGTATTCGGGGCCGTAGGATCCGAATCCGACTTTCGTTTGGATCAATTTCTAACCGTAACCTAAATTCAAACATTTTTTAGAAATCTTAAAAATTTTCAAAAATCGATTTATGGTAATGGAACAAAACCACGCAATTCATATACCAACCAATTCTTCTCATTGAGCTGAGCACGAATCTGCAAAAAAATTTCACACGGAAACCACTTTAAAGGAAGTTACAAGCAAAAAAAAATCGACTAAAAACCATTTTGAAAAATTGTTCGAATCCGGGTCAGGGGTTCGGAAATGAATGAAATGGAGGTCGGATTCGGATTCTGCGCCTCTGAATACCCCTGGAAACACCACTCTCTCGACTTTGAAAAAATTTGATATTTTCAAAAAAATCATGGATTAGATGATGCCATATGATAAATCTGATGTCATATTCGTGATCAGCGATCTTAATAACCACCGGAAACCCTTAAAGAATTGCATAAAAACTTCAAATTCCGCTCATAAATGCTTTTTTCTTACTAAAAAAGCGAGTCGTCCCAAGAAAAGCGAGTCGTCCCAAAAAAAGCGAGTCGTCCCAAAAAAAGCGAGTTGGGTCAAAAGCGAGTTGGGTAAAAAGCGAGTTGGCCAAAAGCGAGTTGGGTATTTACCCTCTCGACATGGCCAACCCCAAATTGTTGAGAAAAATTGTTGGTGGAGAGAAATATGGTTAAAATACGCACATTTTATGCAAAAAATAAAGATTTTTACTGTATTTTGAGCCATTTTTTAAAATGAACTGGTTTTTGACCCAAAATCTGATATTTTGAAAATTTTTCGATGGCATCTCTGCTATAAACCTCAAAAGTCCTGCTGAATTTATAACTATTATTTGAGTAGAATGGTTTACAATTTTGATTTTCTGTTCATGAGCGTCCGTGGCACAATCGGTTAGCGCGTTCGGCTGTGAACCGAAAGGTTGGTGGTTCAAATCCACCCGGGAGCGATTAGTTTTTTGTTTTTAACCAAATATTTTTAGTCGTTAGCCAGTTTTATGATAGTTCTATAACTTAATTGGATTTGTAATCCCATGGCTCCCGTGGCGCAATCGGTTAGCGCGTTCGGCTGTTAACCGAAAGGTTGGTGGTTCAAATCCACCCGGGAGCGCTTAATTTTTTTTTTACCCTTGGCTGTTAACCCAAGGTTTGTGGTTCAAATCCAACTGGGACCCGTTAATATTCTTGTTTTCAATAAAACATTCCTATTTTTGGAGTTGATGAGTAATTTGAGGTTTTTGTGAGGTTTGGATCAATACTTAACAAATCTTATCAATTTTTCTAAAATTTTCTCAGCGGCGTCTGGTTGGTCGAGTTTAGAAAAAGTTTGAGTCGAGTTTTGAGTTGCAAACCCACCGGCTTTTGAGTCCCGATATTTCCTCTATACATCTTAGAATAAACTTGGGTTTCGCATATAAAAAAGGATTTGAGCTTTCGGCGCGCCGGCACATTGGTTAAGCAACTTTTTGAGGCGCATTCAGGAAAACTATAGGCTTTTCAGTACGGTGGCCAGGTGAGGCCCAGGAAGCGAGTTGCGGGTGCAATTGTTTTTGGTGTTCTGGAAATCCAGAACGCACCAAATTCATGTTCCTTGAAACCCAGCATGCACCAGAATTTGGTGTTCTGGAAAGTCTGTATGGCCAGAATCTGGTGTTCCGGAAATCCAGCATGCACCAGAAGCTGGACCAGAATTTGGTGTTCCGGAAAGTCTGTATGGCCAGAATTAGGTTTTTCGGAAAGAATATAACCAGAATCGTTTTTGGTGTACTGGAAATCCAGAACGCACCAAATTCATGTTCCTTGAAACCCAGCATGCACCAGAATTTGGTGTTCCGGAAAGTCTGTATGGCCAGAATTAGGTTTTCCGGAAAGAATATAACCTGAATTGTTTTTGGTGTACTGGAAATCCAGAACGCACCAAATTCATGTTCCTTGAAACCCAGCATGCACCAGAATTTGGTGTTCTGGAAAGTCTGTATGGCCAGAATCTGGTGTTCCGGAAATCCAGCATGCTCCAGAATTTGGTGTTCTGGAAAGTCTGTATGGCCAGAATCTGGTGTTCCGGAAATCCAGCATGCACCAGAATTTGGTGTTCTGGAAAGTCTGTATGGCCAGAATCTGGTGTTCCGGAAATCCAGCATGCACCAGAATTTTCTGTTCTGGAAAACCAGCTGGACCAGAATTTGGTTTTCCGGAAAGAATATGAACCAGAATTTGTTATTTGATGTTCTGGAAGTCCAGCACGCACCAGAATTTCTTGCTCCGGAAAGCCAGCTGGGTTCCGGAAAGTCTGTATGGCCAGAATTAGGTTTTCCGGAAAGAATATAACCTGAATTGTTTTTGGTGTTCTGGAAATCCAGAACGCACCAAATTCATGTTCCTTGAAACCCAGCATGCACCAGAATTTGGTGTTCTGGAAAGTCTGTATGGCCAGAATCTGGTGTTCCGGAAATCCAGCATGCACCAGAATTTTCTGTTCTGAAAAACCAGCACGCACCAGAATTTCTTGCTCCGGAAAGCCAGCTGGACCAGAATTTGGTGTTCCGGAAAGTCTGTATGGCCAGAATTAGGTTTTTCGGAAAGAATATAACCAGAATCGTTTTTGGTGTACTGGAAATCCAGAACGCACCAAATTCATGTTCCTTGAAACCCAGCATGCACCAGAATTTGGTGTTCTGGAAAGTCTTCATTTTATCTATAAAATATCTATGTATTTCTTCTGGCCATGGAGCATATGGCCAGAATCTGGTGTTCCGGAAATCCAGCATGCACCAGAATTTGCTGTTCTGGAAAGTCTGTATGGCCAGAATCTGGTGTTCCGGAAATCCAGCATGCACCAGAATTTTCTGTTCTGGAAAACTAGCTGGACCAGAATTTGGTTTTCCGGAAAGAATATGAACCAGAATTTGTTATTTGATGTTCTGGAAGTCCAGCACGCACCAGAATTTCTTGCTCCGGAAAGCCAGCCGGACCAGAATTTGGTGTTCCGGAAAGTCTGTATGGCCAGAATTATGTTTTTCGGAAAGAATATAACCAGAATCGTTTTTGGTGTACTGGAAATCCAGAACGCACCAAATTCATGTTCCTTGAAACCCAGCATGCACCAGAATTTGGTGTTCCGGAAAGTCTGTATGGCCAGAATTAGGTTTTCCGGAAAGAATATAACCTGAATTGTTTTTGGTGTACTGGAAATCCAGAACGCACCAAATTCATGCTCCTTGAAACCCAGCATGCACCAGAATTTGGTGTTCTGGAAAGTCTGTATGGCCAGAATCTGGTGTTCCGGAAATCCAGCATGCTCCAGAATTTGGTGTTCTGGAAAGTCTGTATGGCCATAATCTGGTGTTCCGGAAATCCAGCATGCACCAGAATTTTCTGTTCTGGAAAACCAGCTGGACCAGAATTTGGTTTTCCGGAAAGAATATGAACCAGAATTTGTTATTTGATGTTCTGGAAGTCCAGCACGCACCAGAATTTCTTGCTCCGGAAAGCCAGCTGGGTTCCGGAAAGTCTGTATGGCCAGAATTAGGTTTTCCGGAAAGAATATAACCTGAATTGTTTTTGGTGTACTGGAAATCCAGAACGCACCAAATTCATGTTCCTTGAAACCCAGCATGCACCAGAATTTTCTGTTCTGGAAAACCAGCTGGACCAGAATTTGGTTTTCCGGAAAGAATATGAACCAGAATTTGTTATTTGATGTTCTGGAAGTCCAGCACGCACCAGAATTTCTTGCTCCGGAAAGCCAGCTGGACCAGAATTTGGTGTTCCGGAAAGTCTGTATGGCCAGAATTAGGTTTTTCGAAAAGAATATAACCAGAATCGTTTTTGGTGTACTGGAAATCCAGAACGCACCAAATTCATGTTCCTTGAAACCCAGCATGCACCAGAATTTTCTGTTCTGGAAAACCAGCTGGACCAGAATTTGGTTTTCCGGAAAGAATATGAACCAGAATTTGTTATTTGATGTTCTGGAAGTCCAGCACGCACCAGAATTTCTTGCTCCGGAAAGCCAGCTGGACCAGAATTAGGTTTTCCGGAAAGAATATAACCTGAATTGTTTTTGGTGTTCTGGAAATCCAGAACGCACCAAATTCATGTTCCTTGAAACCCAGCATGCACCAGAATTTGGTGTTCTGGAAAGTCTGTATGGCCAGAATCTGGTGTTCCGGAAATCCAGCATGCACCAGAATTTTCTGTTCTGAAAAACCAGCACGCACCAGAATTTCTTGCTCCGGAAAGCCAGCTGGACCAGAATTTGGTGTTCCGGAAAGTCTGTATGGCCAGAATTAGGTTTTTCGGAAAGAATATAACCAGAATCGTTTTTGGTGTACTGGAAATCCAGAACGCACCAAATTCATGTTCCTTGAAACCCAGCATGCACCAGAATTTGGTGTTCTGGAAAGTCTTCATTTTATCTATAAAATATCTATGTATTTCTTCTGGCCATGGAGCATATGGCCAGAATCTGGTGTTCCGGAAATCCAGCATGCACCAGAATTTGCTGTTCTGGAAAGTCTGTATGGCCAGAATCTGGTGTTCCGGAAATCCAGCACGCACCAGAATTTCTTGCTCCGGAAAGCCAGCTGGACCAGAATTTGGTGTTCCGGAAAGTCTGTATGGCCAGAATTAGGTTTTTCGGAAAGAATATAACCAGAATCGTTTTTGGTGTACTGGAAATCCAGAACGCACCAAATTCATGTTCCTTGAAACCCAGCATGCACCAGAATTTGGTGTTCCGGAAAGTCTGTATGGCCAGAATCTGGTGTTCCGGAAATCCAGCATGCTCCAGAATTTGGTGTTCTGGAAAGTCTGTATGGCCATAATCTGGTGTTCCGGAAATCCAGCATGCACCAGAATTTGGTGTTCTGGAAAGTCTGTATGGCCAGAATCTGGTGTTCCGGAAATCCAGCATGCACCAGAATTTTCTGTTCTGGAAAACCAGCTGGACCAGAATTTGGTTTTCCGGAAAGAATATGAACCAGAATTTGTTATTTGATGTTCTGGAAGTCCAGCACGCACCAGAATTTCTTGCTCCGGAAAGCCAGCTGGGTTCCGGAAAGTCTGTATGGCCAGAATTAGGTTTTCCGGAAAGAATATAACCTGAATTGTTTTTGGTGTACTGGAAATCCAGAACGCACCAAATTCATGTTCCTTGAAACCCAGCATGCACCAGAATTTTCTGTTCTGGAAAACCAGCTGGACCAGAATTTGGTTTTCCGGAAAGAATATGAACCAGAATTTGTTATTTGATGTTCTGGAAGTCCAGCACGCACCAGAATTTCTTGCTCCGGAAAGCCAGCTGGACCAGAATTTGGTGTTCCGGAAAGTCTGTATGGCCAGAATTAGGTTTTTCGAAAAGAATATAACCAGAATCGTTTTTGGTGTACTGGAAATCCAGAACGCACCAAATTCATGTTCCTTGAAACCCAGCATGCACCAGAATTTGGTGTTCCGGAAAGTCTGTATGGCCAGAATTAGGTTTTCCGGAAAGAATATAACCTGAATTGTTTTTGGTGTACTGGAAATCCAGAACGCACCAAATTCATGTTCCTTGAAACCCAGCATGCACCAGAATTTGGTGTTCTGGAAAGTCTGTATGGCCAGAATCTGGTGTTCCGGAAATCCAGCATGCACCAGAATTTTCTGTTCTGAAAAACCAGCTGGACCAGAATTTGGTTTTCCGGAAAGAATATGAACCAGAATTTGTTATTTGATGTTCTGGAAGTCCAGCACGCACCAGAATTTCTTGCTCCGGAAAGCCAGCTGGACCAGAATTTGGTGTTCCGGAAAGTCTGTATGGCCAGAATTAGGTTTTCCGGAAAGAATATAACCTGAATTGTTTTTGGTGTACTGGAAATCCAGAACGCACCAAATTCATGTTCCTTGAAACCCAGCATGCACCAGAATTTTCTGTTCTGGAAAACCAGCTGGACCAGAATTTGGTTTTCCGGAAAGAATATGAACCAGAATTTGTTATTTGATGTTCTGGAAGTCCAGCACGCACCAGAATTTGGTGTTCCGGAAAGTCTGTATGGCCAGAATTAGGTTTTCCGGAAAGAATATAACCTGAATTGTTTTTGGTGTACTGGAAATCCAGAACGCACCAAATTCATGTTCCTTGAAACCCAGCATGCACCAGAATTTGGTGTTCCGGAAAGTCTGTATGGCCAGAATTAGGTTTTCCGGAAAGAATATAACCTGAATTGTTTTTGGTGTACTGGAAATCCAGAACGCACCAAATTCATGTTCCTTGAAACCCAGCATGCACCAGAATTTGGTGTTCTGGAAAGTCTGTATGGCCAGAATCTGGTGTTCCGGAAATCCAGCATGCACCAGAATTTTCTGTTCTGAAAAACCAGCTGGACCAGAATTTGGTTTTCCGGAAAGAATATGAACCAGAATTTGTTATTTGATGTTCTGGAAGTCCAGCACGCACCAGAATTTCTTGCTCCGGAAAGCCAGCTGGACCAGAATTTGGTGTTCCGGAAAGTCTGTATGGCCAGAATTAGGTTTTCCGGAAAGAATATAACCTGAATTGTTTTTGGTGTACTGGAAATCCAGAACGCACCAAATTCATGTTCCTTGAAACCCAGCATGCACCAGAATTTTCTGTTCTGGAAAACCAGCTGGACCAGAATTTGGTTTTCCGGAAAGAATATGAACCAGAATTTGTTATTTGATGTTCTGGAAGTCCAGCACGCACCAGAATTTGGTGTTCCGGAAAGTCTGTATGGCCAGAATTAGGTTTTCCGGAAAGAATATAACCTGAATTGTTTTTGGTGTACTGGAAATCCAGAACGCACCAAATTCATGTTCCTTGAAACCCAGCATGCACCAGAATTTTCTGTTCTGGAAAACCAGCTGGACCAGAATTTGGTTTTCCGGAAAGAATATGAACCAGAATTTGTTATTTGATGTTCTGGAAGTCCAGCACGCACCAGAATTTCTTGCTCCGGAAAGCCAGCTGGACCAGAATTTGGTGTTCCGGAAAGTCTGTATGGCCAGAATTAGGTTTTTCGAAAAGAATATAACCAGAATCGTTTTTGGTGTACTGGAAATCCAGAACGCACCAAATTCATGTTCCTTGAAACCCAGCATGCACCAGAATTTGGTGTTCTGGAAAGTCTGTATGGCCAGAATCTGGTGTTCCGGAAATCCAGCATGCTCCAGAATTTGGTGTTCTGGAAAGTCTGTATGGCCAGAATCTGGTGTTCCGGAAATCCAGCATGCACCAGAATTTGGTGTTCTGGAAAGTCTGTATGGCCAGAATCTGGTGTTCCGGAAATCCAGCATGCACCAGAATTTTCTGTTCTGGAAAACCAGCTGGACCAGAATTTGGTTTTCCGGAAAGAATATGAACCAGAATTTGTTATTTGATGTTCTGGAAGTCCAGCACGCACCAGAATTTCTTGCTCCGGAAAGCCAGCTGGGTTCCGGAAAGTCTGTATGGCCAGAATTAGGTTTTCCGGAAAGAATATAACTTGAATTGTTTTTGGTGTTCTGGAAATCCAGAACGCACCAAATTCATGTTCCTTGAAACCCAGCATGCACCAGAATTTGGTGTTCTGGAAAGTCTGTATGGCCAGAATCTGGTGTTCCGGAAATCCAGCATGCACCAGAATTTTCTGTTCTGAAAAACCAGCACGCACCAGAATTTCTTGCTCCGGAAAGCCAGCTGGACCAGAATTTGGTGTTCCGGAAAGTCTGTATGGCCAGAATTAGGTTTTTCGGAAAGAATATAACCAGAATCGTTTTTGGTGTACTGGAAATCCAGAACGCACCAAATTCATGTTCCTTGAAACCCAGCATGCACCAGAATTTGGTGTTCTGGAAAGTCTTCATTTTATCTATAAAATATCTATGTATTTCTTCTGGCCATGGAGCATATGGCCAGAATCTGGTGTTCCGGAAATCCAGCATGCACCAGAATTTGCTGTTCTGGAAAGTCTGTATGGCCAGAATCTGGTGTTCCGGAAATCCAGCATGCACCAGAATTTTCTGTTCTGGAAAACCAGCTGGACCAGAATTTGGTTTTCCGGAAAGAATATGAACCAGAATTTGTTATTTGATGTTCTGGAAGTCCAGCACGCACCAGAATTTCTTGCTCCGGAAAGCCAGCTGGACCAGAATTTGGTGTTCCGGAAAGTCTGTATGGCCAGAATTAGGTTTTTCGGAAAGAATATAACCAGAATCGTTTTTGGTGTACTGGAAATCCAGAACGCACCAAATTCATGTTCCTTGAAACCCAGCATGCACCAGAATTTGGTGTTCCGGAAAGTCTGTATGGCCAGAATTAGGTTTTCCGGAAAGAATATAACCTGAATTGTTTTTGGTGTACTGGAAATCCAGAACGCACCAAATTCATGCTCCTTGAAACCCAGCATGCACCAGAATTTGGTGTTCTGGAAAGTCTGTATGGCCAGAATCTGGTGTTCCGGAAATCCAGCATGCTCCAGAATTTGGTGTTCTGGAAAGTCTGTATGGCCATAATCTGGTGTTCCGGAAATCCAGCATGCACCAGAATTTGGTGTTCTGGAAAGTCTGTATGGCCAGAATCTGGTGTTCCGGAAATCCAGCATGCACCAGAATTTTCTGTTCTGGAAAACCAGCTGGACCAGAATTTGGTTTTCCGGAAAGAATATGAACCAGAATTTGTTATTTGATGTTCTGGAAGTCCAGCACGCACCAGAATTTCTTGCTCCGGAAAGCCAGCTGGGTTCCGGAAAGTCTGTATGGCCAGAATTAGGTTTTCCGGAAAGAATATAACCTGAATTGTTTTTGGTGTACTGGAAATCCAGAACGCACCAAATTCATGTTCCTTGAAACCCAGCATGCACCAGAATTTTCTGTTCTGGAAAACCAGCTGGACCAGAATTTGGTTTTCCGGAAAGAATATGAACCAGAATTTGTTATTTGATGTTCTGGAAGTCCAGCACGCACCAGAATTTCTTGCTCCGGAAAGCCAGCTGGACCAGAATTTGGTGTTCCGGAAAGTCTGTATGGCCAGAATTAGGTTTTTCGAAAAGAATATAACCAGAATCGTTTTTGGTGTACTGGAAATCCAGAACCAAATTCATGTTCCTTGAAACCCAGCATGCACCAGAATTTGGTGTTCCGGAAAGTCTGTATGGCCAGAATTAGGTTTTCCGGAAAGAATATAACCTGAATTGTTTTTGGTGTACTGGAAATCCAGAACGCACCAAATTCATGTTCCTTGAAACCCAGCATGCACCAGAATTTGGTGTTCTGGAAAGTCTGTATGGCCAGAATCTGGTGTTCCGGAAATCCAGCATGCACCAGAATTTTCTGTTCTGAAAAACCAGCTGGACCAGAATTTGGTTTTCCGGAAAGAATATGAACCAGAATTTGTTATTTGATGTTCTGGAAGTCCAGCACGCACCAGAATTTCTTGCTCCGGAAAGCCAGCTGGACCAGAATTTGGTGTTCCGGAAAGTCTGTATGGCCAGAATTAGGTTTTCCGGAAAGAATATAACCTGAATTGTTTTTGGTGTACTGGAAATCCAGAACGCACCAAATTCATGTTCCTTGAAACCCAGCATGCACCAGAATTTTCTGTTCTGGAAAACCAGCTGGACCAGAATTTGGTTTTCCGGAAAGAATATGAACCAGAATTTGTTATTTGATGTTCTGGAAGTCCAGCACGCACCAGAATTTCTTGCTCCGGAAAGCCAGCTGGACCAGAATTTGGTGTTCCGGAAAGTCTGTATGGCCAGAATTAGGTTTTTCGAAAAGAATATAACCAGAATCGTTTTTGGTGTACTGGAAATCCAGAACGCACCAAATTCATGTTCCTTGAAACCCAGCATGCACCAGAATTTGGTGTTCCGGAAAGTCTGTATGGCCAGAATTAGGTTTTCCGGAAAGAATATAACCTGAATTGTTTTTGGTGTACTGGAAATCCAGAACGCACCAAATTCATGTTCCTTGAAACCCAGCATGCACCAGAATTTGGTGTTCTGGAAAGTCTGTATGGCCAGAATCTGGTGTTCCGGAAATCCAGCATGCACCAGAATTTTCTGTTCTGAAAAACCAGCTGGACCAGAATTTGGTTTTCCGGAAAGAATATGAACCAGAATTTGTTATTTGATGTTCTGGAAGTCCAGCACGCACCAGAATTTCTTGCTCCGGAAAGCCAGCTGGACCAGAATTTGGTGTTCCGGAAAGTCTGTATGGCCAGAATTAGGTTTTCCGGAAAGAATATAACCTGAATTGTTTTTGGTGTACTGGAAATCCAGAACGCACCAAATTCATGTTCCTTGAAACCCAGCATGCACCAGAATTTTCTGTTCCGGAAAGTCTGTATGGCCAGAATTAGGTTTTTCGAAAAGAATATGAACCAGAATTTGTTATTTGATGTTCTGGAAGTCCAGCACGCACCAGAATTTCTTGCTCCGGAAAGCCAGCTGGACCAGAATTTGGTGTTCCGGAAAGTCTGTATGGCCAGAATTAGGTTTTTCGGAAAGAATATAACCAGAATCGTTTTTGGTGTACTGGAAATCCAGAACGCACCAAATTCATGTTCCTTGAAACCCAGCATGCACCAGAATTTGGTGTTCCGGAAAGTCTGTATGGCCAGAATTTGGTTTTCCGGAAAGAATATGAACCAGAATTTGTTATTTGATGTTCTGGAAGTCCAGCACGCACCAGAATTTCTTGCTCCGGAAAGCCAGCTGGACCAGAATTTGGTGTTCCGGAAAGTCTGTATGGCCAGAATTAGGTTTTCCGGAAAGAATATAACCTGAATTGTTTTTGGTGTACTGGAAATCCAGAACGCACCAAATTCATGTTCCTTGAAACCCAGCATGCACCAGAATTTTCTGTTCTGGAAAACCAGCTGGACCAGAATTTGGTTTTCCGGAAAGAATATGAACCAGAATTTGTTATTTGATGTTCTGGAAGTCCAGCACGCACCAGAATTTCTTGCTCCGGAAAGCCAGCTGGACCAGAATTTGGTGTTCCGGAAAGTCTGTATGGCCAGAATTAGGTTTTTCGAAAAGAATATAACCAGAATCGTTTTTGGTGTACTGGAAATCCAGAACGCACCAAATTCATGTTCCTTGAAACCCAGCATGCACCAGAATTTGGTGTTCCGGAAAGTCTGTATGGCCAGAATTAGGTTTTCCGGAAAGAATATAACCTGAATTGTTTTTGGTGTACTGGAAATCCAGAACGCACCAAATTCATGTTCCTTGAAACCCAGCATGCACCAGAATTTGGTGTTCTGGAAAGTCTGTATGGCCAGAATCTGGTGTTCCGGAAATCCAGCATGCACCAGAATTTTCTGTTCTGAAAAACCAGCTGGACCAGAATTTGGTTTTCCGGAAAGAATATGAACCAGAATTTGTTATTTGATGTTCTGGAAGTCCAGCACGCACCAGAATTTCTTGCTCCGGAAAGCCAGCTGGACCAGAATTTGGTGTTCCGGAAAGTCTGTATGGCCAGAATTAGGTTTTCCGGAAAGAATATAACCTGAATTGTTTTTGGTGTACTGGAAATCCAGAACGCACCAAATTCATGTTCCTTGAAACCCAGCATGCACCAGAATTTTCTGTTCCGGAAAGTCTGTATGGCCAGAATTAGGTTTTTCGAAAAGAATATGAACCAGAATTTGTTATTTGATGTTCTGGAAGTCCAGCACGCACCAGAATTTCTTGCTCCGGAAAGCCAGCTGGACCAGAATTTGGTGTTCCGGAAAGTCTGTATGGCCAGAATTAGGTTTTTCGGAAAGAATATAACCAGAATCGTTTTTGGTGTACTGGAAATCCAGAACGCACCAAATTCATGTTCCTTGAAACCCAGCATGCACCAGAATTTGGTGTTCCGGAAAGTCTGTATGGCCAGAATTTGGTTTTCCGGAAAGAATATGAACCAGAATTTGTTATTTGATGTTCTGGAAGTCCAGCACGCACCAGAATTTCTTGCTCCGGAAAGCCAGCTGGACCAGAATTTGGTGTTCTGGAAACGTCTGTATGGCCAGAATTAGGTTTTTCGAAAAGAATATAACCAGAATCGTTTTTGGTGTACTGGAAATCCAGAACGCACCAAATTCATGTTCCTTGAAACCCAGCATGCACCAGAATTTGGTGTTCCGGAAAGTCTGTATGGCCAGAATTAGGTTTTCCGGAAAGAATATAACCTGAATTGTTTTTGGTGTACTGGAAATCCAGAACGCACCAAATTCATGTTCCTTGAAACCCAGCATGCACCAGAATTTGGTGTTCTGGAAAGTCTGTATGGCCAGAATCTGGTGTTCCGGAAATCCAGCATGCACCAGAATTTTCTGTTCTGAAAAACCAGCTGGACCAGAATTTGGTTTTCCGGAAAGAATATGAACCAGAATTTGTTATTTGATGTTCTGGAAGTCCAGCACGCACCAGAATTTCTTGCTCCGGAAAGCCAGCTGGACCAGAATTTGGTGTTCCGGAAAGTCTGTATGGCCAGAATTAGGTTTTCCGGAAAGAATATAACCTGAATTGTTTTTGGTGTACTGGAAATCCAGAACGCACCAAATTCATGTTCCTTGAAACCCAGCATGCACCAGAATTTTCTGTTCTGGAAATCCAGCTGGACCAGAATTTGGTTTTCCGGAAAGAATATGAACCAGAATTTGTTATTTGATGTTCTGGAAGTCCAGCACGCACCAGAATTTCTTGCTCCGGAAAGCCAGCTGGACCAGAATTTGGTGTTCCGGAAAGTCTGTATGGCCAGAATTAGGTTTTCCGGAAAGAATATAACCTGAATTGTTTTTGGTGTACTGGAAATCCAGAACGCACCAAATTCATGTTCCTTGAAACCCAGCATGCACCAGAATTTTCTGTTCCGGAAAGTCTGTATGGCCAGAATTAGGTTTTTCGAAAAGAATATGAACCAGAATTTGTTATTTGATGTTCTGGAAGTCCAGCACGCACCAGAATTTCTTGCTCCGGAAAGCCAGCTGGACCAGAATTTGGTGTTCCGGAAAGTCTGTATGGCCAGAATTAGGTTTTTCGGAAAGAATATAACCAGAATCGTTTTTGGTGTACTGGAAATCCAGAACGCACCAAATTCATGTTCCTTGAAACCCAGCATGCACCAGAATTTGGTGTTCCGGAAAGTCTGTATGGCCAGAATTTGGTTTTCCGGAAAGAATATGAACCAGAATTTGTTATTTGATGTTCTGGAAGTCCAGCACGCACCAGAATTTCTTGCTCCGGAAAGCCAGCTGGACCAGAATTTGGTGTTCTGGAAACGTCTGTATGGCCAGAATTAGGTTTTTCGAAAAGAATATAACCAGAATCGTTTTTGGTGTACTGGAAATCCAGAACGCACCAAATTCATGTTCCTTGAAACCCAGCATGCACCAGAATTTGGTGTTCCGGAAAGTCTGTATGGCCAGAATTAGGTTTTCCGGAAAGAATATAACCTGAATTGTTTTTGGTGTACTGGAAATCCAGAACGCACCAAATTCATGTTCCTTGAAACCCAGCATGCACCAGAATTTGGTGTTCTGGAAAGTCTGTATGGCCAGAATCTGGTGTTCCGGAAATCCAGCATGCACCAGAATTTTCTGTTCTGAAAAACCAGCTGGACCAGAATTTGGTTTTCCGGAAAGAATATGAACCAGAATTTGTTATTTGATGTTCTGGAAGTCCAGCACGCACCAGAATTTCTTGCTCCGGAAAGCCAGCTGGACCAGAATTTGGTGTTCCGGAAAGTCTGTATGGCCAGAATTAGGTTTTCCGGAAAGAATATAACCTGAATTGTTTTTGGTGTACTGGAAATCCAGAACGCACCAAATTCATGTTCCTTGAAACCCAGCATGCACCAGAATTTGGTGTTCTGGAAAGTCTGTATGGCCAGAATCTGGTGTTCCGGAAATCCAGCATGCACCAGAATTTTCTGTTCTGAAAAACCAGCTGGACCAGAATTTGGTTTTCCGGAAAGAATATGAACCAGAATTTGTTATTTGATGTTCTGGAAGTCCAGCACGCACCAGAATTTCTTGCTCCGGAAAGCCAGCTGGACCAGAATTTGGTGTTCCGGAAAGTCTGTATGGCCAGAATTAGGTTTTCCGGAAAGAATATAACCTGAATTGTTTTTGGTGTACTGGAAATCCAGAACGCACCAAATTCATGTTCCTTGAAACCCAGCATGCACCAGAATTTTCTGTTCTGGAAATCCAGCTGGACCAGAATTTGGTTTTCCGGAAAGAATATGAACCAGAATTTGTTATTTGATGTTCTGGAAGTCCAGCACGCACCAGAATTTCTTGCTCCGGAAAGCCAGCTGGACCAGAATTTGGTGTTCCGGAAAGTCTGTATGGCCAGAAATAGGTTTTTCGAAAAGAATATAACCAGAATCGTTTTTGGTGTACTGGAAATCCAGAACGCACCAAATTCATGTTCCTTGAAACCCAGCATGCACCAGAATTTGATGTTCCGGAAAGTCTGTATGGCCAGAATTTGGTTTTCCGGAAAGAATATGAACCAGAATTTGTTATTTGATGTTCTGGAAGTCCAGCACGCACCAGAATTTCTTGCTCCGGAAAGCCAGCTGGACCAGAATTTGGTGTTCTGGAAAGTCTGTATGGCCAGAATTAGGTTTTTCGAAAAGAATATGAACCAGAATTTGTTATTTGATGTTCTGGAAGTCCAGCACGCACCAGAATTTCTTGCTCCGGAAAGCCAGCTGGACCAGAATTTGGTGTTCCGGAAAGTCTGTATGGCCAGAATTAGGTTTTCCGGAAAGAATATAACCTGAATTGTTTTTGGTGTACTGGAAATCCAGAACGCACCAAATTCATGTTCCTTGAAACCCAGCATGCACCAGAATTTTCTGTTCTGGAAATCCAGCTGGACCAGAATTTGGTTTTCCGGAAAGAATATGAACCAGAATTTGTTATTTGATGTTCTGGAAGTCCAGCACGCACCAGAATTTCTTGCTCCGGAAAGCCAGCTGGACCAGAATTTGGTGTTCCGGAAAGTCTGTATGGCCAGAATTAGGTTTTCCGGAAAGAATATAACCTGAATTGTTTTTGGTGTACTGGAAATCCAGAACGCACCAAATTCATGTTCCTTGAAACCCAGCATGCACCAGAATTTTCTGTTCCGGAAAGTCTGTATGGCCAGAATTAGGTTTTTCGAAAAGAATATGAACCAGAATTTGTTATTTGATGTTCTGGAAGTCCAGCACGCACCAGAATTTCTTGCTCCGGAAAGCCAGCTGGACCAGAATTTGGTGTTCCGGAAAGTCTGTATGGCCAGAATTAGGTTTTTCGGAAAGAATATAACCAGAATCGTTTTTGGTGTACTGGAAATCCAGAACGCACCAAATTCATGTTCCTTGAAACCCAGCATGCACCAGAATTTGGTGTTCCGGAAAGTCTGTATGGCCAGAATTTGGTTTTCCGGAAAGAATATGAACCAGAATTTGTTATTTGATGTTCTGGAAGTCCAGCACGCACCAGAATTTCTTGCTCCGGAAAGCCAGCTGGACCAGAATTTGGTGTTCCGGAAAGTCTGTATGGCCAGAATTAGGTTTTTCGGAAAGAATATAACCAGAATCGTTTTTGGTGTACTGGAAATCCAGAACGCACCAAATTCATGTTCCTTGAAACCCAGCATGCACCAGAATTTGGTGTTTTGGAAAGTCTGTATGGCCAGAATCTGGTGTTCCGGAAATCCAGCATGCACCAGAATTTGGTGTTCTGGAAAGTCTGTATGGCCAGAATCTGGTGTTCCGGAAATCCAGCATGCTCCAGAATTTTCTGTTCTGAAAAACCAGCACGCACCAGAATTTCTTGCTCCGGAAAGCCAGCTGGACCAGAATTTGGTGTTCTGGAAAGTCTTCATTTTATCTATAAAATATCTATGTATTTCTTCTGGCCATGGAGCATATGGCCAGAATCTGGTGTTCCGGAAATCCAGCATGCACCAGAATTTGCTGTTCTGGAAAGTCTGTATGGCCAGAATCTGGTGTTCCGGAAATCCAGCATGCACCAGAATTTTCTGTTCAGGAAAACCAGCTGGACCAGAATTTGGTTTTCCGGAAAGAATATGAACCAGAATTTGTTATTTGATGTTCTGGAAGTCCAGCACGCACCAGAATTTCTTGCTCCGGAAAGCCAGCATGCACCAGAATTTTCTGTTCTGGAAAACCAGCTGGACCAGAATTTGGTTTTCCGGAAAGAATATGAACCAGAATTTGTTATTTGATGTTCTGGAAGTCCAGCACGCACCAGAATTTCTTGCTCCGGAAAGCCAGCTGGACCAGAATTTGGTGTTCCGGAAAGTCTGTATGGCCAGAATTAGGTTTTCCGGAAAGAATATAACCTGAATTGTTTTTGGTGTACTGGAAATCCAGAACGCACCAAATTCATGTTCCTTGAAACCCAGCATGCACCAGAATTTTCTGTTCTGGAAAACCAGCTGGACCAGAATTTGGTTTTCCGGAAAGAATATGAACCAGAATTTGTTATTTGATGTTCTGGAAGTCCAGCACGCACCAGAATTTCTTGCTCCGGAAAGCCAGCTGGACCAGAATTTGGTGTTCCGGAAAGTCTGTATGGCCAGAATTAGGTTTTTCGAAAAGAATATAACCAGAATCGTTTTTGGTGTACTGGAAATCCAGAACGCACCAAATTCATGTTCCTTGAAACCCAGCATGCACCAGAATTTGGTGTTCTGGAAAGTCTGTATGGCCAGAATCTGGTGTTCCGGAAATCCAGCATGCACCAGAATTTTCTGTTCTGAAAAACCAGCTGGACCAGAATTTGGTTTTCCGGAAAGAATATAACCTGAATTGTTTTTGGTGTACTGGAAATCCAGAACGCACCAAATTCATGTTCCTTGAAACCCAGCATGCACCAGAATTTGGTGTTCTGGAAAGTCTTCATTTTATCTATAAAATATCTATGTATTTCTTCTGGCCATGGAGCATATGGCCAGAATCTGGTGTTCCGGAAATCCAGCATGCACCAGAATTTGCTGTTCTGGAAAGTCTGTATGGCCAGAATCTGGTGTTCCGGAAATCCAGCATGCACCAGAATTTTCTGTTCAAGAAAACCAGCTGGACCAGAATTTGGTTTTCCGGAAAGAATATGAACCAGAATTTGTTATTTGATGTTCTGGAAGTCCAGCACGCACCAGAATTTCTTGCTCCGGAAAGCCAGCATGCACCAGAATTTTCTGTTCTGGAAAACCAGCTGGACCAGAATTTGGTTTTCCGGAAAGAATATGAACCAGAATTTGTTATTTGATGTTCTGGAAGTCCAGCACGCACCAGAATTTCTTGCTCCGGAAAGCCAGCTGGACCAGAATTTGGTGTTCCGGAAAGTCTGTATGGCCAGAATTAGGTTTTTCGGAAAGAATATAACCAGAATCGTTTTTGGTGTACTGGAAATCCAGAACGCACCAAATTCATGTTCCTTGAAACCCAGCATGCACCAGAATTTGGTGTTCCGGAAAGTCTGTATGGCCAGAATTAGGTTTTCAGGAAAGAATATAACCTGAATTGTTTTTGGTGTACTGGAAATCCAGAACGCACCAAATTCATGTTCCTTGAAACCCAGCATGCACCAGAATTTGGTGTTCTGGAAAGTCTGTATGGCCAGAATCTGGTGTTCCGGAAATCCAGCATGCTCCAGAATTTGGTGTTCTGGAAAGTCTGTATGGCCAGAATCTGGTGTTCCGGAAATCCAGCATGCACCAGAATTTGGTGTTCTGGAAAGTCTGTATGGCCAGAATCTGGTGTTCCGGAAATCCAGCATGCACCAGAATTTTCTGTTCTGGAAAACCAGCTGGACCAGAATTTGGTTTTCCGGAAAGAATATGAACCAGAATTTGTTATTTGATGTTCTGGAAGTCCAGCACGCACCAGAATTTCTTGCTCCGGAAAGCCAGCTGGGTTCCGGAAAGTCTGTATGGCCAGAATTAGGTTTTCCGGAAAGAATATAACCTGAATTGTTTTTGGTGTTCTGGAAATCCAGAACGCACAAAATTCATGTTCCTTGAAACCCAGCATGCACCAGAATTTGGTGTTCTGGAAAGTCTGTATGGCCAGAATCTGGTGTTCCGGAAATCCAGCATGCACCAGAATTTTCTGTTCTGAAAAACCAGCTGGACCAGAATTTGGTGTTCCGGAAATCCAGCATGCACCAGAATTTTCTGTTCTGGAAAACCAGCTGGACCAGAATTTGGTTTTCCGGAAAGAATATGAACCAGAATTTGTTATTTGATGTTCTGGAAGTCCAGCACGCACCAGAATTTCTTGCTCCGGAAAGCCAGCTGGACCAGAATTTGGTGTTCCGGAAAGTCTGTATGGCCAGAATTAGGTTTTTCGGAAAGAATATAACCAGAATCGTTTTTGGTGTACTGGAAATCCAGAACGCACCAAATTCATGTTCCTTGAAACCCAGCATGCACCAGAATTTGGTGTTCTGGAAAGTCTTCATTTTATCTATAAAATATCTATGTATTTCTTCTGGCCATGGAGCATATGGCCAGAATCTGGTGTTCCGGAAATCCAGCATGCACCAGAATTTGGTGTTCTGGAAAGTCTGTATGGCCAGAATCTGGTGTTCCGGAAATCCAGCATGCACCAGAATTTTCTGTTCTGAAAAACCAGCTGGACCAGAATTTGGTTTTCCGGAAAGAATATGAACCAGAATTTGTTATTTGATGTTCTGGAAGTCCAGCACGCACCAGAATTTCTTGCTCCGGAAAGCCAGCATGCACCAGAATTTTCTGTTCTGGAAAACCAGCTGGACCAGAATTTGGTTTTCCGGAAAGAATATGAACCAGAATTTGTTATTTGATGTTCTGGAAGTCCAGCACGCACCAGAATTTCTTGCTCCGGAAAGCCAGCTGGACCAGAATTTGGTGTTCCGGAAAGTCTGTATGGCCAGAATTAGGTTTTTCGGAAAGAATATAACCAGAATCGTTTTTGGTGTACTGGAAATCCAGAACGCACCAAATTCATGTTCCTTGAAACCCAGCATGCACCAGAATTTGGTGTTCCGGAAAGTCTGTATGGCCAGAATTAGGTTTTCCGGAAAGAATATAACCTGAATTGTTTTTGGTGTACTGGAAATCCAGAACGCACCAAATTCATGTTCCTTGAAACCCAGCATGCACCAGAATTTGGTGTTCTGGAAAGTCTGTATGGCCAGAATCTGGTGTTCCGGAAATCCAGCATGCACCAGAATTTTCTGTTCTGAAAAACCAGCTGGACCAGAATTTGGTTTTCCGGAAAGAATATGAACCAGAATTTGTTATTTGATGTTCTGGAAGTCCAGCACGCACCAGAATTTGGTGTTCTGGAAAGTCTGTCTGGCCAGAATTAGGTTTTTCGGAAAGAATATAACCAGAATCGTTTTTGGTGTACTGGAAATCCAGAACGCACCAAATTCATGTTCCTTGAAACCCAGCATGCACCAGAATTTGGTGTTCCGGAAAGTCTGTATGGCCAGAATTAGGTTTTCCGGAAAGAATATAACCTGAATTGTTTTTGGTGTACTGGAAATCCAGAACGCACCAAATTCATGTTCCTTGAAACCCAGCATGCACCAGAATTTTCTGTTCTGGAAAACCAGCTGGACCAGAATTTGGTTTTCCGGAAAGAATATGAACCAGAATTTGTTATTTGATGTTCTGGAAGTCCAGCACGCACCAGAATTTCTTGCTCCGGAAAGCCAGCTGGACCAGAATTTGGTGTTCCGGAAAGTCTGTATGGCCAGAATTAGGTTTTTCGGAAAGAATATAACCAGAATCGTTTTTGGTGTACTGGAAATCCAGAACGCACCAAATTCATGTTCCTTGAAACCCAGCATGCACCAGAATTTGGTGTTCCGGAAAGTCTGTATGGCCAGAATTAGGTTTTCAGGAAAGAATATAACCTGAATTGTTTTTGGTGTACTGGAAATCCAGAACGCACCAAATTCATGTTCCTTGAAACCCAGCATGCACCAGAATTTGGTGTTCTGGAAAGTCTGTATGGCCAGAATCTGGTGTTCCGGAAATCCAGCATGCTCCAGAATTTGGCGTTCTGGAAAGTCTGTATGGCCAGAATCTGGTGTTCCGGAAATCCAGCATGCACCAGAATTTGGTGTTCTGGAAAGTCTGTATGGCCAGAATCTGGTGTTCCGGAAATCCAGCATGCACCAGAATTTTCTGTTCTGGAAAACCAGCTGGACCAGAATTTGGTTTTCCGGAAAGAATATGAACCAGAATTTGTTATTTGATGTTCTGGAAGTCCAGCACGCACCAGAATTTCTTGCTCCGGAAAGCCAGCTGGGTTCCGGAAAGTCTGTATGGCCAGAATTAGGTTTTCCGGAAAGAATATAACCTGAATTGTTTTTGGTGTTCTGGAAATCCAGAACGCACCAAATTCATGTTCCTTGAAACCCAGCATGCACCAGAATTTGGTGTTCCGGAAAGTCTGTATGGCCAGAATTAGGTTTTCCGGAAAGAATATAACCTGAATTGTTTTTGGTGTACTGGAAATCCAGAACGCACCAAATTCATGTTCCTTGAAACCCAGCATGCACCAGAATTTGGTGTTCTGGAAAGTCTGTATGGCCAGAATCTGGTGTTCCGGAAATCCAGCATGCACCAGAATTTTCTGTTCTGAAAAACCAGCTGGACCAGAATTTGGTTTTCCGGAAAGAATATGAACCAGAATTTGTTATTTGATGTTCTGGAAGTCCAGCACGCACCAGAATTTGGTGTTCTGGAAAGTCTGTCTGGCCAGAATTAGGTTTTTCGGAAAGAATATAACCAGAATCGTTTTTGGTGTACTGGAAATCCAGAACGCACCAAATTCATGTTCCTTGAAACCCAGCATGCACCAGAATTTGGTGTTCCGGAAAGTCTGTATGGCCAGAATTAGGTTTTCCGGAAAGAATATAACCTGAATTGTTTTTGGTGTACTGGAAATCCAGAACGCACCAAATTCATGTTCCTTGAAACCCAGCATGCACCAGAATTTTCTGTTCTGGAAAACCAGCTGGACCAGAATTTGGTTTTCCGGAAAGAATATGAACCAGAATTTGTTATTTGATGTTCTGGAAGTCCAGCACGCACCAGAATTTCTTGCTCCGGAAAGCCAGCTGGACCAGAATTTGGTGTTCCGGAAAGTCTGTATGGCCAGAATTAGGTTTTTCGGAAAGAATATAACCAGAATCGTTTTTGGTGTACTGGAAATCCAGAACGCACCAAATTCATGTTCCTTGAAACCCAGCATGCACCAGAATTTGGTGTTCCGGAAAGTCTGTATGGCCAGAATTAGGTTTTCAGGAAAGAATATAACCTGAATTGTTTTTGGTGTACTGGAAATCCAGAACGCACCAAATTCATGTTCCTTGAAACCCAGCATGCACCAGAATTTGGTGTTCTGGAAAGTCTGTATGGCCAGAATCTGGTGTTCCGGAAATCCAGCATGCTCCAGAATTTGGCGTTCTGGAAAGTCTGTATGGCCAGAATCTGGTGTTCCGGAAATCCAGCATGCACCAGAATTTGGTGTTCTGGAAAGTCTGTATGGCCAGAATCTGGTGTTCCGGAAATCCAGCATGCACCAGAATTTTCTGTTCTGGAAAACCAGCTGGACCAGAATTTGGTTTTCCGGAAAGAATATGAACCAGAATTTGTTATTTGATGTTCTGGAAGTCCAGCACGCACCAGAATTTCTTGCTCCGGAAAGCCAGCTGGGTTCCGGAAAGTCTGTATGGCCAGAATTAGGTTTTCCGGAAAGAATATAACCTGAATTGTTTTTGGTGTTCTGGAAATCCAGAACGCACCAAATTCATGTTCCTTGAAACCCAGCATGCACCAGAATTTGGTGTTCTGGAAAGTCTGTATGGCCAGAATCTGGTGTTCCGGAAATCCAGCATGCACCAGAATTTTCTGTTCTGAAAAACCAGCTGGACCAGAATTTGGTGTTCCGGAAATCCAGCATGCACCAGAATTTTCTGTTCTGGAAAACCAGCTGGACCAGAATTTGGTTTTCCGGAAAGAATATGAACCAGAATTTGTTATTTGATGTTCTGGAAGTCCAGCACGCACCAGAATTTCTTGCTCCGGAAAGCCAGCTGGGTTCCGGAAAGTCTGTATGGCCAGAATTAGGTTTTCCGGAAAGAATATAACCTGAATTGTTTTTGGTGTTCTGGAAATCCAGAACGCACCAAATTCATGTTCCTTGAAACCCAGCATGCACCAGAATTTGGTGTTCTGGAAAGTCTGTATGGCCAGAATCTGGTGTTCCGGAAATCCAGCATGCACCAGAATTTTCTGTTCTGAAAAACCAGCTGGACCAGAATTTGGTGTTCCGGAAATCCAGCATGCACCAGAATTTTCTGTTCTGGAAAACCAGCTGGACCAGAATTTGGTTTTCCGGAAAGAATATGAACCAGAATTTGTTATTTGATGTTCTGGAAGTCCAGCACGCACCAGAATTTCTTGCTCCGGAAAGCCAGCTGGACCAGAATTTGGTGTTCCGGAAAGTCTGTATGGCCAGAATTAGGTTTTTCGGAAAGAATATAACCAGAATCGTTTTTGGTGTACTGGAAATCCAGAACGCACCAAATTCATGTTCCTTGAAACCCAGCATGCACCAGAATTTGGTGTTCTGGAAAGTCTTCATTTTATCTATAAAATATCTATGTATTTCTTCTGGCCATGGAGCATATGGCCAGAATCTGGTGTTCCGGAAATCCAGCATGCACCAGAATTTGCTGTTCTGGAAAGTCTGTATGGCCAGAATCTGGTGTTCCGGAAATCCAGCATGCACCAGAATTTTCTGTTCAAGAAAACCAGCTGGACCAGAATTTGGTTTTCCGGAAAGAATATGAACCAGAATTTGTTATTTGATGTTCTGGAAGTCCAGCACGCACCAGAATTTCTTGCTCCGGAAAGCCAGCATGCACCAGGTTCCGGAAAGTCTGTATGGCCAGAATTTGGTTTTCCGGAAAGAATATGAACCAGAATTGTTTTT